>JASUUH010000134.1:0-141568 GCA_030449925.1 Citropsis articulata | reverse complement strand
GTAGTTGATGGGTGAATCATCTGGGAAAGGTTTGCTTAATCTTATAATAAGTTGTTGTCTAAGATTTGATTGTATCTTTTAAGCATAAAATGAGAACATAGAATCCAGTCAAGTAGGACCAAAATACATCATAGTGTTTCCTGAAATTTATATGTACTTGTCTGCTTTTTCCCTTTTTAAATGTTCTTCATGGATAGTTACTGTTTTTCCTTCATCATTGCAGACCGCTTTCCTTTTTAACTTACCTGTTGAAGAGTTTTGCTGATTATATCAGGCCACATGAAGAAAGCATATGTAAAAGCATTGTGAATTTGCTTGTTACATGTTCAGACTCTGTATCCATTCGGAAGGTAAATTCCTCTTGTGTTTTAAGTCCCTCTCTCTCTCTCTCTCGTCTTGGATGTTTCTCTCCGGGTGTTAAATTGATGGTCTGTGCATATTGGTTGCAGGAATTGTTGGTAGCATTGAAACATGTTCTGGGGACAGATTTTAAAAGGGGTTTATTTCCGCTGATTGACACACTATTGGAGGAGAGGTAAACTCTAATTGGTAATACATATAAATGCTGTATTATTAAACACAAGAATTGACCACAATGCAATATTTTGTGCTTTACAAGTAATAACTAAGATGCTAAACAATGAATGTGAAAAGGTTACCACAGAATTGCACTATGGTCAATGACTCCAGTCAGAGCACTAAAAATCATTGTCAAAATTTTTTTTAAAATTTTTCATTTTAATTAAAAAGAATTGATATCAGCGAAAGATTTATCTTGAGCGTGCTGTTAATTTCATCTTTTCAACAATTACTCTCTGTTATGTTCATTTTTTAATTAAATTCTTTAAATGCACTGTAATCCATTTCAGGGTTCTCGTTGGAACTGGGCGGGCATGCTTTGAGACTTTAAGGCCATTGGCATATAGTCTACTGGCGGAGATTGTTCATCATGTTCGTGGAGACCTCTCCTTATCCCAGGTGCTGCTTTTTGTGAAACGTCTGAAACCCAGTTTTGTCACTTCTATTATCATTTCCTTGATGATGTGTTTCCCTGTAGTCAAAGATTTAAGCATTTGTTTAAGTTTGCATACTGGTGGTGGTGGTATTTTATTTTCATTTGATGTATTTCTCACATTTTTGGCTTATTGTCATTCTTAATGTTGGTGGTGTGTGTGGGGTGGGTGTTTTCCTTAGGCAATTTTTTTTTCTTTTTCTTGGTATTTTGCTATAAGATTGGACATAAGATGTGAATATTGGTGTATGTTGTATTAACCAATGACTCCCTCTCTCTTCCCCCATAACCACATTTTGCCTCCTACATACTCCATTCTATCTATATCCTAAAGATTTGCCTAGGTTACATTTTATAGTTATTTTTTTTTCCCGCTATCTATTAAATTGAATTTGTGTTGCTATACGTTTAATAATAGGATTTTTTTTTTTTTTTTTAGTGTGTGTGTGTGTGAGTTTGTTTTTAAGAAATCACAGAGCATGTTTAAGAAATCATGGAGTATGTTTAATCATACTATTTGTAATTGTTCTTGACAATCTGTATGAGATTGTTAAGCCGATGACGGACTAGATCAATTTTGTTGAAAAAGTAAATTATATGCCAAGTTAATGGATTTTGAGGAATGTGATAGTCTTTTTGTTTATAAGGTGCATATAACCTCTAGGGCTAACAGAAGCATACATTTGCTACTTGATTTGAACTGTAATTCTTTAATGAGACTATGAGAGAATGAAAATAAGGTTGTGATTCTATGGTAGATGCAGTCTTTTTGATAATTGGTCCTGCATTTTAGATTGTATAATGTGAAAACATCTCAAGAACATAGACTAGAAATCATCAGTTCCCTTTTTCGTGCCCTTCGAATTTGTGGGTGTCAAAACTAAAGAGATGTTTGGTGGGGACTGCATACTTGATAGTTTCAATTTGTAACTATGTATAAGTGTGACATTTCCTGTTGAACGTCTTATGTATTCTTGCCTTTCTGTCCTGCCAGTTGTTTGATGGCAAGTGTTTCATTACTCACTGTGATCTGTTGCTGCCAAATGTTTTGTCTACAGAGTTATTTGTGCTTCTTATCATCACAATGCTGACAATTTGTATCATTGTGTTGCAGTTATCACGGATTATCTATTTGTTCTCAAGTAACATGCATGATGCTTCATTGTCGCTCAGTATTCATACTACTTGTGCTCGGCTGATGTTGAATCTGGTACGTGTGTTAATTTAATATGTTGTATACCAATATCTTATATACTAAACCGTCTTATATAAGCTTAAAACTTCTTTGTGGTTCGGTTCACATTAGCTTAAATTTATCTACTGGCTTCTTTGAGACAGGTGGAACCAATCTTTGAGAAAGGTGTCGACCAGCAATCCATGGATGAAGCACGGATTCTCTTGGTATGAATTTTATTCTGATTGGTCTCACATATTATTTTTTACTGTAAATCTTTGAACCATAATTACTTGTTTCATTTTTCTTTTCTTTAGGGTCGTATTTTGGATGCATTTGTTGGCAAGTTTAGTACCTTCAAGCGTACCATTCCACAGGTAATCTGTGATCGCTGTATGAGGTTCCATTTGGTATCTTGTGGATAGTTGACTAAATTTAGTTCTTAGTAGAGCATGATGCTTAAGTGCAATCTTGAACAACATTCAAAGGAATTTATTTCTGGTGAATCACTCTTGTCATTTTGTTTGTTCTTTGTGCTTTTTCCCTAAGAGGATTTACTTATTGGTTGCTTTACTGAGTTAACTCTGATATTTAGTGTTTTGTGTCTTGTGAAGTTTTTTACCTTTGAACCAGCCTAAGGCCCATATATGCTTAAGGCAGTTTATTAACTCTTTCCTTTTCATTTTTGGAGTTAACATACCATCTCTTTTGGTGATAATGTAAAGTTGATAATATGAGATTTTTTGATATGATTAATTTAATGAGATTCATTGATATGATTAATTTTATCATTTTAGGGATTCCTTTTTACTTGCTGCAGTCATTAGATGAAATCTACGTACTGCCTTTTTTTCCCCCTTTTGTCTCTGTGTGTGTGTGTCTATGTGTGTGGGTGTGGGTGTGGGTATGTTTAGGATGAGCATGTCTTGTAGAGAATGGTTGTCCGTTTTTCTCGTAAAATTATTCTTTTGTGGTCTTAATGAATATGGGAGAAGAAGTCGCTTATTCAAGCACATTGTATAAAACTTAGCAGAAACCTGTATGCATGATAGAGGTATTATTCTATTACCTGCTGTTTCAACTTGTATGGACAATCTTCAATGTGTTTGGTCCTGATGGCCTAAGCAATGATTTGAATCTTTATTTCACTAAGTAAATTCATTAAACCATGGTAGACCTCTTTTGCTTCTTGCATATAATCTTAATTTATTTTCACTCAATGCTAACTAGTAAAAATTTCATTTGCTGGTATTAGTTGTTGGAGGAGTGTGAGGAGGGAAAGGATCGTGGTACTTTACGGTCAAAGCTTGAACTTCCGATTCAGGTTGTTCTGGCAACTTCTTGTTCTCTTGACTGCCCTCTTTATGAACTTTCTAACATCTTTTCAGATATGGAATTGCTTAATTGTTTTATCATTTGTTCTTTCCTTCATTTTATCTCCCCTTAATCTTTTTTTTATTGCATTGAAGCACATTGTTACATTCATGTTGGTTTTATCATGACCCTGGTGCTTGTGCAACTTGCAATGTCTTTTCACTTGAGGAAAATGAAATGGAGTCAAGCTATAAAATTGGTTATATTTTTTAGCCACTCACATGTTATATGTCTGGATTGAATTTTGTGATGCATAAGGTTTAGTTATGTTGGTGCACTTGTTTTGGTTTTTGCAATCCATTTTTCAAAAAAGAAACAAAGAAAAAAGAAAGAAAGAAAATTGGTGCAAACATGTTGTGTAGACTAAATTCCACAAAATCTTTTTGAAAAACATAGAACTGTTTATCACTTTGTGTATGTAGTAAGGAACACTATTTCTATCCAAAAATTGATTTTCAAATAACTAAAAATGTGATGCCACACATTTTTGTTATACTTTTGCATACTATTATTTTCAAAAGAATATAGAAGAGGCATACCTGGATATTGAAAAATCCAAATATAAATATCAAATTTATCTTTAGTGAAGAACTTTGATCCCAATTAAAGAATGATACTAATTGAAATCCTTTTCCTTTCCCCTTTTGAAAGCACCGTGTTATCTTCTTCTGGAGACTTCTTTTTAAGATCTTCTTGCATTATTTGTTTGCAGACAGTTTTAAACTTGCAGGTTCCTGTGGAGCATTCCAAGGAAGTTAGTGACTGTAAAAATCTGATTAAGACTTTGGTGATGGGTAATAAGCTTTCTTGAAATCTGAGAATGCTTGATCTACTGATAAAAATCTTTGACAAATATGTTCCTCATGGTTAATTATGCCCATACTAACCAGTCTTTGGCTGGATGCACTTTTAGGAATGAAGACTATAATTTGGAGCATCACTCGCATTTGCCCCGATCACAGGTATTTCTATAATCTATTTGTTATGGTTTTGAGGTGTAATTTTCATTTCCTCATGTCACATTCCCACTTGCTTAGGTGTCCCCGTCTACTCATGGAACTCACCAACCAGTACTTGCTTCATCCTCTAATTTGCCAGCACCTCAAGCATTCAAAGGGCTGAAAGAGGATGAGGTATCATGCAAATTTGATCCGTGTTAGTAAGGTTTCTCTTTGGCATTAGCCTTTACTGACTTTGACCTTGGGTAGGAAAGCCTCTGGTGTTCTAAAAGTGGTGTCCACTGCTTAGCCCTCTTCAAGGAAAAAGATGAGGAGAGAAATGCTTCATCTCTTTTCTCAGATTTTGGCTATTATGGAACCTCGGGATCTTATGGACATGTTCTCGTTGTGTATGCCTGAGCTTTTTGAGTGCATGGTTTCCAACACCCAGCTTGCTCATATATTTTCGACCCTCTTGCAAGCCCCTAAAGTTTACCGGCCTTTTGCTGATGTTCTGGTTAATTTTTTTGTAAGTAGCAAACTTGATGTTTTGAAGCATCCAGATTCACCTGCAGCAAAACTGGTTTTGCATCTCTTTCGGTTTATATTTGGTGCTGTTGCTAAAGCACCTTCAGATTTTGAACGTATACTGCAACCTCATGTGCCGGCTATTATGGAAGTTTGTATGAAAAATGCTACTGAAGTTGATAAGCCTCTTGGATATATGCAACTTCTTCGTATGATGTTTAGAGCACTTGCTGGATGCAAATTTGAAATGTTATTGCGTGATTTAATTCCAAGCTTGCAACCTTGCCTAAATATGCTATTAACAATGCTCGAGGGTCCAATGGGAGAAGATATGAGGGACCTTTTGCTGGAGCTATGCTTGAGCTTGCCTGCACGCTTAAGTTCATTGTTGCCATACCTTCCCCGTCTGATGAAGCCTCTTGTTCTGTGTCTCCATGGAAGTGATGACCTTGTGAGCTTAGGTTTGAGGACGCTTGAATTTTGGGTGGATAGTTTAAATCCTGATTTTCTGGAACCCAGCATGGCCACTGTGATGTCGGAGGTGATTTTATCCTTATGGTCTCACTTAAGGCCTGCACCCTATCCTTGGGGTGGAAAAGCATTGCAATTACTTGGCAAGTTAGGTGGTCGTAACAGACGATTTGTCAAGGAGCCCCTTGCACTTGAATGCAAGGAGAACCCAGAACACGGATTCCGCTTGATTCTTACATTTGAGCCCTCAACCCCATTTTTGGTGCCACTTGATCGATGCATAAATCTTGCTGTTGCAGCTGTTATGCAAAAAAGTAGTGGCATGGATGCTTTCTACCGGAAGCAGGCCTTAAAATTCATTCATGTTTGCTTAGCTTCTCAGCTTAATTTGCCAGGAAATTTTGTTGATGAAGGATTTACACCTAAAATGTTGTCTTCATTGTTACTTTCTTTGGTGGATATATCATGTTGCTGGTCTGAGACATCGGATGTAAAGGTTGGTTGTATAGAATTATGTTGGTCAAAGCTGTATCTGTTAGTGACTTAGTGGATTATTTGGGTGTAGCTCATTCTGTGCTTGCATTTACAGCTTATATTATCTGTCTGTCTAAAGTTTGGAAGGTTTTTATTGTTCTTATCTTCATACATTTGCAACTAGCACTTCGCTATTTTTTATTTTCACCTGGTAATTGTTTTGTGTCCTGCAAGTAGTATGAACAGGCTAGAAACTCATTTAATCTTACAGCATGTCATGTTGGCATCAAATGGCGAATAGGGAATTATGCTTATTCTCATTTACTGTGTTTGCCTAGTTTCTCTGTAAATGAATTTTCTGCTACCTGTCTGATAATTAATGCATTCTTTTTGCAGGCTGATTTAGGTGTGAAGACAAAAACGCAACTTCTGGCAGAGAAGTCGGTTTTCAAGAGTCTGCTAATGACTGCCATAGCTGCAAGTGCAGAACCAGACCTAAATGAGGCTAACAATGATTTTGTTGTGAACATTTGCCGTCATTTTGCTATATTATTTCACATTGATTATACCTCAACCAGTGGTTCAGTTCCCACTGCCGGACTTGGTGGTGCCTTGCTTTCATCAACTGTAAATATCAGTTCCAGGTCTAAAAATAACAGTACTTCTAACCTGAAAGAGTTAGACCCTTTAATATTTTTAGATGCATTGGTTGAAGTGCTGAAAGAAGAAAATAGGCTCCATGCAAAAGCTGCTCTTAATGCATTAAATGTGTTTGCTGAAACGCTATTGTTTCTTGCTCGCTCTAAACATGCTGACGTACTAATGTCAAGAGGAGGCCCAGGTACCCCCATGATTGTCTCCAGTCCTTCAATGAATCCTGTATATTCACCGCCTCCTAGTGTGCATACCAGTTTTGAGCAACTTCTACCCCGTATTTTGCATTGTTGCCATGGAACTACATGGCAAGCACAAATGGGAGGTGTTATGGGACTTGGTGCATTGGTTGGAAAGGTCACTGTCGACACTTTGTGCCCTTTCCAAGTAAAAATAGTTCGGGGTTTGGTTTACGTCCTTAAGAAGCTACCTATTTATGCTAGCAAAGAGCAGGAAGAGACCAGTCAGGTTCTTACACAGGTTATTCGTGTTGTGAATAATGTGGACGAAGCAAACAGTGAGCCACGAAGGCAAAGCTTTCAAGGGGTAGTTGAGTTTCTTGCTTCAGAGTTATTTAATCCTAACTCATCTAATATCGTGAGAAAGAATGTGCAGTCATGTTTGGCAATTTTGGCTAGTGGTAGTGAAGTATCTGAGCTGCTTGAGCCTCTATATCAGCCTCTGCTTCAGCCTCTTATAATGCGTCCGCTTCGGTCAAAAACTGTTGATCAACAGGTAATTTTTTTTTTTTTTTTGGGTACTTATCATCGAGGTAATTTATCAAAACTATTTGATAAATTTATTTATATTGATTTCAGGTTGGAACAGTTACGGCCTTGAATTTTGTTTAGCCTTGAGGCCTCCCCTTCTGAAATTGACTCAAGAATTAGTTAACTTTCTCCAAGAAGCATTGCAAATAGCTGAGGCTGATGAAACTGTGTGGGCTATGAAGCTTATGAATCCCAGAGTAGCAACATCGTTAAATAAACTCAAAACCGCGTGCATTGAGCTACTCTGTACTACAATGGCATGGGCAGATTTTAAAACTCCTAATCATTCTGATCTACGTGCTAAAATCATATCCATGTTTTTCAAGTCTTTAACATGTCGGACACCAGAAATTGTTGCTGTTGCAAAGGAGGGCCTACGGCAGGTTCGTTCAAAGATATTAATTTGACATTAATCTATGTAATTTGGATATTAGTATTGAACACACTTTGATCATTGAATTACATAATTCATTGTCATGTGTAAATTTTATCTTAGACTTTTTGTGTATGCATACATGTGCTTTAATCTTCTTCACCCTGTTCCAGCTCAACAACTAGAATGAAAAGAAAAAAGAAATGAAATGTCAATGCGTTGGAGAATAAACAGTTGATTTCTATCAATAAACCTGCTAAAGACCGAACCTGTTTTTAGTCTCGCATTGAAAATCCTCCTCCTTTTTCATTTTTGAATTCCCATAGAAAAGAAAAAAATGTAAAAAATACGGAAAACCAATCTTACTGTTTGTATTTTAAAGACCATGTCACCATATCCGACCGGCATACTATAATGTTCGACATTATATGTAGCTCTGGACCATATGTGTAAATAGTATTTAGTAAATGCAGTTTTAAGAGGAGGGATGACCACTTTATTCGATGGTTATGCTTTTATCTCCTATTCTATTCGATGGTTATGCTTTTATCTCCTATATTATTAATATGAATATATAGTTTTATCTTTACAACACATATCAATCATTATGGATGGTTTAGCAACGGTAGATAACCATATCATGGATTATCTAAATCAATCAGTTATTATATTTTTTAATTTTGTTATTTTCAGAATTTTGTTACGATTATTGTATTTGCTTATGTTTTATTTGCAATAGGGCATTCATTTGGTGTTCTGATATAATTCATTTTCCTTCAGGTTATCAATCAACAAAGGATGCCCAAAGAACTTCTTCAGAACAGCCTTCGGCCAATACTAGTCAACTTAGCACATACCAAGAATCTCAGCATGCCTCTTCTGCAAGGTCTGGCTCGCCTGCTTGAGCTGTTGTCCAATTGGTTTAATGTTACCTTGGGTGGGAAGCTGTTAGAGCACCTTAAGAAATGGTTGGAGCCAGAAAAACTTGCTCAGAGTCAGAAATCATGGAAGGCTGGTGAGGAGCCAAAAATTGCTGCAGGTACTTCATCCAACTAGTTACCACAAGACTTGCTTAACACTTGTGTTCATGTACATGTATCGATGATCTCACGTTGATGTTTCTTTTCTTGGCAGCTATTATTGAACTGTTTCACTTGCTTCCCCAAGCTGCATCAAAGTTTCTTGATGAACTTGTTACCTTAACTATTGATTTAGAAGGAGCTCTTCCCAGGGCAAGTCTACAGTGAGATTAATAGTCCATATCGCCTTCCGCTTACAAAATTTTTAAATCGATATGCAACACTTGCTGTTGATTATTTTCTTTCTCGACTAAGTGAGCCGAAATACTTTAGGCGGTAAGCTTAAGATGCTGGATTAAAGTTGTTAACATTTTTACTATATTAATGAGCAATAATTATTCTCTATCCCTTCTCTATTTTGTCTGTTTCAACATCCAGGTTTATGTATATAATACGATCAGATGCTGGGCAGCCACTGAGAGAGGAACTTGCAAAGTCCCCACAGAAGATACTTGCTAGTGCCTTTGCTGAATTTCTGCCAAAATCAGAGGCAGCAGTGACTGCTGGCTCTTCAACTCCACCTGCTGCCTTATTGGGAGATGAAGGCTCTGCTATTCCTCCACCTGATAGCTCTGATTTATCATCTGCAGCCCCGGCTGCAGCTTCGGCTGCAGCGTCAGACGCCTATTTTCAGGGCCTTGCACTTGTTAAAACCTTGGTCAAGCTGGTACCTGGCTGGTTGCAGACTAATCGTATTGTGTTTGATACCTTGGTTCTTCTTTGGAAGTCACCTGCAAGAATATCTCGTTTGCGTAATGAACAGGAGCTGAACTTAGTGCAGGTATGTTTTATCACTCTAGATTTTATTTATGTTTGAGATTTGTTATCATATGATATGCCAGGGGTTTCTCACAACTTAGGGATCTTTTTATTTTCCGTTGTGAAGCTGGTTGTATATGTTAATGAACATGTGATTTTTGAATCGCAGTTTAATTATGATGTCTTATATGCAGGTGAAAGAAAGCAAATGGCTTGTCAAATGCTTCTTAAATTACTTACGACATGACAAGTCTGAAGTGAATGTTCTCTTTGATATCCTTTCCATCTTCTTGTTTCATAGTCGCATTGATTATACTTTCTTGAAGGAGTTTTACATTATTGAGGTAATTTGTTATCGGGTAATCATAATATCGGTCACTAGTTCCCACTTTGAACCCCCCCCCCTCAACCAAGCCAAAAAAAAGCGCATGGTCATATGTGAATCGCCTGATAATTTAATCTTCTTTCAGGTTGCAGAAGGTTATCCTCCAAATATGAAGAGAGCGCTTCTCTTGCATTTCTTAAATCTTTTCCAATCTAAACAGCTTGCTCATGATCATTTGGTCGTGGTCATGCAAATGCTCATTCTACCGATGCTAGTCCATGCCTTTCGCAATGGACAAAGTTGGGAGGTTGTTGACCCTGGTATTATAAAGACAATAGTTGACAAACTTCTGGATCCTCCAGAAGAGGTGAGCATTTAAACATGCGACTTTTTGGATTTATTTTATTATTGACTTTCTTTTCGCAGTTTTGTGCTTAGAATTTGCATAATGACATCCATCGAATATGATTAGGTCTTGCCTATAATATTCAAGCATTCTGTCCTTTTTTCTCCTAGGTTTCTGCTGAATATGACGAGCCCTTGAGGATAGAACTCTTGCAACTTGCCACATTGCTTCTTAAGTATCTCCAGAATGATCTTGTTCACCATAGGAAAGAACTTATCAAATTTGGTTGGAATCATCTCAAACGGGAAGATAGTGCCAGCAAGCAGTGGGCATTTGTCAATGTTTGCCACTTTTTGGAGGCCTATCAGGCCCCAGAAAAAATTATTCTTCAGGTAAGTTAAAATTATTCTTCAGGTAAGTTTTCTAGTGATGCATGGACTATATTATAAACCTGATATCTGGTTTTTTGCATTTCACTAATTATACTAATTTTAACTTTGTCAGCAAGTTCTTGATCAGATCTATCACCTAGCATCTTCTGTGCGTTTTTGTCCTGACACTGTTATGGGCTGGTTTAAGCTTTCATATAAATGAGTTGTGATGTGGAAGAC
Organism: Citropsis articulata; assembly: GCA_030449925.1. Taxonomy (NCBI): domain Eukaryota; kingdom Viridiplantae; phylum Streptophyta; class Magnoliopsida; order Sapindales; family Rutaceae; genus Citropsis; species Citropsis articulata. The sequence continues at coordinate 130,680 of JASUUH010000134.1, read as the reverse complement.
CGCAGAAGCCAAATACTACAAATGGGTTTACAAGAATTTATTAACCTTAGTGAACTAATAAATATTTTGGAATTGTTCAGTTTTCAAGATTCTAATTCTGCATTACTCTCAAATGAACAAATGTGTATGTAATTGCATTCATTATAAAATTCATGTGAAGTTATCTTTTCTCTTGTTCTATTCTAGCATGATTAAGTATACTGATTTGTCTTTGAAAAATATAGGTTTTTGTTGCGCTTCTTAGAACTTGCCAGCCAGAGAATAAAATGTTGGTTAGGCAGGCGCTTGATATACTTATGCCGGCATTACCAAAAAGGTTACCTCTGGGGGATTCTCGTATGCCAATTTGGATACGATACACCAAAAAGATTTTGGTTGAGGAGGGTCACTCAATTCCTAATTTGATTCACATTTTCCAGCTCATTGTGCGCCATTCAGATCTCTTCTACAGTTGCAGAGCCCAATTTGTACCTCAAATGGTTAATTCTCTTAGTCGCCTTGGATTGCCATATAACACAGCAACAGAAAACAGGCGTCTTGCCATTGAGCTTGCTGGGTTAGTGGTCAGTTGGGAAAGGCAAAGGCAAAATGAAATGAAAATAGTGAGTGATAGTAATACCCCTAGCCAGATAATGGATGGAATTAATCCCAGCTCTGCTGGCACTGACCCTAAGCGTACAGTTGATGGATCAACACTTCCTGAAGATCCAAGTAAGCGAGTCAGATTAGAATCTGGTCTTCAATCCCTCTGTGTCATGTCACCTGGTGGTCCCTCATCAATCCCCAACATAGAAACCCCTGGATCTGCTGGGCAACCTGATGAAGAATTCAAGCCAAATGCTGCCATGGAAGAAATGATTATCAATTTTCTAATAAGAGTGAGACTTTCTCTTAAATTTTCCGTTCCTTTGTAGCAAGATTAGTAAGATACAGGTTACAGGTTGCAATTCAATAATGTCTGTTTTCCAGTTAAAATCTGCATATGGATTAGAGCTAAGCACGGTGCTTAGCACTATTTGTAAAGCCTTTCCTCCATCTGAGCTTGGCTTCCCTTTATAATATGTGTTTATTCATTTTGGATTACCTATTAAAACATTCAAAACCCTTCTTGCAATTGTATGCATATGTTTGTGTGTATTTGTATGCATTTATGCATGGGGAATGGTCTATGGTACCATATTTTTACACATTTGTTACACAATTTTTAGTCCATAAGATCAATGTGCTTTCATAGGTTGTGATTAAAGCTGACATGTACAGTTAACACGTCATCTTTAATGCACATGAGATGCTTTCTCAAGCATTCCAAATTACACCAATAAAAAGTATAAAAAGTATAAAAAGTGAGGATCTTTATCCCTGTATGTGTACAAACACATTGTACCAGTAGCTATTGCTGGTTAAAAATTGGTTTCCTCAGATAAAGCTCCCTATCACAACAAGCCAACCACTCAACCCCTGATAAGCAACCCACCTGATGGTGGAAAGGCATATTAGAGAGAGAAATTGTTTTTATAAATATGTTGGAAAGTTGATCATGCTCCTAGTTTGTTATTATTTAAAATATTATTTTAAAATATGTGCTTAATGTGTTTGAGATGGGTAGTGTCTTATGGTGCAATTTTGTTGAAGGTATAGGAAAATTGGTCTCTTTGCTCATCTTACTTGCATAACCACCCTTTTTTTTTGTTTGGTCTCCTGCATGTCAAGGCGTGTAATTTATCTTGTATTTATGTTTATATGACATTTTAATGCTGATATTGTTGCATTTTGTATTTTTATTATTCTGAGGTTTTTGAGTCACAGGGTGACGAAAATTATCATCTCCTCCTGCCTGTTAACAGGTTGCCTTGGTCATAGAGCCCAAGGACAAGGAAGCAAGTATCATGTACAAACAAGCTTTGGAGCTACTTTCACAAGCTTTGGAGGTGTGGCCAAATGCCAATGTCAAGTTCAATTATTTAGAAAGGTTACTGAGCAGTATTCAGCCATCTCAGTCAAAGGACCCTTCCACAGCTCTTGCACAAGGCTTGGATGTAATGAACAAGATTCTCGAAAAGCAGCCGCATTTGTTTGTTAGAAATAACATTAATCAGATCTCTCAGGTATGCCTACATGCAATAGGCTAACAATTGCAAGGTTTGTCTTATGATTTTCACAAGTTCCTTGTAATTAAATTTTCATGTTTCTCATCCTTGCAATATTTTTGTCAGATTCTTGAACCTTGTTTCAAGTACAAAATGTTAGATGCTGGGAAGTCTTTGTGTGCCTTGTTGAAGATGGTCTTTCTTGCTTTCCCTCTGGATGTAGCAAGTACGCCATCTGATATAAAGCTTCTGTATCAGAAGGTGGATGAGCTAATACAGAAGCAAGTAAATACAATTGTAGCCCCTCCGACGTCAGGTGAAGAGAACACTTCTAATTCAATTAGCTTTGTGTTGCTTGTCATTAAAACGTTGACAGAGGTGCAGCAGAACTTCGTTGATCCTTCCATCTTGGTTCGTATACTCCAACGCCTGGCGCGTGATATGGGATCTCCAGCTGGCTCTCATCTGAAACAAGTAAAGAATGCCTCTCTGATCCATGTTCACTGCTTACTCTTTTAGCAAATTTTAGTTCCCTTGGTGTACCCGTCTCTATCCGGTAACTCTGAGAAGCCTTCACATTTTCCTGATGGTGCATTTGTGATAATGTTGATGGCATCTGGTTGTATTTCAGTTTAAATGTTTGGTCCACTTAGATAAGGTTCTTTCATTTGCAAGTTTCATATTATTGATTGGCATGATCCTCAAAAGGTCTTTTTTATTTAACTTTTCTCGAATGACATTGAGCACAATCTTCTTCGTCCAGGGTCAACGAGCAGATCCAGATTCTTCTGTGACTTCTTCCCATCAAGCTGTTGATGCTGGGGCAGTCGCTCTAACCTAAAATCTGTCTTAAGGCTTTTTAGTGAAAGGGTCATGCTGGTGCCTGACTGCATACGATCCATCACTCAAATATTGTATGCTTTACTCTCGGAGAATGGAACTGATCCTAGTGTGCTTCTTTGCATACTTGATGTGGTAAAGGGGTGGATCAAGATGACTTCGCAAATCAGGCACGGCTGGCTCGTCTAATGCTTTGCTTTCTCCAAAGGAGATATTGTCCTTTCTTCAGAAACTTTCTCAAGTTGATAAGCAAAACTTTACCCCAAGTGCTCTGGAAGAGTGGGACCGGAAATATCTTCAACTTCTTTATGGATTATGTGCTGATTCAAATAAGTATGTGCTTGCTTTGAATTCATTTGCATTGTATTTTGATCAGGATACCAATAATTCAATTTGATTGACATCCAGATATCCCCTGTCCTTACGTCAAGAGGTGTTTCAGAAGGTGGAAAGACAATTCATGCTTGGTTTACGTGCAAAGGATCCTGAAATCAGGATGAAATTCTTCTCACTATATGATGAATCTCTTGGGAAGACATTGTTCACAAGGCTGCAGTACATTATTCAAATTCAGGACTGGGAAGCATTAAGTGATGTCTTCTGGCTCAAACAAGGGCTGGATCTAATTTTATCGATCTTGGTTGAGGATAAGCCGATACCACTTGCTCCAAACTCCGCCAAGGTTCTGCCACTTGTGGTTTCAGGTCCACTTCCAGATGGTTCGGGAACACATTCTCATGTCACAGATGTTCCACAGGGTCCTGATGATGCTCCTCTAACATTTGATGGCCTTGTTCTGAAGCATGCACAGTTTCTTAATGAAATGAGCAAACTTCAGGTTAACCATTTCGAGCTTGGGATCTCATTTTTGTTGTGAAATACTTAGATCTGAATCTTAATTTCAACCTTTACAAATCAACTACATATATTGATTATAATTAGGATGGTATAGTATTGACAAATTCATAGTTTGGAAACCAGATTAGTTAGGATGGCAACAGCTGGCTCTTTGTTTGCCATATATTTCTTTTTTCGTTTATCATTTTTTTAATAATATAAATGAATAAGTAGTTATCTTTACTTTATTGTTTGCTTTATACATTACTTTGGGTCAGAGCAGTTTCTGATGATAAACGTTTCGCATGCATACGTTTTGGAAATTTTTCGTGTTCATTTGAAATGCATATCTGAGATTTCGTTTAACATGACCTCCACTTTTTCTCCTAGGTGGGTGATCTTATTATTCCTTTGAGAGAGCTGGCTCACACTGATGCAAATGTTGCATACCATCTGTGGGTATTGGTATTTCCAATTGTCTGGGTGACGTTACTTAAAGAAGAGCAGGTGACGCTAGCTAAACCGATGATTACTCTCCTATCTAAAGATTATCATAAGAAGCAGCAAACCAACAGACCAAATGTTGTGCAAGCTCTTCTAGAGGGGCTTCAGTTGAGCCATCCTCAACCGCGGATGCCAAGTGAACTCATTAAATACATAGGAAAAACTTACAATGCATGGCATACCGCGTTGGCTTTGCTTGAAAGTCATGTAATGCTGTTCACAAATGACACAAAGTGCTCAGAGTGTCTAGCAGAACTTTACCGTCTGCTCAATGAAGAAGATATGAGGTTTGGCTTGTGGAAAAAAAGATCAATCACTGCGGAAACCAGGGCTGGACTTTCACTTGTTCAGCATGGTTACTGGAAGCGTGCTCAACGCCTTTTTTACCAAGCCATGATTAAGGCAATTCAAGGGACATATAACAACACAGTACCAAAGGCTGAGATGTGTCTTTGGGAAGAGCAATGGATTTACTGTGCCAGTCAACTTAGTCAGTGGGATGCTTTGGTAGACTTTGGAAAGACCGTTGAGAATTATGAAATACTGATTGATAGCCTTTGGAAATTGCCTGATTGGACATATATGAAAGATCATGTTATCCCGAAAGCCCAAGTTGAAGAAACTCCAAAACTTCGCCTGATTCAAGCCTTTTTTGCCCTGCATGACAGAAATACAAATGGCGTAGGGGATGCCGAAAACATTGTGGGGAAAGGTGTTGATCTTGCTCTGGAACAGTGGTGGCAGTTGCCTGAAATGTCCGTTCATGCAAGGATTCCTCTTTTGCAGCAATTTCAACAGCTAGTTGAAGTTCAAGAATCTGCTAGAATACTTGTAGACATTGCCAATGGGAATAAGCTTTCCAGCAGTTCTGCTGCTGGTGTGCATGGAAATCTTTATGCCGATCTCAAGGATATCCTAGAGACGTGGAGGCTGAGAACTCCAAATGAATGGGATAATATGTCCGTTTGGTATGATTTGCTTCAGTGGAGGAATGAAATGTATAACTCTATCATAGATGCATTCAAGGATTTTGGGACCACAAATCCTCAACTTCATCATCTTGGTTATCGTGACAAAGCATGGAATGTCAATAAGCTTGCTCGAATTGCTCGCAAACAAGGCCTTTATGATGTTTGTGTGACAATACTAGAAAAGATGTATGGCCATTCAACCATGGAGGTGCAGGTATTAGATACTATAAAAAACACCTATGTCATGTAGGAAAGTATACTTTTTTCCTTCATCAGATGCTCAACATCTCCTACACATGTTGGAAATCATCCTAATAAACTTTATGCATTATACTGAAGAACATATTCAGTTGTGTCAATCATCACAGCAATTTGGTTGTTCATATCCCCAGGTTTAACAGTTCTGCTTAAGCCTCATAATATAGTTTCTAGATTCGAAGTTTAATATATAAATTTAATCATTTTGCTCATCCTGGATGAGCCACCTGAAGTGTGAATGCACTTCTGAGCACATTTTTCTTTTTTTTTTTTTCTATGAAGCACTTGAAGTATTTCATTGGTTTTTTATTCCATAATGCAGGAGGCCTTTGTTAAGATAAGGGAACAGGCAAAAGCTTTTCTGGAAATGAAAGGGGAAATTACTAGTGGGCTTAATTTGATCAACAGCACTAATTTGGAATATTTTCCCGTGAAACACAAAGCAGAGATTCTTCGTCTCAAGGGAGAATTCCTCTTAAAGTTAAATGACGCAGATGGAGCTAATGTTTCTTTCTCAAATGCTATCAGCCTTTTCAGGAATCTACCTAAAGGGTGGATAAGCTGGGGACAGTATGCCGACATGGTAATAATTTATATGCATTTTTATGTCAGAAGTATCATTTGTGACTCAACTGAGTACATATCTGCCATTCGACTTGTAATTCCAGGTTTACAAAGAGAACAATGAAGAAATTTGGTTAGAATATACTGTTCACTGCTTTCTTCAAGGTATTAAATTAGGCGTTTCTAATTCCAGAAGCCATCTAGCTCGTGTTCTGTATCTTCTCAGTTTTGACACTCCCAATGAGCCTGTGGGTAGGGCTTTTGATAAATTTGTGGACCAAATACCACATTGGGTTTGGCTTTCTTGGATTCCACAGCTACTACTTTCCTTGCAGAGAACAGAAGCACCTCATTGCAAACCTGTTCTTCTGAAAATTGCCACTGTGTACCCACAGGTAATGTTTTTTAACTGAACATATGTGCTATGCATTTTCATTTTGCTAAACTTGATATTTTTTTCTTTTGAAAACTATCAGGCCTTGTATTACTGGCTCCGCACTTATTTGCTTGAACGCCGGGATGTGGCAAATAAATCTGAACTAGGTAGAATGGCAATGGCACAGCAAAGAACACAGCCAAATGTCCCTACTTCCTCTGCTGGTTCTCTTGGCTTGGTTGATGGAAATACAAGAGCACAGAGTCAGAGCGGGGGAATTTTACCTTCAAACAACCACATTCATCAAGGCACTCAATCTGGTGGGGCTGGATCTCAGGAGGGTGGTAATTCTCATGGTCAAGAACCTGATAGGCCAACAGCTGGAGAAAGTAATGTGCACACTGCAAATGACCAACCCATGCAACAAAGCTCGTCTACTGTCGGCGAAGGTGTTCAGAATGTAATGAGGCGTAATGGTGCTTTGAGCCTGGTAGCATCTGCTGCAAGTGCTTTTGATGCTGCAAAGGATATAATGGAGACCCTTAGAAGCAAGCATGCAAATTTGGCTAGTGAACTTGAGGTGACCAATTTTGTTTCGATTAATAAATTCGAGACTGGAGAATTATGATTCAAGTTTTGTCACCACCATAATTTTTTTCTTGATTGCTCTTTATATTTGTCATCATTTTAATTGATTCAGTAAAACTGGGAAGACAATGTGTGAACTCTCTGAAATTGTTTGCAGAGTTTGCTTACAGAAATTGGTTCGAGGTTTGTTACCCTGCCAGAGGAGAGACTACTAGCTGTTGTTAATGCTCTGCTGCACCGTTGTTACAAGTACCCTACTGCCACCACGGCAGAGGTTCCCCAATCCCTCAAGAAGGAGCTCTCTGGTGTTTGCAGGGCTTGCTTCTCTGCTGATGCTGTCAACAAGCATGTGGACTTTGTGAGAGAGTATAAGCAGGATTTTGAGCGTGATCTTGATCCAGAAAGTACAACTACTTTCCCTGCCACCCTCTCTGAACTGACTGAAAGACTGAAACATTGGAAAAATGTTCTTCAAAGCAATGTTGAGGACAGATTTCCAGCTGTGTTGAAACTTGAAGAGGAAAGCAGGGTATTGCGTGATTTCCATGTGGTTGATGTAGAAATTCCTGGACAGTATTTCAGTGATCAGGTAATTGTATCAGTATTTTCACATTTGTTAAACTTACCACTTTCCCCAAAAGCTTAAGGTGATGCATAGGGGGATACAATAAGAATATTCTAGCAACACTCTCCCTAACATACAAGACCCACAGACTAATACTAGCACAATCATAATGATAATGCAAGTCATTATAATTTAACTAAGGTGGGTGGATTCTAACACAAATCACTTGGTCAAACTAGCTCTGCTACCATGTAAAGAAATCACTTGTTAAAAATTTAAGCAGTTGATTAAGCTAATGGGTAAATGCATGGCATAGTGTTTACACTTTAAAAATATTCATTTTATCTCATAATGTTGATTAAGCTAATGGGTAAATGCATGGCATAGTGTTTACACTTTAAAAAATATTCATTTTACACATGTTGGCTCAATTGTAGTACTCATATTTATGATGCTAAATATGGATGTGGAAATTGTTATTCCTGTCTTTAAACGTATCTAAAGTTATTTTGAAGAAGCCTATTTGTAAGTTGAAGTTGTGCTACAGTTTTGCATTATTACTCCATTTGTAATCATTCTAGTGAAACTTCTCTACTGGATTCTTCAGGAAGTTGCACCTGACCAGTAAAATTAGATAGGGTTGGAGCTGATATACCAATTGTGCGAAGACATGGAAGCAGTTTCGCGATTGACTTTGATAGGCTCTGATGGCTCTCAACGTCACTTTATTGTTCAGACGTCTTTGACCCCTAATGCTAGAAGTGATGAACGCATATTACAGCTTTTCAGGGTAATGAACCAAATGTTTGATAAGCACAAGGAATCAAGACGCCGCCACATATGCATCCACACACCAATTATTATTCCTGTTTGGTCTCAGGTGCCAAGTTCTCCCTTCTACAAATTTTTTAAAATTTTTTTAAATGAATAAAAATGATGGAATTCATAGTTCTCGAATGTGCCTCTGACCGAGCTTTGTTCCTTTTGTATTTCCTTGTTTTACTTTAAATCACTGAATGTTAATTGCTGACTAGCCTGCACTTCAGTACATGAAAGATCTGAACTAAAGCCAGTGAAGTCCTCTTATAGTAACTGATTGATGCATGAACAGGTTCGCATGGTTGAAGATGATCTGATGTACAGCACCTTCCTTGAGGTTTATGAGAACCATTGTGCAAGGAATGACCGAGAAGCAGACCAGCCCATTACCTACTTTAAGGAGCAGTTAAACCAAGCTATCTCAGGCCAAATATCACCTGAGGCCGTCGTAGATCTCCGCCTCCAAGCGTATAATGATATAACAAAAAATCATGTGTTAGAGAGCATTTTTTCACAATTCATGTACAAGACTCTGCTAAATGGCAACCATATGTGGGCTTTCAAAAAGCAATTTGCCATCCAGTTAGCCCTGTCAAGTTTTATGTCTTTCATGCTACAAATAGGGGGAAGGTCCCCAAACAAGATTTTATTTGCCAAGAACACTGGGAAGATATTCCAGACAGATTTTCATCCTGCATATGATGCAAATGGAATGATAGAGTTTAATGAACCAGTGCCTTTTCGTCTGACAAGGAACATGCAATCATTCTTCTCCCATTTTGGCGTGGAAGGCCTTATTATGTCTGCAATGTGTGCTGCTGCTCAGGCTGTGGTTGCACCAAAAGTAAGATTCTCTGCAAACTGTCTTTTTTTATTTTTTTCAAAATACATACTGGTGTTAATAAAAGTTTTTATTCACTTTTTCTCCTTTTGTAATGTTGCAGCAAAGTGAGCATCTATGGTATCATTTAGGCATGTTTTTTCGTGATGAGCTTTTGTCATGGTCTTGGAGGAGACCACTTGGTATGCCTCTGGGTGCTGCTGGGGGGAGTGGTTTGAACCCCATTGACTTCAAAGATAAGGTTAGCACCAATGTTGAGAATGTTATTGGCCGGATCAATGGAATTGCCCCACAGTTCTCTGAAGAGGTAACCCCCAACCCAACCCCCCCCAAAAAAAGAGTTCTTGTTTTCTTTTTAAGATTCAGTTGTTTGAAAGTTTGAATACTGGTCTTAGTTGGTGGCCGTTGATGAGATTTTATTTATTTTGATTGCATTCAGGAAGAGAATACTCAAAAAGAGAGTGTGTTGGTGGAGCCACCGCAGTCGGTACAGAGGGGTGTCACTGAATTGGTTGAGGCTGCCCTGTCAGCAAGGAACTTGTGCATGATGGATCCAACATGGCATCCCTGGTTTTAACTTGGCCGCAGTTTCGGCTTGTATAGATAATTTTCTTTTCACCTCATTCCTGTTACATTATAGATTAAGCGTAATTCGTAATTTTGACGAATTTCTGCACTCTAGGCCAATTTGTTCAATTATTTTCCAGCGTAACCCAGTGCCTAAAACTACCTTACACGTATATATAAAACGAAAGCACGAACTGAGGTGTAGACACTTAAACGTCAACATCGCTGTGATTAGGCATGTTTTTTCTTTTTCTCATCAAAATAATTGCTCAGCCAAAAATAACAAAACAGCATAAACTCAATGATGGGACATCAGAAGTAAAAACAAAACCAATGACAATGAGAGAGAGCTTCAGTGGACAATTTCTTCTTCCTCAATGTCGAAGGGAGATTCATTAAATTTCATTAGTTCAAAACGTAATCACATCGTTGTGACTAAGCATTCTTTTCCTTCTCATCAAAACAATTGCCCGGCCAAAAATGACAAACAACATAAACTCAATGATGGGACATCAGAAGTTAAGTCAAAACAAAACCAATGGCAACGAGAGAGCCTCAGTCGACAATTTCTTCTTCCTCAATTGCAAAGCGAATGTGTTTCCCCTTCGGTGTTGGCAAGCCCTTCAAGGATAAGACGTTGTGCGAGAAACCAGTAGATAAATTATTATTATTGACAGTTAGTTCTTCTTCAACTATTTCATCATCGCTGTTGTACAAGAATCTTGTGTGCCGTCCTGTAAATTTAGCCATTGTCTGCTCCGTATTATTCACACTAATCTTGCTCAGTTCTTTACAGAGTTCATCAAGCAATACTTCATCATAATTTTCTTCGTAATTGTCACTGTAAGATTCATCTACTTCCTCCTCTTCATCATGAATGCTTGCGTTGACCTGAATGGACCAAACAGAAGAGTCATCCTCATCTGGATATGATTTCTCTTTGCCGTCACTCTTTCCCGCGTCAGTCACCACAGAGGAGCATTCTGTTGATTCTGTTTTCTCAGAGAAATCCAGCAGCAAGGAACGAGATATCGTATTTATATCCGATTCAATTCCCTCGTCGATCTTGATCTCACTGACCACCTGATAGTCAGAAACAACAATAAGAATCAATACTGTACACAAGAACCAAGTTCAATATTTAAAAGTCAAATTCTCAAATTTCCAAGGACAGAAACCATTCGGAATTTTCTACTTATACACGAACCTGAGAAATCAATTGTTCTTGAGTAACTGAAGCATTGATTGAGGCCAAATCATTATCGTTGTAGGCATCCTCAGAAAGATTCAAGACTTGCGGCGTATTGGCCGGAGTTGGAGCAAGAAGTCGCATTGGAGAGTTGTCAAAGCCTTGAAGATGAAGAAATGGGCGACTCTTCAGAGAGACTTTTGAAAGCTCAGCCTCTTCCTCAACTTTTGCAGGAGAGTCTTCACTTGACACCTAAGCAAAGCCTCTCCAGAACCAGGTGTGTTGTTCTTGGCTCTAATGGTCCTTCGCTTGGCCACGGCTGATGATGGAGTGTCCTCCAAAACCCCGTTGCAAGCCCAACAATCGGTGAATCATTTGTTATATCAATCAGCGCAGACCGATCTTGTTGTTGTTTTGAGGCTCTCTGTCTTGATTTTGAAACACCCTTTTCAGAATCTTCAATTCTCCTGGAAAAATATCATCAAAGTAAAGGATCATGATTATAAAAGGACTATCGAATCAAGAAGTGGTTTCAAAACTTTAGTTTGAACAGATAATTAATTAAGATGACTCACTTGAAATGGGAATATTGTTGACAGCAGCCAAAGTCTGTGACCTGGTGATTCTTCTTGTTGACGATGATGGGGTCTCCATTGAGATTCAGCAAAGATGAAATGAGAGTAATCAAGCGTGAAAGAAAAGTGAAGGAAGCAAGAAAGTAAATCAAGAAGATGCTTTTTCATGTAAAATGTGCGACGGGTATATATGAAGGCAATTAGTGGACGGGGTTTGGTAATATGACCGTTAGAGCCAGCGCTCGCTGCCACATCCGTTCGCACGTGTGGTAAAACTAGCCGTTGGGATTTTATTTCAATTACGCAATTGCAATGTTCACTTATCACTCTTCTCATACACTGGGCCGAGCAGATCCAAGATGGGCCGGGCTCTTTTTTCAACATACGCATGAAACCGCAATTGACATTAAACAAAAAAAAGAAAAAAAGAAGTGTCCCTTTTCATGAAAATTACTACTACGACTATAGCTTAATTTAATTAATACCAACTAAATTTTGTAGAAACTCTGTGTAAGTTAGCTTGTGTAAAGACAACCCGTTTCAGACAATCCACCTTTACCAAATGATTTTGTGGCATTCGTACGGCGGAGCCCAATCAAAGCCCAGGATGTGGACTTGGTAAGAAACCAACAAGCTGAAATCTTTGTCAAAAGAATTTTTTTTTTTTTTTTAATACGTTCAAAAGAATATTGTTAGATAGCGAAAAGTTCAGCATAATTTAATGAAAACGACAAAACGAGTTTACATCAATCATAATGGGGATTGGTAGCTAGGCATAGGGATAGCAATGGAGTGGAGTGGTGTTCGGAAACTATCTTATTCTTATTCCTTTAAAAATTTCCCCTCTATCTTCTACCTTATTTCTCAGTAAATTTAATGCTTGGGTGGGATGGGGTTAGAAAATTTATCTTATTCTTATTTTTTAAAAAATTTTACCTCTATTTTCTACTCAGTAAATTTAATACTTGGGAATTCAGTTGTGTTAAATACATGTTGGGAGAGCTTTACCACTCCAGTGATTTTACCCAACTTGAATTTACATTAGTCGAGACCAGCATTGTCTTTAAATACCAGATGATTTAATATACTAAAAAATTTAATGGATTCTTCATATACTTATTTTATAGTAGGTATGGATATATGATTTCAGTCAATTAAAAAGTATAGACTTAAATAAAATTATCACCATATTATAAAGTATTTAAATTATTTAAAAATCTCTAAAATTTTTAAATAATATATTAAAATGGTATCAAAACTGTAAAATATTTGAAAATGAGAGAAGAACATAACAATGTTTTAAGATTGAATCAATGAGAATTATATTGTAGGATTTTTTTTTAGTTATAGCTTATTTATATTAGGTAAAAATAAAAAGAAAATTTATTAACCAACATTGTAATTGACAAAAAATATTAAATAAAAATTAAAAATATTTATATATAATGGAAATTGAGGTAGGATGGGGTGGGGAGTATAAAACTATATCTCACCTCATTAAGAATTTAGTGATTTTTTGTTCCCCATTGTCCACTCCGTTCTCGAAAATTATCTAAATTTTTTTTTTCATTTAAGGTGGGTCCCCTACGACCCGAAATCCATGGAGAATTTTCCATCCCCGGCTAGGCAAGGTAAATGCATGCTTCATGAATGACCAATCGAGCGGTTAAAGTTAGGTTCAAATCACGTGATATGGTGTCAACTATACCTTACATATGACCAAATAAATGATCTATTCTATTCAGCTAATTCACTTATATACTTTCTTTCTTAAGCTATAGCTACTTTCTCAAACCGGATATAGTATATTATACGAAGCTAATTCAAATCCTCCACCTTGTTTGCTCCCATAAATTTGGCTCAATAGTATTTAAGTAATTTAATCTAGCTGACTACTCAAGTTAGAATCTAATAAGAGATAAAGATGGATTAAAAAGAATTAGATCCTCTCATTATTTGAACTTATTTGAATTAAAGATCCTCTAACATATGTGTATTTTCTATGTATCAAGATTTATTTCTTTATTTTGTTTCTATTTTTAATGACTACTGAATAAAAAAAATTAATTTAAATTTTACCTGCTTCTTACTTTTTAAAAATTATAATAGGGTAAAAGAAATCCTCCACTTTGTTGAAGGATAACGGGTGAAGGCGTTGGCACATAAACTAAAAAATAAGCTGTTCATATAAAATTGGGATAAATAAAAATATGTAGTGACCAAATTTGCATGGCATTTGATTTGACAGCGAATCAAAGACGAACACGGCGCCACGTAGGTTGCCAAGTTTGTTCGAATTCGGTTATCTGATTTTATATGTATAACAAAATAATAAAAATATCTATTTCTATATACTCACTAATAAAAATTATGTAGTTAAGACTTAAACGAACGTAATAGTCAGTAGAGAGTGATCCATTCAATTCAATGCTTAAAAAAAGTAAAACAATAGAGATACGACATTCTATATAAGCTCTGTTATCTAACCGCCTATAGATTCTAGAAGCACGTATGCCGATGCGCACGTAGGTTGGTAGATGGATGGCACTTGAAGTGTTAGAAACATTGAGAGGATGGTGTAGTTCACTTATTAAGAGGTAGCGACAGCTGCCACGCTTTCCAACTGTCTAGCTGTGTATATATATATATATAGGTTTACACAAGCAGCAGTTGCGCATCACCCGTTTACTCACTCTTTCTTCTTCACATTTATAACAATAAAAATCGGCAATTGCTTTTAACCAGATACATATACATTTGCTTTGATATATTATTATTATTATTATTTGTGCTTCATCGATCATCAATTAATGGCTCCTTCAACCCTCACCGCTCTTGCAGAGGAGAAAATCCTCAACCCAAGCTTTGTCCGCTTTCAAGATGAGCGTCCCACGGTAGCTTATAATGAATTCAGCAATGAAATTCCTGTGATTTCACTTGCTGGGATTGATGACGTCGGTGGCAAAAGGGCTGAGATTTGCAAGAAAATTGTTGAGGCGTGTGAGGACTGGGGAATCTTTCAAGTTGTTGATCATGGTGTTGATGCTAAGCTTATATCCGATATGACTCGTCTTGCTAGAGAATTTTTCGCCCTGCCCCCTGAGGAGAAGCTCAAGTTTGATATGTCCGGTGGGAAGAAGGGTGGCTTCATTGTCTCCAGCCACCTTCAGGTACACACTCTCTTTCTCCGTGTGTGTGTGTATTTTAGGCAAATTTTTACTTTAGTTATCATGTGTGTATCCATTTTTAAAAACATGAAATTACAATCTGCGTAACATGATAAATTTACAATCAACAGGGTTAACGATATTTAAGATTGACATAACTATAGCATTGCGCTCATGTATTATAGCTCAGAACCCTACGCCCAAATAAAATAGAATCTATAATGATACAGAAAATTCAGTGAGATACCATTAGTTTAAACATATCCTCAACTCACAAATAGTTTATTTTTCTTGGGTTTGCCTCCTTGTTTTCAGTTTATCTTCAATTTCTTCATGGTTAATTTTCAGTTTGAAATCTACTTTCACGTGCATTAGAAGTAAGAAACATGTTTTATGACGTTCACCAAGCATGTTTTAAAGACTTTAAATAGTGTCTAGATATCTATTTATAAAAAAATAATGACGGAGGCTCAAAGTGACAATTTGGAAGTGACCCAAAAGAAAACGACAGCACATCTGGTTTTCTACCCCTTTGAATGAAAATGTCATGGATGTTCTAAGAGTATTGTTCTTTTGCAATTTGCTAATTATTTATTATTTACCACAATAAGTATACTTCAACTAATAGTGAAAAATATCCATACACATGTTAAGCAGTAAATATATAAGGAGGGTAACAAGTGGAGCACGCCCAAGATTTTTAAAACAGTTAAAACGAGCAAATAATTTAAGACGTGTGTATTTCAGAAAGGCATTCAATAATTGACCAAAAAAGATATGCAACATTGACGTTTCATTTTCCATAAGAATATACTAATGAATTAATTAAAAAGTTATGTATTGCCCAAATGCTAGACTAACACATGTAACTGAATGATATAATGACATTTAGAAATGATATGGCGTAAGCAGGGTGAAGTAGTAAAAGATTGGCGTGAAATAGTGACATATTTTTCATAACCAAAGCAAAGCCGAGAATACTCTCGTTGTCCAGACAAGCCAGAAGGCTGGATGGAAGTAACAAAAGAATACAGTGACAAATTAATGGGAGTGGCGTGCAAGCTTCTAGAAGTTTTATCAGAGGCAATGGGATTGGAGAAGGAAGCTTTGACCAAAGCATGTGTGGACATGGACCAAAAGATTGTTGTCAATTACTATCCAAAATGCCCACAACCCGACCTCACTCTCGGACTCAAACGCCACACGGATCCGGGAACCATCACACTCTTGCTCCAAGATCAAGTTGGTGGCCTCCAGGCTACCAAGGATAACGGTAAGACTTGGATCACCGTTCAACCTATTGAAGGTGCTTTTGTGGTCAATCTGGGTGATCATGGTCATGTAAGTATATATGTTATCACTACTCTTAGATTTCTCTTTCTCTTTATCGACACACACAAGCACACACTCTCTAATTAATTAAGCACTAATAATTAAAGAAAATATCCCGAACATTTAAAGCAATGATTTTGTATCCGTTTTGCCATAATTAAATTTTATGTACAATATATCGGCGAAGTGCAGATGGTCCACTCTTTAGCCAATCTTTATGGAGGGATGTACAATATAATTCGCGATCTGCATTAGTCTTGAAAATGAAAGGAAAAGCAACTAGACCAATTGCAATAAATAGCATATTCATTGAGTCGGAAAAAGAAGAAGTCTTACGAATGTGATAGTCATACATATACATACAAATTATTATTTATGATGATCAGTATCTGAGCAATGGGAGGTTTAAGAACGCGGATCACCAAGCAGTGGTGAACTCAAACAGCAGCAGATTATCGATTGCTACATTCCAAAACCCAGCACCAGAGGCAACAGTGTATCCACTCAAGATAAGAGAGGGAGAGAAGCCAGTGCTGGAGGAACCAATTCCATTTTCTGAGATGTACAGGAGGAAGATGAGCAAAGACCTTGAACTCGCCAGGCTTAAGAAGCTGGCCAACGAGGAGCACCAAGATTCCGAGAAAGCTAAATTGGACACCAAGCCCATTGAGGAGATCTTAGCTTAGAGCCTTTGACCCCTAATTAAGGCTACCCTACCCATCGTTGCTTCTTATGCATCGCATTTCCTGCTGCTTATTTACTATTTATTATTATGGGATTCTATATGTTTTCGCGAACGATGTCAGTGAAAATAAAATGGGGCTACCTCTTCATTTGTTTCAATTAAATATCAACCAACACAGGCTCTTGCTAAATTAAGAAATTTACAACAAATTTCAATGCAGTTATTCACAATTTCTCACTCATTTTATTTTGTGTCATTCTTGATATATTAAAACACTTCCACTTGGCTTACCTTCAATGATTGGGAGGAGAACAAAGAGCTTTTTCAACGAACTAAAACTGAAGGTTTTGAATAAAATTACCAGCTGGCAGCAGAAGTTTTTCTCTTGTGGTGGAAAAGAGATTCTCATCAAAGCTGTTACATATGCCATGAGTGTTTTCAAGATTCCTTCTGTGTAAAGATATGCAAGGAGCGATAGCTAAATTTTGGTTCTTCAAAGAGAAGAAGCATTCATTGGTCAAGATGGGAAATCTTGAGCCAAGCTAAAATTAGAGGTGGATTAGGTTTCAAGGACCTCTCATGTTTCAACCAAGCTCTACTAAGCAAGGGTGGAGACTCATTCGGATTCATTAATGGCTCGAGTTTTGAAGGCAATGTATTTGGCACTCTTTTCTGGAGGCAATTTTGGGCTCTAAACCTTCCTAAATTTGGAGAACTATATTAAGCGGAAGATAGTTGATGACAAAAGGCTGTAGATGCAGAATAGTAGATGGGGATCAAATAAATGTTTTCAGTAGCAGCTGGATTCCTAGGCCAACAACTTTTAAGCCCATTACCCCTCCAAATTTGCCTAGGGAAACTTGTGTCTCTGAGTTAATTGATGGAAATAATGGTTGGAAGGAAGATATCATTTATCAATATTTTGGCAAAAGATGATGCGATCTTATTGTGCAAATCTTTATGAGAAGGCAAAGTGAGGATATTCTACTCTGGCACTATGATAAAAGAGGTCAATACTTGGTAAAAAGTGGCTATCAAGTGGCGTTAAGACAAAAGTTTAATGACATTCCTAGTTGCTCCAATCCGAACCCAAACCACTGGAATGTCATCTGGAAGCCGAAAATTCCCGAAAAAGTGAAGGTTTTTCTCTGGAGAGCAGCCAAGAATAACTTGCCTACAGCAAAAAACTTATGGAAAAAAAGGGTGATGCAGGAGGCTATCTGTCCAGTGTACAGGAATAGGTGGGAGAATACAGTGCATGCTCTTGTAGACTGCAAAATCGCTAGGAAGGTTTGGAAGAACTCACCGTTGGGAAGTGTCTTGCAGGGGGAAAACTTTCAGGATGTCATTAATCTATTGCACTCTACACACTTTCAGCAAAGAAACATGAGTGGTGAGTTGGTAGCCTCTTTATTGTGGATCATTTGGAGTGCTAGAAACAACCTTCTTTTCAAAGGAAAATATGACGATCTAGTGAGATTGGTAGATTGCTAAATCACAAAAGAATTAAGCAACTCGAGGATTTTTAAGAGCTAGGCCAAAGAAAGGAGTCCACCTGAAGAAGGATGGTTAAAGGTCAATGTAGATGCCGCAATGGATGGGGAGAATTATCTTGCTGGGCTGGGGGCAGTAGTTAAAAGCCATAAAGGAGACACAGTTGCTGCAGCTATTTGCACGGTTAAGAGCTCAAGAGATGTGGAGTTGAGTAAAGCAAAAGTTGTTTTGTGGGGAATTCTATCAAGGCAGCTACTTGAATCTTAGAGTCCGATTCAGTAATAGAGCTTATCAATAACAAGAGGGCTACCTCTTGAGATATTTTGGGTGATCTTTG
The DNA here is from genome assembly GCA_030449925.1 of Citropsis articulata. NCBI lineage: Eukaryota > Viridiplantae > Streptophyta > Magnoliopsida > Sapindales > Rutaceae > Citropsis > Citropsis articulata. Next base: position 112,084 of record JASUUH010000134.1, on the reverse strand, counting down.
ACATTAAACCAAGGAAAAGTTTGAATTTCAAAGCTCTGTCTCTAGGAAGTGTAATTTTTTAGCTCACGATTTGGCAAAGTTAGCTCTAAAAAAGTCTGACTCTCGCATTTGGCTGGATGAATTTCCAGATGACGTTATGTTACTTGTTTCTTCTTAATGCAATGAAAGGTGTACTTTCTTTTCAAAAAAAAAAAAAAAACACTTCCACTTCCGGAGTCAGGACCCACCCATTAACCATATGAAATGAAAGGGTGACTGCTCATTTTTCATCTCGTAATACTAACCTATCAATGTGCTACCGAACAAGTCATTAAGTCCTTAAATAAGATTTTATTACTTATTTAAAAAGCCATAACAATATTTAAGCCTCCAAAAAACACTCTAATTAAAATTCTTCAAATAAGAAATGATCATCTCTCTTCAAATTTAGAGAGTTATTTTCTCACTCTTCAATTTATACTTTATTACTTTTTGTTGGAGAAAAAGAGAGAGGTGCTTTAATTAACATTAACTTTTCCTTTAAAAAAAGTAGTTATTTAATTAAAATAATATTAACATAGTTCTATTTGAAGAGTCTTTTGGAGAGTAACATATTTTTTCACTCTTCTATTTGCCACATAGGTAAGTAAATAAATATTTAAAGAGTAAAATTTATAGAGTCTTTTTGATATACTTAACACTGCGATAAAGTGACAATAAATTGATAGTCAATGACTGCACCACCCACATTCAACATCTCATCTCGCAATGCACCAATTAACGTATTAATACCAACTTTTAACTACTAGTCGTGGGATCTAAAATCTAATCAAAATCTTCTTTCGTGGTAAAAAAACTCTATCCATATCCAAAATAAAACTAAAACACTTACAGATGGTGGGAAATAAAGTTGTGGGACTATTTACGTAAGAAAAAATAATCACCAACTTCCAGTAAAATTTTTTTTAAAATATTTTGAAGCACCAATGGTAATTAGCAACAAAATTAATGCTAATTTGCAATCTTCTATAGTATTGCATAATAAGTTAGTTCCCAAAGGACATTAATTAATCACAGTAAGGTAAACAGAGAAGCTAACAGCAACAGGATTGCCTATCAACCAATGAAAACATGAAATATGAACTGCTTGGCATAATATCGATCTGAGCCTGCAAATACGGGACTTTCGTTACAGTCAAATAGATGATAGTTAGGTCACTGCATATAAATAGTTGCATGAAATATGTATCTAAAGAGAACATTTATGAATCAAAGTCAAAAAAATTAAAAAACAAAAACAATTAATACCTTACATTGCTTCTGATTCAATTGGATATATAGATGTATTTTCTGAATGCTGTGAACTACAAACAAATCTAACCAAGGAGTCGTGCTGACCTGCTTCCATCTAGCTATTTACAAACATAATTAATGTTGCAACTTTATTCATGTCCAGGAATCTTTACTATAACATATAAAATATAACATAGCACATGCAATTGCTCAGTAAGAAATTGCCTCCACATTGTGGTTAACTGGTTACTCTATTTCAAATTACAACATTGAAAACGAACACAAAATTGAGTGGACTAAATTCATACCCCAAAAGCATGTAAAACAACAATACAGGGATTTGTGCTGAGTTGTCCCTTGCACATTAGATTGTAAACTAACGGCAAAATACTGACCTCAAACTTGATTGTGAAGCCATTTTCCACTTTCTTATATCGTGCAATTAATTTCTCCCTTGCCTTCGAGTTCCAATTTCAAGGCCAAAATCATCACTGCAACTTACTTGGACGAATCATCCGTATGGGAGCTCTTGGCCAATTACATGGAGAGCCACGTTAACTAAATTCAGGATCCATTTCATCTCGATCATGTTGGAGACAGTTAAATTGCGATTTCAATTGGTGCATATTTCGCACTTCGCACTTTACACTATCCCTGTAATATCAATTAATTAAAAAGCAGAATGCAGTATAGGCTTTATTCGTATTTACTTTTTCATAGATCTGCCCCATTACCATTAAGTAAGAATTGTTACGAATTATTTGTCTTTTTAATTTCATTCATTTTAATTATCGTGTAATTTTGTGTAGTATTATTTTTCCCAAGTTCAGCATTTTTATATTGGTTTAAAGCATTCGAAGACATAAAAATGCAATCAGCAATCTAATAAAAGCCCAAAAAAAGAAAAAAAATTCTATCTAACTATCTTTTAGCTAGGTTCGCGTGGCTCTTCTTTTCCCCTCAATCCTGCAGGGGAGGGCTCTCTCTCCATCAGATACATCAACGGGGCTAGACTGAGCCTTGCTTCGGCCTCTGCAGTCCTGGACGGGCAGGGGCTTTTTGCAGGCCCATTTATGTTTAATTGTTTTAAATTTTTTTTTAAAAAAAACAACTTTGATATGTTTTTATCATTTGCTTAATCCATCCATTATTAGTATTGTCCAATTTCCATGTTCAATTTGGTAGTATGGAATTTATCTAACTTCGTGTTGTTAAAATTTTATTTAACAATTTATTAAGCTATGTAATACTAACATTTAATATTATTAAAAAAATGAAATTGAAATTGAAATTGAAATTGAAATACAAGTGAATAGAATCCAAAAACAATATCACTTATCCCAATACAAAAACTAAAATAACCAGATACACAACCTAAGATAGCAGAATGTATTTAGAATTTTAATTTTATCATTTAATGACCAAGCCAAGGGCTTTAAGATAAAACCCCGTGCTCAGCTCGGCCATTGGCACCTAAAAACTTTGTCAAATATTAACCATGTCAGATCAGGCCTAGCCAGGCTTTTTGGCCGTCGTAAGTATTCTACGTTGAATTTTCTTTTCCTTTTCAGTTACTTTGGCCTAACTGTATATTCTATGCACTTGTAAATTGCTCATAATGTTTACGAATAAGTTAATTTTATTTCTAGGTTTTGAATTTACTGGCTTGCTCATGGTAACAAAGTTTCTTACTGGTTAAAAAAAAAAAATTTTTTAAAAAAAGGCACCCACCCGGTTTTAATAAATCACGATTTAAGTTTTTAACTATTATATCAATTGATCTAATTCTTCACCCAAGAACCGAACGTAAATAAATAAATTAAAAAATGTGGAAGATGCACAGACTGCATGTAGAGGCACAGCCGCTGACATATACAGAGCAATTTATGTAGAGGACTGATGCGTACACTTTGGTAGGACTTGAATACAACTCGAAAACTTTAAAGACAGCCGTTCCTTTTAAGAACTCGAAAGGGAAAGCAAACAGACTCATAAAAGAGTCCTTTAAAACACTTTCACAAAATAGGCAGAAAAGCGTGATGCTAGAGAAATGGCTTATATTGCTGTTATTGGACATTACGTAGCCGATGCATCAGAAAGCTCTTGAAGATCTTCTTGGATCCACAACTAAATCTTTAAATATCTATCGTCCATGAATAGAAGCATTCTCTATGCTTTCCTCATTCAGCTCTCCCTCACTCTCAATCCTCACTGCCCTAAACGACACTGGGATCATGCCGTGCCATATTGAGTGTAAATATGCCAAACTATAATAGGGAAAGCATCCATTCATAATCTTGCAGATGTCGACCTTTTCATTGATAAGAGTTGTTGAAGACACAGGATAAATAATTAATGAATAAAATAGATTTCCGTTTCATTTGTTTAAATAACTCCCAACTGGGCCGTATTTGGTGATTGTTACGAAGTGGGTTCAGACTCCAAAACACATACCCCGTATTATATAATGATAGAAGTAATCATTCTAACTTTCGCACATGGTTTTCACTAGTACAATTTTTCATGTTAGATTATGCAAATTGATATCATCGGCAAATCATACTTGACGCACTAGCAACACCCTCATCTCTTTTTAAGGGTCCACGTAAATCTGTGTCGATAAATTACACGCCCATTCTTTATGCAAGCGCGTGAAACCACTAGCATTGTGATTAATATATAGACATAGTATTTGCACGCATTAATATACGTACACATACATCCCCTAAACTGGTCCATTTTACATTATTTTTGTCTATGAAACTGATCTTTTATACAACAACTTGACGAGGCATTGATGGTTGTACTTCGTAGGACGCTTGTTTGATTCACAAATCTTGAGGTAGTTGAGACAAAGTACAAAAATGAGTACATTTTGCTGAATAATTAATGAATAAGTTATTGACTTTCTTCCTTAATCCGCAGGTTTTACTGTATTAATTATTAAATCACGCAGTATGGACAAGGTGAACAGAAAGATATTCATATAATAAACCATTAAGTTGTAAGTTAACACGTGATAAATACATAAGAGACGGCATAATTAAAATTAACTTAAAACAAAGATGACAACAGTGCTTTAGTTAAGACAACAGCATGCTTAGATCTTAGCTAGCTAGCTAGCTTATGAATCACATAACTACTAGGTCATTATTCTACTAGATATTCATCATTCATATTTATGGTACTGATCACCAATGGTTGGGAATATATTTTACATGGAGCCCGAGGATCCGCTGGTGTAGGAATTGAGGCTGAGCTCAAGAGAAGCTGAAGAAGAGGTGATGCTACAATCGGTGGAACCATACCAGCCGGAGTAGTAGCTGCTTGAATTTGGCTTGTTGTTGCAATAATTGTTGATGTTGTCTTCGCCATGCATGGGAAAGAGAGGGAGGGTTTCAATACCTGGATGACCATTTTCTTCTTCTTCTTCTTCTTCTAATTCTATATTATTTCCTTGGTTACCATCCGCAGAGTTCTTCTGGCCAAAAAAAATGTATGATGAAGTGTGTGGGTCTATGCCAACCCAGCCATAGTTTTGGCTTCTGGATCCACCAACGACATTGCTACTAGTTGATGATATTGAGCAGTCCTAGTTTCATTAACAAAATAAACATGCAATAGATCGAGTGATTAAATGGACTTAAATAAAATTAATTAAACAGAGACGATTGTTAGTTTTCATTAAAGATGTTTCAAACATGTACTCGTGCCACTCTCTCATTTTCAATTTAATTTGAACCAGAAAGCTATAGAGGAATGATTCTGTTAGCAGATATAAACAATCACTGCACATGGATGCATTTTATGTTACTCGTTTTATCCCACAATTAGATTCCTTTTGAAATTTAGAAAGAAGTAGAATATATAACCTCGTGCACCAACTTACCCTAAAATTCTTCTCCATGATAACAGGTCCATATCCATGGTCTCCCATTTGACCAACAGTATACACAGAATATGAAGGAGGTGGAGCAGAAGCCCCAGCTGCAAAATCATCATAACCAATTATATATTTATTAGCCTAAAACCTCTGAAACATATATATATATATATATATATAGTTATAGTTATGCAAAAGAAAGATGATGAAACAAGTACCAGAGGCTATAGACTGAGACAGAGATTTGTTACCGAAATCTTCAGGTTTCCAGTTAGTAGCAGCAACAGCTGTTCTCTGGTGCATGGGAAGATTATCAGTAGTAGAGGTAGAACTGCCTTCGATCTTCTTTTTGAGCCTCTCTCGAGCTTTGTAGTTCTGAAACCAATAAAAGACATTTTTACCTTCGATCTTGCCGTACTGTCTAAGCCTAGCTGAGATCTTCTGAATTTGTTCGGCAGTTGGGGACCTAACACCATTATTGTAGTAAAGTTCCTTCAATATTCGTATCTGGTCAGTTGTGGGAGTCCAGCGTGGGCATGTTGGCCTGCAGTGACAGTTGTTCCCTTTGCCGCTGCCGCCACAAGCCCCGTTTCCTTGGTGTTGGTTTTGCTGCTGTTGAGGTTCCATATGATATTATATATGATGCAATCAAAACAAGGAGACGCAAACAAAGAAAAAGCAAAGAGACAGAAATACAAAAGAGAGAAAGTGAAGGAAAGAATGGTAAGTGAATCTGAATGTGAATGTGCATGAAATGGAGAGAGCTAGGCCAGCGACTTATAAAAGGATGATCAGGGGGCAAAAGTGGCACATTGGTAGATGAAGTGAGGATATTGGCGTAATTAAAATCTGGCTGAGCACTGAAGTTGACAGAGAGTAGTGTTAGAAAAAAGGTAAGGGACAAAAGATGATATAGAAAGTGAGGGTATCAGTGGAAATCACTTCATTGAAAAGGCACGACCAAGTATATATGGTTACCGGTTAGTATCATCAGCTTTACTTTGAGAAAGACAGTATGAAAAATCATATATTGTGCGGCACGAAATTATGAATTAAAAAGCATGGAAGAAGACAGTAGAATGAATGAATGAATGAATGAATGCAAATATTGAATAAATTAATGTATTTTGTGATTTAGAGTTCATGGCCAGTGGGGACTCTCCTTTTAATAAGGTATGGTCCCTGTTTTCACTTAAGGGTGAAATTTTGTATAAATTGATAAGAATTGAAAAGCTTTTGCGCTATCCGCCCTCCATTTTCCAATATATAGAGGAATACTACATGATCAGCTATGCATAGGTCCTTCTTCCACACCTGTTACATAAATAGGTCGGTAGCTTTTAACAACTGTATCATATATGCAATCTTTTCATTGTCCTAGCTACTTTATGTAAGAAAATCAGGGATTTCAAAAATGGGACGCGAGTTCCTTAAAGAACTTGGAGACGTGTCAGTTGAATAGGCTGTACAAAGATGCTCTACGTGTAGGGTTTGGAAAAAAACAGTATTTGAAATCAATTATGATATTCATGATCATAGGCGATTACTTACTACAGACGATAAAATGAACAACAGCTTGGCAAATAAGAGTCCATTGTGCGGCTTGTTCCCGATTGTCCAAGTGAGTTTTAAGCTTTTGAACATATATACAAAATAATAGTCCATTGTAGATTTTGATAAAGCAATTTCGAAACTACTATTTATTGGGCAACAACTAGAGCACATAGTGTAGGATCTACTTGTTTAATTTATTAAAGAGTATACACCAAATAAAACTTATTTTAAGAGATAGTGTCTCTTCAATTAATTACTCTCCTTTTCCCTTTCTATTCTCAACTAGTAATAACGTTAAAGCAAGCTGGTTTAAAGTAGAACGACTTTATCTAAAAGAGGAAACCCTTTATTTATTGGAGCCAACTTTGCACTGAAATGATTGTCAGGAATTGTGTTGAGAGAATCATGATATTCAATGGATATCTCTCGTTGAATTTATGGTCGTAACTGAGATTCTAAATAACACAACACTAATGGGCCAAAATCTTTTCCGCAAACAAGCCGTTTTGTTTCAGTAACCCTTGAATGGAACTAAATGGCTTGAAATTAAATCTAATCAAGGACAGGAAGCACGAAGAGAAAACAATTGAAGCGAACAAAAAATTAATGAAGGGAAAACGAATTTCACAATCACAAAGTGTACTAGTAGAGCACGCGCCCCTAAAAATAAATACAAAAGCAAAAAAGGGATGTGGGGTCATTGGTCATTGTCTTTGAGACTTTAACACGTAACAGAACATCATCATCATCATCATCATCATTAGAAAGAAGAACAAGAACTTACTTTCACTTCCCTCCCCATCAATTTGTACCCTCATCTTCCCCCAACATCCGCATTCAAAACTTTTACGGACTCACGTTCTCGAGACTCGAACCTTAAAAATATTCAAGGAGAATATATAAAAACCTTATAGAGTGAAAATATTCTTCAAAAACAGTAATAATAATAGTGATCATACAGGATTGCCCTATGGCTCCCTATCGAGCTATAGATTTCATGTTGGGATAGGCCGCCCAAAGAAATCGAGAAGTTCATCTTGAGTGATATTTGTCTTGGTTATTAATCTTGACTTATTTTCTTTAACAATATTTGGCAATCTACTTTCACTTAATTTTTACTTGTTTATTTAGTTTAATAATTTTTCCCACAATTACCCTTGCAGCTGACACAGTTAATTTTGTTTACTTTCATTGGTAAATTAAGAATAAGTATAAAGATCGTTGGCTTATAATTGGATAGAAGTAGATGTGAGTACCAATGTTGGCGTTGCACTTAAACGGAGGATCTTATGTGCTATTCAAACAATGAACGGTATACATGGAATCTGGATATTCTTAATATCTTTTGCAGAAAAGAAAAGGGAATAGATTTGCATCTTATGTCCAATCCTTCGTATAGTGACAATTGTTGGCTTTTATGAGATTAGAGTTTCCACGTTGTGCATAGTTTTCAATAATCAAGCTGATATTTGATGATATAAGCCACAGAGTTTGCAGCATGTTCTTTTCTTTCTTTATGAGCTTAGAGTCTTCCTCTCATGATTACTAAGAGATAGCTTGAATATTATAATTATAATTATTAGCTCAAAATAATTCTTTTAGAAAGCACGTTTTGGTATGCTTTCATTCATCCTTCTACTGATTGCTTAATTCCTGTGGTCTCGTGTATGCCAGAAAGAAGTGACGGATCCATGGGGGAAAAACAAGTTTTTGTTGCTTACTTTAACACAAAGATCAATTCTCATAATAATAGCTTACTAAAAAAAGTTATACTTCTTGGTTTCTGCATTTTTATTTTTGGGAAAATTAAACTGAAATGTTTAGTCTCATTGAAATCCATTCTTCTGAAGTACTTGATTCTTTGAGATCTTGTTATGACACTTACCAGTTACCATCATGAGATTTTCCTCTCCTTATCATTCATTTACTTGAACCTCCTCTTAACCTTTTCTTTTTTATTTTCCCTTTCAGATGGAGCATGGAGGGAGATTGTTTGTTTCTTGGGAAAATAATCTCTAGTAGTAGTGGTCATTCTCTTGATCATCAACTTTTCTTGAGAAATTGATTTGGCAGTCCACAATATCTGCCTCTCTCTCTCTTATCCAAAATTTCTGAGGTGCTTACCTCATGAAATTTTCCCTATTAGTTTGTAGCCGTAGTGATACTGTAGCACTGGCGCCCGCACACTCACTTTTCTCTCGAGTCATCAATTCCTCTTGCTAGCTTCCTATTGTCACACTCCAGCTATCACATTATCACTTCATATCTCATCTCCTACTACTTCTAGGCCTACGGCTGAGCAGTCTAATTTTCGCTTTTGCTTTATGTCTTTACTAATTCTAAGACAAGGACTAGCAACCGCATCGAGGAGGAAATCCCTAGCCACAAGATTTGTCTTTACTGTGTCCCTCTAAATTTCTTTATATTATTTTACTGGGAGTTGCTACGATAAGGGACTCTGCACTACTATTATTTGTTCAATTTCATAACCATCGGAATCTTACACACAATGACACAATTGTATTTAGATTTACAACCTTACATCCTTTATCATGTGTGCGCACAATAACACTATGGTAACATTTGTTTATGGACTTGAGGTGGGGATCTTAAGATTAAAAGTGTGGAGTGGGGGTGGAAATAGGTTATTTATTTATATTGAAATGGGAATAAGAAATAGAAATTAAAATATAATTTATGTGTTTATTTTATCTTAAATTATGAGTAAATTATTTCAAATTACAGTTAATTTTAATTACAAAGTAAATAAAAAATATATTTATAAAATAAACTACTTATTAATATTCTTAATTATATAAATCATAATTTTTTATTAATTTTAATTTTAAATAAAAATTATTAACAAGAGCACACAAATGAAACATTATTATTAATAATATAGTACAAATTAATATTTTCTTAGAATAAACTCTTTATTGATATTAATTACTAGTATTAAATAAATATAACACTATTAAAATTAAATAAATACAATAATATTATATTTTCAAATAAAGAAAGTATTATCAATTCTATATGAATATGATAATATTTTTTAAGTAATTTTAACTTAAAGTCAATATAAATTTTTGTAACTAAATATAATAATATTATATTTAAATAAGTTTAATATTATTATTTTTAATAAATATTATTATTTTTAATAAATACAAGATTATTAAATAAACTTAATATTATTTATTTTAATAAATATAATTATATTATATTGAGTAAGAGGGTGGTAAAAGAAAAAAAGCGGAATAGATCTTTATGAGAGCGAGAATCTCACTTCTTACTTAAAAATGAGTGATCTATTTTGTGAGACTCTCACTTCCCCCTTAAATGAATAAATAAATATTATGTTGATTTCCACTCCAACAAGTAAATATAGCACATAATGTTGCATGCATAGAGACTAAAATTTGACGCTATTGTCACGACTGTTAACGAATCACGCTATATAAACCATGTAATCATACTGTACGTTGTTGTAATGCTGGGAACCCGGACCCAAACTTCCCAGCCGTTGCTTAAAATAAATGGTTGGTCCACTCTTAGAATCATCCTCGGTCTCATATTATTGCTTCTGGTCTTACTTGCTCCGAGTTGATTACATTGAATCGCCACCATGTCAACAGAACATCGCATGCTTCAACTTCATTTTGTAACCTGGGGGTAGTGTTCAATTTTCTATCATCTATTGAAACATAAATAAAAGATACGAACACTTTCAATAGAGATTTGAATAGATCTATGAGCTTTCAATATGATATGTACGAGTACTATTTCGTATTGTAATTACTTCTTTTATTTTTTTAATTTGAATTTTTGTATAGAAGTTGATAAGCAATTCAAATTCTTGTTTAATTCATCAAACTTGTTCATTTGTCGAGGTTATCGTGCATTGCTTGTGAGAAGGTTTGATTGCCTTTTTATAAGCATGATGGAAATCTCACATTTCGAGTTAGTTTTTATAGTTGAAAGAGACACAAGATCATAACACTTTTACAAGTGCGCCTAACTTCACCAACCGCGTTGGCGCGTAACATAGAAAAATGGGTTGTCTACCTTCAACTTAAGGACTAATGAGTGTGATGGCCTTCTGCGTTAAGAAAGACTCAAGACCATCTAACTTAATTTTGAGTTATCAATATTTTCTTTTAAATTTTTACACTCATGGATGATACATATAAATGCACTAATTATTTCTTAAATACTTTAAAATGATTAAAACAACAATGAAAAATATCCACCTCTCTCTTAGCTTTTTGTGAAAATTGATGACACGGTTGAATATGCTCTGTTCCTTCATAAAATACTGCAGTTGGTTGTTATTGTTGCGCTAAGCATTTTTATTTCTTTTTAGGCTAAAAAATAATGCTATTTTGTCAGAACAAAAATGACAGAATATTTTAAGTGATTGAGATGTCTTTCTTTTTTTTTTTTTTAAATCAATGTATTTTGTTTTATTATAACAGAACAAGATAATGAAATAAATTTCTCATTTCACTTCTTTTTTTAAGAAAATTTTGAAAAACAGATAACAAAGTTTACTCAAGTCATTTCAGATTTTAGGTCATTTCTATCACTTTGCTTTTCTGTCAAAATAGCACAAAATAGCATTATTATTTTACAAAAAGCTTGGAATATTATTAAATATAATAAAATATAGCACATAATGTTGCATGCATAGAGACTAAAATTTGACGCTATTGTCACGACTGTTAACGAATCACGCTATATAAACCATGTAATCATACTGTACGTTGTTGTAATGCTGGGAACCCGGACCCAAACTTCCCAGCCGTTGCTTAAAATAAATGGTTGGTCCACTCTTAGAATCATCCTCGGTCTCATATTATTGCTTCTGGTCTTACTTGCTCCGAGTTGATTACATTGAATCGCCACCATGTCAACAGAACATCGCATGCTTCAACTTCATTTTGTAACCTCGTTAAAAGAGGGTCCCCGGCCCCCGGGCGCGGCGGCGCGGGGGGGGTGGGGGGGAGAGGGTTCAATTTTCTATCATCTATTGAAACATAAATAAAAGATACGAACACTTTCAATAGAGATTTGAATAGATCTATGAGCTTTCAATATGATATGTACGAGTACTATTTCGTATTGTAATTACTTCTTTTATTTTTTTTAATTTGAATTTTTGTATAGAAGTTGATAAGCAATTTAAATTCTTGTTTAATTCATCAAACTTGTTCATTTGTCGAGGTTATCGTGCATTGCTTGTGAGAAGGTTGATTGTGAGAAGGTTTGATTGCCTTTTTATAAGCATGATGGAAATCTCACATTTCGAGTTAGTTTTTATAGTTGAAAGAGACACAGGATCATAACACTTATACAAGTGCGCCCAACTTCACCAACCGCGTAACATAGAAAAATGGGTTGTCTACCCTTCAACTTAAGGACCAATGAGTGTGATGGCCTTCTGCGTTAAGAAAGACTCAAGACCATCTAACTTAATTTTGAGTTATCAATATTTTCTTTTAAATTTTTACACTCATGGATGATACATATAAATGCACTAATTATTTCTTAAATACTTTAAAATGATTAAAACAACAATGAAAAATATCCACCTCTCTCTTAGCTTTTTGTGAAAATTGATGACACGGTTGAATATGCTCTGTTCCTTCATAAAATACTGCAGTTGGTTGTTATTGTTGCGCTAAGCATTTTTATTTCTTTTTAGGCTAAAAAATAATGCTATTTTGTCAGAACAAAAATGACAGAATATTTTAAGTGATTGAGATGTCTTTCTTTTTTTTTTTTTTAAATCAATGTATTTTGTTTTATTATAACAGAACAAGATAATGAAATAAATTTCTCATTTCACTTCTTTTTTTAAGAAAATTTTGAAAAACAGATAACAAAGTTTACTCAAGTCATTTCAGATTTTAGGTCATTTCTATCACTTTGCTTTTCTGTCAAAATAGCACAAAATAGCATTATTATTTTACAAAAAGCTTGGAATATTATTAAATATAATAAAATAATACAAAGGAATCCTACATTTGAGTCTTCATGTGTGATGTATCACTCATCTTATTATTTTATTCTATCAGTTAATAAATTATATCACACTAATTGGAACTCAAATTAATAATTTCTAATGTTACCAAAAATAATATGACGTTATCTAGTCGGGCCGGAAATTGCTTAACAGTAGCCCATTCCTGGCCTAGGCTTAGAACTAACTGAGGATTATCTGGCCCAACCGGAAGAGCCGTGCTGCTTTTTACTCCTTTAAATGTTATTATAATACTGAAGCATTACTTTGCTGCTTATTCCTCCACAAAGTTAAATAAGCAGCAAATACAGAACGAAATTTTTGTACTCTTCTCAATTTCTCGGTTTTAGTTTGCTCCATAATTCATCAATTTCCCATATGTGTGATGAGTTGTTTCATGAGAGAGAAGCAAGATAAGTAATATTCATCCAACGAAAGCCATTCTTTCGGCAAACAGATTTTACAAAAATGAAATTTGTCGCGTATGCGGTGCACAAAAACAGTTTTCGTTTGGGCCTCCTTCAAGACTCGGGAGTTTGCAAAGCCACTTGGATTTTGGAGGAACAGGCGCTGTTGGCATTTGCCATCCCCACAGTATCCTCTCTTTCTTATCCTAGTAGTGACATCAACCCTCGTATATTAACTCACGAGACCCCACTTTTTTTTTAATACCTTATTAAGTTTTAAAATCATCCTCTCATCTCAAAGAGATCTCATTTTTTCATCACCATCTACTTCTAAATTCCATTTCCATTGTGTTTTGTCGTAACTATCCTTTTCTTTTAAAAAAATTGGATCAACACACTTAGATGTAAGTCTGTCACCCATTATTTATTAAAAATAATAATTATTATCTGTTATGTAAGTGTCTATTAGAGGCTCTTTTAAATAAATAAATTTCTAAAATTCAATAGTTTATAGTGAAAAAAAATTGAAAAAATATATCAAGCTGAGATTGTTAGAATTATTCTTAAAAAAATGTTTCATAATTCAATATCTAAGGCGAGTTTGGAGAATTATCTACAACATTATAATTATTCGTCAAAATTTAAACGTCAAAACGTTTATTACAAAGGGAAACTCGTTCACCTTTGATTGTTAATTCAGTTAGTATTGAATTTGCCTTTGGCCAGCTGAACCGCTGTCTCTCACATTCTTTCCCACATCGAGAGCCAATTCTTCAAGCAGAGGCAAGCCATTAAACAGCTGTATGAAACCCTCTTTACTGATTCTTGCATCCTCTGCTGTGAAACCGTCGTCGTCAGGATCTCCTCGCAGTGCAGCCAGCGTCGAGGTTTCGACCAGATGAAGAAGTGTTAACCCAGGACAGTTTGCTGCTATAGCTGATCAAGTTTCGCCGCTGACAAAACCGAAGCACCTCGGATCAAACACACAGCCCACTTGTTCAAATTGGGACGCGCAGCTGTGATTTCGATAATCTCTTGCGACCTATAACCTATTGGAAGTATGATCTCCGGTGGACGTGGATGCCAACGAACTAACTTGACGTGGCTCAAACTCTGCCACATAGGAAGTATGATCTCCGGGGTTAACCGTAAACGACAGTAGACTGTAAGAGACGTAACTTTGGATGGGTAGATGTCTCTCTAAATATTCGTATAGCATATGCGCACACATACACATATGTATTCGTTTAGTCATGAAGATGGAGGCTATGTCTCTAGTTATCATTAATTTTTAAATATTACTCCATAAAATTTTAAGTAACATTATAAGTATATAAATTCAATCTCCTAATAAATCTCTTTTTGCAATATCTATAAATCGTAATAATTTTTTTTAAAAAGAGTAAATGACAGAATGTACTTTATAATTTTTTGGTAAAAAATTATAAATATAGGTGCTTTTCATAAAAGTTAAACTTTGTTTATTTGCATATCGTAAAATTTGAAATTTGATACTCTTAAAAACGTTTTTTTCTTTTAGCTTTTCTGAAACTACTAGGAACGATTGTATCTTTACTTTTTTATTACTTAATTAAAATAAGCAAAAATGATCTTACTCTGTTGAGTTTACGAAATCTCTAACATTATTGCCTTTCTCTTTCTTCATTAGTTAGGTGAGAGACGAACAAGAATGGTAACTTAGTTGTTTAAGTTATATATTGATCTGTAGTATGCACTTGTTCCTGGCGAATAAGTAGCTTAGTTGATTGTAACCGAGCTTTTACACCTCTATCACTTGAGTTCGAGAAAAAACGAAGAAAAATGTTGATTATTATTTCATTGCATGGTAAAAGGACTTATGTGGATAATAATTTGATTTAGTTATTAGGATTTTTTTTTATCATATTTATAAACTTTTAAAAGTTTGAGTAAATTTTATTGTTTGAAATAAATAACCTTTATAAATTTTATAATTCCAGAATTTGGATGCAATGCTGATGATATAAATTGTGCTATTATTTTAAAGATTTTCTACCACATGTATATGAGTATATAGTTAAGATATAATTACCTATTTGTTTTCATCTAACAAAAATTAAAAATTAAAATTGCTTAATAATAATTCAAGTTAAGTAATTACAACAGCAATCAAGCATGTAATGGTCAAAATATTTAGGAACATGCATTTTTCTAGTAAGAGCAGCTTCTAAACCCACCCTTACAAAAAAAAGAAATGAAAGTAAACATATGAAAACTAATCAAGTACTTGGCATTCAGTTTGACATATAACTAACTAAAAGCTAAGTCGGTTATGTACACTATTAAATGCTACAAATAAGGTAGTAATGCTTTTGATGATAGATGAGTATGAATGTTGATGCTAACAAATTAAATAGGGTTGTGTAGAATTAAATTTCAATTTTTTTGTTCTAAAAGCAGGGAAGAACCACCATGTAGAATTGAGAAGGATTTTTTGACAAAGAACTGCTAGCAGCAGTTAGTTTCCTTGAGATGAGAGTACTACTGTAGATAGGAAAGTGAAGATGCTTGTTTATTTTTCTTCTTTCAAGACATTAATACTAAGGTAGAGATACTTGTTTCTTTTCTTTTTTTTTTTTTTTTCAAGACATTAATACTGTGTTGTTGTTCAATGCCTTAACAACTCGCTTCTGTTTGTACTTGAGAGTCAAATTGTTGCAGCTCCAGCCACAGTTGTAATAACAGCTTTAAATTGAAATTTTAATATCATGCTTTTTGTTATGGTTCTAGTTTGAACCTCCATTATCATCCTGATCCCTAATTTTATTTCCTTTTATTCTATATATATATGTATGCTTTGTCTAAGAAAGAAAAAGGTAATCACTTATTGTAATTGAGTATTATGATAGAAAAAGTCAAAATGATTAATTTTGAAAAATTTAAAAACTTTTGGACTAGTTATGTAAATTTCCTCTCACTTTTGACGGGAGTAAAACATTATACGGAACCATTCCAATAAGATTATTCAATAATATGAAGCTAATTTTTTTTAATTATAAGCTTTCAGGAGCTTTTAAAGATCTTGTGCTATGTGTAAGCGATAGTGTGTGAACGTGATTTAATTTCTTTAATTTCTTTATTTATTAATTATCAATCACCTACATATATTTTTGTTTAAGAATATATCGGATTATGAAAAATCCTAATCTTTTCCCAATTCTCATCTTTTGACACTTATTTAATTCAAGCCAAAAGAAAAAGTGAGCATCTTCACAATTTATTGGACGAACATGCTTACAATGTGGTATGTCATTTTCAGCTAATAATTTCTCGAGAATTATGAATTGAATAATGCTAAAGAGAAAGAAAGATGAAAGAACTTTTGTTCTTTCTCTCTACCCAGTGTGCTTTCTCTTTTCCTTTCAACACGCTTTCTCTCGTCTTTCTCTCTTTTTAATATTTTCCTTTTATGAGTTTTTCTTTTTGTAGACTATATTGTTATCATTTTAAAAAGAAGGTACCTCGTGGGAGTTTTTTTTTTCTTTTTTTTTTTTAATTTTTGTTTGCTTGGACGAGTCTCATCAGATAGTCACAGAGAAAAAAGTAAAGTGATGGGAAGGCCGAAGGCTGTTGCAATTTTTTTGGATAGGAAGGCTATTGGCAATTGAAAGGCAAATCTTGTCCAAAGTCGGTGATTCTGTGTCACTCACTCTAGACCCATCAAATGTTTTTACATAGATTAGAAGTTTCACTTTTGCTACCGTCAATTGGAAGGCAACTCTTTTGTGTTTGTCCTCGTTTGCATAAAATGATTGGTTTCACTTTGCCGTTAGCCTGCTTATTAATATAAAAGTTTAGAATTATTGTCAGGACACTCATTTGTGAATAAGAAGACGTTTTTTCTAGTATTTTCACCTTGCGAACAGCCAGAGAAAAAGTCTGCAAAATGTCCGATTAACACAACCAAAACTCTTCACGTTCCAGTACCATCACCTCTAACATATACAACAACCATTTTTCTTCTCATTCTTCCTCTCATTGCATGTTTATAAGCGTTCCAAATCGTAATTTCCATCTCATCATAATATTAATACCTTAAATACAGATCTCATGGTGGACCGAAATATCAGACAGAAAACGCAAAATTAACTACATGTATAATATACACAAACCATTTAAAATCCTAATTGATTCAGATTCTTCAACCGAATAAGAACAGAAAAAATAAATACATCAATTCATAAGAGTACCAATACAGGTGCAAAAAAATTGTGCTTGGCATCTCAATAATAAAAAATCAATCAAGGATCTCCCATTTGTCCGTCAAACTTGCACAAAAACCCTGCCAACACCAGCCAACATTTGATGCTAACCTTTATTCCACAACCGATTTCCTCGTCAGGATATGAGAGAAATCCAGAACTTCCAAACTTCCAACTACAGAACCAAGGTTCATGATCATATCTTTGTCGCATGCTTTATATCAAAGCCAAATAGGCTACATATTAAGAAATTGTCACAGCTGCCAACTCCCAATTCAGTCACACAAAGACTTGTAGATATTGTTAGAATCAAATACGCATGCTTAAGGCATGCATCACCACATTACTGGTACAAATGCAACCATTTCCTTTTCAGCAGCTTCTTCAAACCTAAAATGAACTTGAGAAGAAACTCCAAAGAAAACAGCCATAAAAAACATCATCTATCCAGAGCTGAGACCAGCAGTTGCACAGACCAAATCTGAGATATTCATAGAAATCCATCAGTTGCCCAGATTTACTCTCACCCTCGGCTTATCTGTAGGCCTACGCTGATAACGACCTAAGTAATGAGGTTGTGAACGGGCATCACTTCTCTCCCCATGTTCCCTTCCGTCCATCTTCGACTCTCTTCTAACTCGCTGCTTCTTCGCTAGGCCATCAGATTTGAAAATTTTAGGTTTCTCCGCATCATAAGGCAATGGCTGAATGCCCTGTAAATCAGGTTCAGGAACAAACCCAAAAGGACGTTTTGATTCCTCCATTTTTCTGAATGTAATTGATATCCTACAAGAAATGCAAGACGGAAGAGTAAATCAACTATAACAGTCATTAATACAAACAAGCATTAATGAATATCACAACGTCTTAACTTCTACCTCTTTGTAGGAACAGCAGGCACACAATGCTTTGCCACATCAGCTGCATTCCCATTTAAGACGAGAACAGATCTGAAAGAAATTAATAAGTCTCATGCAACAGAAAATTGCAAATGCAGCATATAATATATAATTCAAAAGAAAAACCAAGCACAGTCCTGCAAAAAGAAAGGGGGTTGCACATCATACTTACCCCACAGGCAAAGCGATTGGAATTGAACCAGCAAACTCACCAGCACCTACAACCTTTAAGTTTGATCCAAAAACAATATTGCACTCACTGAGAAATGAAACAGTACAAAAAGGTCGAACAAAATCATGGTTATCTATATGAGGTGGTATGCAGTCCCCTTCTTCATAGATGTTAACTATACAGCTATCCGGCACGCATGTTGGAGGAAGTACATGCCACTTGACCAGCCTTCTGATGATCACTTTAAACAGATGAGGCAGAGGATCCACAGGTTCATTTTGAAGAATGCCTGGTGGATAACCATTTTTATCCTGACAATAAAACCAAAAAAACAAAAAATCATTAGCTTTAAAACCATTTACTAAAGTACATTTAATGATCATAATGTTACCAGTTACAATTATTATCAAAACCCCATAAGAAAGTGAGGTTTCATCTTATATTCAACCATATACAAGCAACATAGTGAAGGAAACTCACAGTTGCATAATTATAACAGCAACCAAACTGGATAGTTATGCGCCCTTTGCCCCTCATCCACTTCTTGGGAGCTGAATACGTTTTCTCTGCAAATATTCCAACAATAATGTTGTCCCTCAGCATCGAAATATGTACATAATTATATATATATATATATAGAGGGCACATTGAATGAAAACACACCATTTGCAAGAAAAATGGGTCTCTTCAGTTAATCTATCAAATGATAAATGATATTTTTTATTTTAGAATAAAAAAATGTTATAAAATCATCTCTCTCACAAAGCATATAAATAAAATAAAAAATCAAATGAAAAATAGCAAAAGTATTAGCTTTTATTAAAGATATTCATCATGCAAATGTGTATGACAACTCATTTTGTTGATTGAAGATCCTTTCAGTAGTATAACCAAAAGTAGAAACCTAAGGTTCTTTTGTCAAAGATATAAGTATCGCACAAGTCTCCTGGAGTAGAAGACTATTTCCATGTCATGTCAATGAAAGCTGGTAATATAGACACACTGATCTATCAATAAGTTAATCATACTCTTGATCATCCAAGACAATACGTAGATGTAAATTAACATAGCAAATTTAAACATGTTTACAATTATAGTAACGCTTAAGTTCTTTTATTTTGGGTACTTTGAAACACCTAGAATCATTAGTAAACGGACACTTTGTTCTCACGGCAATCACATATTCACATGCATTCACAAAGAATGGAGCAGTGACCATAGTGATCACATATAGCTAGAAACTAAGCAAATATTATCAAATGCATAATAGACAAAGAATAAAAGATACAGCTACAAAACCTTTGTACAAACTAATGTGGCATAACATAATTAGTTGAATGAAAACATCACTTGGCCGACATGATTTATTTATATTAGTTCATATTTTATTCAATCAATCATGATAGACATATAAGTTCGTAATAAATAGAAATTGTAGAAGAGTTTGCAGCTGTAATAATACTCACGGACTAATCACCTAATCATAATATCAAAAAGAAACTAAGCACAAAAGTATGATGATACAGAAAAGCATTTAGCTAAAAGAGCATATAAAGTGTACAGTAACAAGCATAACTAACCTTTCAATTCTCCCTTTTTCCCCATTTCATTAAGCGTATGAACAAAGTCAACAATCCTCTTCTGTTCAGCTGCACTAAAAACACCCTCATGCAGCTCAAGTCCCGCCAAGATATTAACAATTTTCCCTTTAATCTTCTCCAAACATATGAAATCCTTCTTCCTCCTCACATGCATAAACCGCATGTGCTCTCTCTCTTCCCTAGACAACATAGGCTTCTCAACAACCTTCGAAACACTCGAATCTCCCTTCAAAACTTTAACAACATCATTCACCTGCTTGTTCACTTTACGCTGCTCTTCTTCTCCCTCCTCCTCAAGCTCATCTTCCTGAGCCATGTCTGCCCAAGACATGCGTGGACTTGGGGTTTCAGCCAAGTGTGAGTCAGAGGCTAACCCACTACTTGCTGAAGCTTCTTGATCGGGTTCGGAACCCCCGTTTGCCCCATCTTTCCAACTCCCCATTGAATTAGTTTCTGCAGCGTCTTTCCAACTCCCAAGAGAATTTGTGTCACAATTATCACAGTTATCATTCATGCTCCCTGAATCGACATTGTTCTCACTAGTTGAAGCTCTATTCTCAACTAGATTCGCAAATTCCCTTTCACCACCATCTAATTCTGAAATCCAATAAATAAAACGTTCAAAAGGAGAAAAAAAAAAACAATTCAGAATCACTAAATCCCAAGAAGGAAAAACTAAAATAAACTAATGATAAAACGTTCAAAAAGTAATTGGATCATTAACTAATGAGAAACGGGCAGAAAGTTGAGATCATAAATTACCTGGGTCGAGAGAGTGGATGCGATCGGAGAGGGTTTTGGAGCACCAGGCAGAGATCGCGGCAGAGGAAAGGGAGCCACGTGGTGAGAAACTCGGAGGCAATTCTGAGTTCGGAGGATTGGTACTGAATAAGGAACGGATCCTCCTTTTTGACTCGGTTGAGATCGTTGTTATTCATGGTTGCACACCGAGCTAACTCGGTTCAGATCGCTTGAATTTAAGCAGGTGAGTAACTAACTGGCTATGGCTATAACTGTTCTGTAGGTGAAGAAGACGGAGAAATACACAAATAACAGGATGTTTAAGGCAAAACGAATAGTGAAAGGCTAATGAATGAACATTAGGAGAACAAGTTTTTCTGCACTTTATTTTTAGTGCTTGTAAACAAAATAAAACAACCGCGATACCGGATACCGATGTACAAAAGGAAAACGCCAGGGGTACTTTTGGCAATCCATTGATAGGTCCGCATCCAATTCGGGTTCTCCTCGCAGCAACTCGCAAGCAGGGGCGAATATAAATGTATCAATTATATAATTTTTTTTTTTATATTAACTCCGATAATATTTATAATCTTGATCAGAATTCTTTTTAATAATTTTATTATATTATGATACAATTCAAATACTGATCTTCACTTAATATTAAATAAATATCTACCGTATTCTAAATAATACAAATAAACTCTTCCTAAAAAAAGAATTGAATCTCAACTAATTAACTGCATAAGTTATTAATAAAATATAAATCTATCGACGTATGTATCAATTATATTAACATACATTTTTCATTAAGTTTTCTTCACTCGTATAAAATAATTCAATCATATTTTTTAGTAAAATTCAATTATTTTTAACTTTATACCATTGGAATAAAAATGACATCGTAATTCGTAGTCACTAAAAAGTACTAGAGTTATTGTGGTTGATTTCTGCGGATCTTGAATTGGGCAGTAAGTAAGGCCCTGTTTAGTATTGTTTTCGAATTTGTATTTTTTGAGAATAAAAATGAAAATGAAAATGACATTTTGCAGTTGCTGTATTTCGAATTTAAATATGCGTTTGGTATCATTTTTTATATCCTGTATTTTAAAATTGAAAACAGTAATATGTGTTTGGTAGATAAAGTTGAAAATGATCAAAACAGAGAATATGCGTTTGGTAATATTTTTTTCAAAAATAGTTTTTACTAAGCATTTACATTATACTTATAAAATAATTATTTGATTAATACATACACAAATACAACAAAATAACATAAACAAATTTATTATAAAAAAAATTACATGATGATAAAGTTTTAGAATTAACATTAATTAAAAAAAAAGTTTGACATTGTCATTGTCATTGTTTTACAACACATGATTTAAAGAAAATAATTATTAAAAAATTACATGAAAGACATTAGGGGTGGGCATCGGATCGGATTCGATTATCCGATCCGAACGACCGGATCGGATTGTTCAAATTCGATCGGATGAAATTTATGCAATCCGATCGGATTTGGTTCGGATCGGATCGGATTCGGATCAATCCGAATTATCCGATCGGATCTACACAGTAAACCAAAAAAAACTAAAAAATTAAAAAATAAAATGGTTGACTAACTTAATTCGGTATGACAGTATTTCCCCACTCAACGGTAGTTCACTCACTCTCAATTCTCAGATCTCAATCAGACAATCACAGCCAACACCAGGCAATCACAACTCAATTCTCAAATCAGACAATCACAACTCAAACAAATGACACAACCACCATCAGGCACCACCGCACCAGCCAAGCAAAAGCAAAACGCCAGAACCAGCAACCAGCCTCATCCCATTATCAATCTTGAACCCATTAACCCACCCGCGACCCATCCAACAACCACGCCATGTCGGGACTCAAAGACAACCTTATTCACGAGTGAACGAAACCCACCGTCCGACCATTCGAACGAAACCCACCGAGTGAACGAATCTAACGACCACCACGCCGGTGGTGATCGATTCGAGCGAAACCCGCTTAATCGACCCAAACCCACCGCTTCTTCAACTGCTGATCATGTCCACGGCCATCACCACGCCGGACGTCGATAGTCATTCCGAGCAATAGCAACTGTTCATGGTAACCAATTAAACCCGACCCATGACAATTCTCTCAAATCGATTTGGTACGAAGATGATCAATGATTGTAGACCGTTAGAGAGATGTCTTTGCAGATCCGAGAAATAGAAAGAAGAAAAAGGAGTCATGCGTTATGGTTGAAGGAGGAGTGATGGCCACGGGAAGAGAGAGCATGTGAGAGGGGAGAGTTGAGATCGGGGACTTTGGGGGCTGTTGATGAAGAGTAACGAGAGTGGAAATGTTTGAAATTTGATTCAGAAGTTATTTTTTAGTTTAAACTGTAATTCAATGAAAAACAGCTCAAACACGTTTTTAATTTTACAACGGTGTAATGGAATCTGAATTCTTTATTTTCTAATTTATTTTTAAGTTTAGCCCACCAAATGTGTTTTTCAACTGTATTTATAAAACAAAAACGAAAATAAAGGTTTGAAAATGGTACCAAAAGGCCCCTAAATGATTGGCCACAGCCCCCGACATAAAATGGATGCCCCCCGCACGTGATCAAAGACATGACCGGGGATAAAAGGCGCAGAGTATCACATCCAACCATTTGGTTGTTTGGTGTTGCCCGAAGGTCTGAAACTAGTTGAAAGCCAAAGAAATAACAATAATGAACGCTAATATCCTCCAAACGCTTGCTTCAAATGCGCCACCATCATCATCCATCCAAGTCCTTTTAAAACCTTCAACAACAGCCACAACAAATACTTACCGTGGGCGACCAATCAGACTCAGGCCCATCAGCAGCACCAGCGGCAGTAGCAGCAACGATGCTCCACAGCCAGTTCCTCCACCTATAACACCGCCGGACACGGTGGAAATACGGTTTCGTCGAGGCTCAAGAAGGCAAAGACAGAGGAGAGAGGGCGGTGGGAGAGAAAAACAGCCCCGGGAGAAGCAAGCTTCTGCTGATAATATTATAACTCCCAAGAAGTGGGAGGATATGAGTCTGAGTGAAAAGGCAATGGATCTTTACATGGGTGAGAAGGGTTTGCTCTTCTGGCTCAACAAGTTTGCTTACGCTTCCATTTTCATCATGATTGGAGCTTGGATACTGTTTCGATTCGTAGGGCCTTCACTTAATCTTTACCAGTTGGATGCTCCTCCTCTCGCGCCTTCCAACGTGTTCAAAGGTTCATGAATCATGATTTGTAGTGTGCCTTAGTTCTCTAACTCTTCCCCTTGTAGAATCACTTTTGAATCATCTAGAATATAAATTATAAAGCGTTTTACTTTTATTATTGGTATATTCCATCTGATTTCAAGGATTTCAAGAATAATCGGACAAGAAACATCCTGTATTTTTTGCTATCAACACAAGAAGTGAATACAAATCTAACTTTGGCAATTCAAGAAACTTGAAAAGAACAATGTAGTAGAGAGTAGACACATAACAAGCCTTGAAAATGAAATGGTACTCACATAACTCACATCCACACTCTTACATAGAATGGAAGTTATTTTCTAAAGTGACCAACCTAGGGTAATGAAACAGGTGTGTAACGTTCTTTCATGTTTTTGGCCAGCATGCTACAATGACTACCAGCAAAACTACAACAATCTAATGCCTCTGCGGCTTTGTAACTACGCCGCACTGACTGGCTGAACCACTGTTTCTTTTTGAGTCTTGCACCTGCAGAAGAAAATCTTGAAAAAGTCAGACCAACTTAATGATGCATGTGCTTTTAATTCCATAAAAGAACTGGTACAGATGAGTTAAGATCAAAGCCACCAAATGGAGAAGACGGGATTCAGGTTAGGGGAAAAGAAGAATTTAACCATAAGGGACTTCAGACAGAAAAGCAAGTCAAAAAGTACAGAGAAACAGATCACAATTGCATTGAACTGAAAATGTTGAACAGATAAAATAAGGAACAAGATCAGCTGTAATAGATTCAAATGAAGCCAACACAGATTTTAAATGATCCAAGCTTCACAAATTTCCCAAGGAAGAAGCATCTAT
The DNA here is from genome assembly GCA_030449925.1 of Citropsis articulata. Classification (NCBI taxonomy): domain Eukaryota; kingdom Viridiplantae; phylum Streptophyta; class Magnoliopsida; order Sapindales; family Rutaceae; genus Citropsis; species Citropsis articulata. Next base: position 87,196 of record JASUUH010000134.1, on the reverse strand, counting down.
TTCTGACAATCGATGAGGTTTAAACTCAATCCCAAATACTAACCTATTACACTCTGAACGGGAAGCATAATTATGATTGTTGCAATTTGAGCACATCCAGTCTCCATTACGCCATTGCTTCGCTCTGCCATGTGAAAACATGCTTACTTAGAATATCATCAGAAAAGAATTTCTGAAAACCCTTTTGAAATAGAAATATCAAAAACAGAGAAGCCTCTATTATCACAATACAGTTGCTAAACGTGTATATGTGAAATGTAAAACTCAAGAGATACCTGAAGTCCCTATTATTTTTCATCACATACATGCCACCAAAAAACCATCATCTCTTGAAAATTTATTCAGCATGCCGAATTCAAATTGTATACGGAGGTAATAATTGTTAAATACAACCCCAACAGTAAAATAACACTGTCGAATCAATGGATTTTACTTTCTTACAAGTCGATTAGCTGTTTTGACTACAACAAGCTTCCAAAAAACAGACAAACTAAAAAGAAAAAATTAAAAATTAAAAAACGCCTGATCATTTTAATTAACAAAAGGGAAAAAAGAAAGTAATTTGGGCCCTGTTTGGTATTTTGGTTTAAGCATGATAAAGTGTTTGGTAAACACTTGCTGCGGTGATTTGGAAGCTAAGTTGAATTTATCCCACACTCATATGATGAAAAACCTACAATATCTTTACTAATTTTATCAAAATTATTATTTAAAAATCATACAACTACACAATATCAACTTTTATTTCATAACTATAATTTTTTTTTTTCCATATAACCTATGACTTTTAAGCCACAACACTTTAATACCAAATAAGGTCTTATTATCTTAAAAGAAAATTAATAATTTTTTTTTTAAAAGAAAAATGAGATGCATAATAAAAGTAAACCATCCAAATTTACCCTTTTCCAACAAGAGAAGGCACCGTTGGTTGGAATGGCAATTGCATAGGTGCTTGCCAACTTGGAACTGCACCTGAGCTCACACCTGCATATGAAGCATATACTCCCATTTTCATGTCAACTGCAGATCCTACCACTTGCCCAAATCCTGGATTCATCTTCTGCTGTCCATTTGTCTATACATTCATCCATAAAAAGTGAACAGGGGAGAGGAGAGGTCGAAAGTTTTTAGCCAAAGGTTTTAGCCATGCTACATCGCTTAGTATAATCTAAAATACCAAATCAGAAAATGGTTACTCACATATCCTGAATTCAATCTCTTGTTATCCCAGTCATGAACAAACTCCTCTGAAGCCAAACGCTTTGTTCCAAGTGTTGTATACCCTAAAGAGAATGACCATAAGAAAGTAAACATAAGAAATAGCAGATCACTCCAGATGGACATCAGAATAAGAATACAGAGACAAAGAGATGCATGGTGATCATTATAAAGGAGATGAATTTATGAATAACATCAGATCAAGTATATAACTAATAAAGGAAAAAGGGTGGGAAGAGCAAAGAAGAAAGAAATTCTAAATGCCATTAAACTTTAGCAGAAAAATTTGTGTAATGGCAGACACATATATAATCTGTCACAGATACAAGTATCCCACTTCAGTATATAGGGAATCACGCTCAAAGCAGACTGCAAAGGCAAACAACGAACAATCATATTAACTACATTTTCAGGTCGTCCAAGTAAAAAGATGGTGTCAAAGAAGAAATCAGGAGCATTAAAAAATATTTTACTATAAAATGATAAAAGAATAAATTACACAATAAATGAGAGGTGTTTTGTAATGTGCATATCTAAACCCATCTTGATGATGTCAAATGTCCTCAATAAGGCCTAACATCAATCAGAAAACATGCATCTCGGCAAATATCAGAAACATTAATTGACATATATCACCGATATTTTTTAACCCAAAAATACAGCTATTTTACATCCAAGGTGCAAAAACTAGAGAAGTATTTATTAGCTTGGCTAGGAATGAGAGTGTACCTGGGGTATAGAAAGCATTTCTTGCACTGAATTGAAACAAATCAGGATCAAATACAGAATGTGATATGACAATTTTCTTGTCAACAGCAAAAGAATAATTAAATAGGGCCAGTATTATCATACCTGTGCACGTGAAGAGTAGTTATGGAAACCACAGTTGCATATCCAGTCCCCATTGCGCCATTCTTTCATAACAGGAGGTGCTTGATTACTAGGGTTCTCATATGGAACTCCGGAACTATGGTTTCCAGCAAAAGGCCAAGAAGCAGCAGAGTTAACTCCAAACTTCTCATTCCCTCCCAATGACCAGCTGGAGCTCAAAGGAAGCTGTTGGACAGCACCATTGCTTCCCATACCAATGTTCATCTTTTGTTCCAGTCCTCCAAGGGCCCTATCAAAATAATGCGAATAAGTTGGTACAGAAGCTCCAGGCATTGCAATTGCTGGCATAGCTGCTACCTCCTTTGGTTGTCCGCACTTTTTGCACTTTTCTCTTGATGCATAATTGTTGTTAGTGCAACCTATTGATCCATTGCCATACAAACCCAACCCAAATGCAGCCACGAGGAAAGGAAGCCAATTATACGCACACCAACCAGCCCATCCCACACCAAATATACACATACAAAAAACATAAACAACTCAACCTAATTGATAGCAAGCTCCTGAAACTCACTTGACAAAATAAAATAGAAATTAAAGAAGCAATTCATCTTCCCAACACGATATAAGAATTGAACAATAAAGAAGCGCAAATCCATCAACGTTTGGCATGGAAGTTCACAAAATAGCAAATCAATAGCAAGTCTTCAAATCAAAAGTAGGTGATCTAGCACCTTGGAAATTAACAATGTGAGTCTGAAACCACTTCATTCATCCATGCCAGACTAAGAATTCCTTAATCTATAGCATGTTTAGTATATGATTATGTATTGTAAAACCATTCCCCTATCTCTGTCAAAGCTCATTTCGTAAGAGGTTTTATCAAACAAACTAAGAATTAAATACCCAAGGCTATTCATTAGCCTATAAAGCAAGCGTTCAGCTTGGAAAACAATAAATCCCTGTTGTTACTAAAGTGGCAAAACTGTAAAAAGCAGAGGAAAATAATACTATCCTGTTCCAAAATGGTACAGCCAAACACACCCCGGGATCAAATGTCCGATATAATGAAAATCTGAAATTAAAATTTCCTTTTCATTTTCTTTCTCACTTTGTCGAACAAAAAAAATGAAACTGATTACAGAGAACAAACACTAGAAGCAAGTGGACAATTTCAACTGATTTCAAGCTGCAATTCGTTGCGATGGATTACCTAAACTCGTGTTCTCTTTCAAGCTAAAATTGTCAGTATGTTACAAGCAAACCTAACATTACCTATCATTCAGCTCTAAACACCTTGTTTATAAACACGAAACTCTTCGCTACAACTCCTAAACCCTCAATCCCATCAGCAAAATAGCGAAATGTATTCCAACCACGAATCAAAATCATTTCCGTAAACAGTAAAAACTAGCAAATCCGGAACTAATAATCTGAATAAATATGGAAAGCGAGAGAGAGATAGAAAGTAAAGAGATGGGTACCGGAGCAAATCCAATCCCCAATCCGAGGGAGCCACTTGGAGTCGGCAGGGGTTTTGGTGTCGACTAAAAGACGGGGCTGTTTGCACCGGTTGCAAAAAGATCTAAACGCGTAGTTTCGATTCTTACACCCATTGCACTCCCAATCTCCTTCTCTCCCTTCTCCCATTCGTCTTCTCTGTCAAAAGTCAAAAGAGCTCAGGCAGTCAATGCCCTGATCTTTATATTTATAGCCGCACAGTACAGGTGAAATTTAGAGACAATCAGACCAAGAGCAAGAGCTGTGTGGTTGTCGTGATGTAGTTTTCGAGGTTCAGACAATTAAGTATTGACAACAATGGTGTCTCGACACCAGGGTCGCGGGATTTCAAGGGAGATACGTTTACCGCGGATCATCAAACATCAGTCACACTTCTACGACTGCGATACATAATTAATACTTTGAGTTCATATGGGCTCCTTTAACAACTCCAGTCTCCCGCTTCAATCAACTTCAACCCGAACCTTTACTTATTTCTTCGGCCCAGATACAGCGATTCTGCTAAATACCCCGTAAAAGATGGGCGATCACTTTTTTCTGTCGGCCCAAATCAACTAATATTTGAATTAGAGTTGTTTAATTTTTACCACTTAATTTTTCGTGAAATAACAATTAGGCGTAACACGTATTGTATTTGTACCTGTATTTTATGATAAAAAATTATTTTTTTCTGTTAGATGACCTATAGATTATTAATTTTTTCTTACTTTAATGGAAAGATACTCATAAATACTAATAAAATCTAAAAATTTTCACAAGTGTCTTGAAAGCCCATAAATTTAAATAAAAGCTTATATTTACACAAATAACCTGTAGCACAGGGTGTCCGTAATGAATTTATTACAATAAATTTTCATCTAATTAATTATTAATTATTAATTATTGATAAAAATTAACAAACAAAGATAATTAACAAACAAACATGGACACAAGCACTTGCATGCATGCTTGCATGCTTATGCACATGCATATATACAAACAATCACAAACATTTCAAGTATTAAATAATAAAATTTTATATTTAATTGATAACATACATGTTTATAGTTTTTAATTTTATCGATAATTAATAATTAAAATTAATTTGGTATTTAATTAAATGAGAATTTATCTAGTATGATGATTAATATTTACTTCACAATTCATAATTTTTTCCTCAAATTGAGGGCAAAATTGGTATGTCGTGCGCTGACTAATGGTCAACTGATAAAAAAGTAGTAAAATACAAGATTTTGTAGTAAAATACAAGAATTTGTATTTTTTTTAGTAGTAAAATGTTATGGTACAATATTTGGTGCACTTGTTTGTTATTTCGCAATGACTTGAGTAGTAAAAGCAAAATTACCCTTTGATTTATAATATTTTCCATCATCAGACTGTATAAATACAAATAGGATTTATATACTTCTTAGATTAGAGAATGAGAATGAGAAATTATTACTATGTGTTTTTTTGCTTCCAAAAAGTCAATTGAGAATGAGAGTTATGGTTCCTAGTAAATTTATAAATAAGGAATGAGACTTCTATTTTCAGGAGGAGTGTAAATGAAAATAGGGGGATGAGAATGGAGAATAAATAGACATTTTTACTATTTAAGAAAATTGAATGCCATTTAAATTTTAAATGTTAAATAATAATAAGATAATTGTTAAGTTACGTAATCATGTAACTTACATTAACCCAATACATATTACAACTAACATACATTTAGTTTTTGTTGTTTATGTTTTAATGTTAATAATAATCATAATAATCATCATCATCTTCATCATCATAACAAGTTTATTCAATACATACATACATTATGTCTAATGTTATAATAAACATGCATATATTTCCCTAAAAAATACTTAGTTATTTGTTTTAAGGGCTTTATGATAGCTTGTAACAATTTATTCAAATTACAATACAAAATAAACACACTATAGGAATACAATTCATTATGATTTTGATTCATATAACTAAAGCAAATAATTTATTCTAATTCTCATTTCCGATTCAATTCAAACTCATTTTGATTCATGCCTATTTCGATTTATGAAAAATAAACGAAAGCAATAAACCTTATGTAAGTACATATATTACAACTGTCCAATCATATCTATTTCTCATATATTGTGATGAGCATAAATTATTATAATTTTGTTATGATTTGTGGAATTAGTACGTGATTAATGTCAATTATTAAGGATTAATTTTGATAGACTCTTTTATTATATGATTAAATATTATTTTAATAAATCTACTTTTGTTATTCCTTAAATTGTGTTCTTTTAGCTTATAACAAAATGTACAATTTTATACCAACACATAAGAAGTCCGCATACTCATTCGTAATATTTAAATAACTTTGGTACAATACTACAATGAGAGGTATGGTTCACTTATCTTTTGATACTTGACCAAGGGTTTAAAAAAAAAAAAAACTCCTCTTTCTTGATCTTGCTGGTGTGTTGCAAATTGTTGAAGGCTTAAAGCTATGACTTGCAGTGAATTTAACTAAGGCAGAGGCACTTCTGCTCACCCTTCATGCTCGGGAAGTGGTTTCGCAGACGTTTACATTTTAATTTATATTTACTTTCTTCGCCACCGGTGAAAGCAGCCTCGAATATTTAAGAGGTTTAAAATCTAAGCTATGTCATATCGTAATCACGAACGGCCCCAGAGAATATCTCATATAATACGAGAAAATCAAGATATTAGCCAATTAAATAATTAAATATATATGATAAATAATATTATAGATTACCGATAAAAAAAAAAAACTAAGGCAGAAGTTGTGGAAGAGCTCAAACAGCTAATGATCGGTCATGACAAACCCGTAATGATCCCGACCTTGCCTCAAGTATATGTTAGAATAAATGTACAAAATCATGGGCTTAAGCCTAAAATAATTAATTCAGCATCACACACATGTGCAAGGGCTCATGGCGTGTAACATGGATGTCCAACATTGTCAACTTTGATTCTTAATATAATGCTCATGAATATTCAAAATCTTGCCGACATCATTAAAAATAAAAGACAAAAGTGATTCACCATTAACTAGTAGATAGTTCTTAATGAACTTAAGGTATGTTTGGGATTGAAGTTGGGCAGATGTAGCTTCCAAGCTACAGCACTAAAGTGTTTGGTAAATACTAACTACTGTGGCTTGGAAACTATTTTAATGTGATTTTTCACTTATATCACGAAAATTATTGTATATCTTTAATAATTTTGTTAAAATTATTATTTAAAATTTATATTTACTATGTATTACTAGCTTTTGTTTCATAGTTATAGCTTTTTTTCTACAGCAACTATAGCTTAAAAGCTTCAACACCTCAATCCCAAACACACCCTTAATTAAACCGACAATCCCCGTTTTCAACTTTCTTTTCACTAATATCCCGTTGTCCCCAGCGGTTAATTACATGGTAAGTCCATAGAAAGCAAGATTTTATACAAATTGAATTCATTACTTAAAAAAAAAAAAAAATTTCAAATAATCGAATTGGAAAATAAAAAATCAACATAAACACCACTCTAATTTGAACAGAATTACTCTAATCTAATTTCAACGTAAACGTGTTTGAACCTTTAATTTTCAACTTAGATATTTGAATGTAAATATAAGGAAAAACAGAAAATTTTATGACAATTAACTGTAATTTTTTTAAAAAGTAAAATATCAATAATATTAGTGATCCCAATTTACATCATAACGTTATATGTTATTTATATATCATAACCATTAAAATTATTATTATACGATTAAAATGGATGAATGTGTTAGATACAAATTGGTATCTTTGGCGTCAATCGGAATGTTTTGGTAACTTTGAGGATGGGCATTAAGTAAATTAAAAGTCTTATCTTAAATAGTTTATCTACTAATCAACAAAAGTAAAGACTAAAGAGCATGAAATAAGAAAAGAACACCGGCGGCTTTCTTTAGCCCTTTGTTTGGTTTCATCACTTCTTTACCAGGACGGCGTGCAGACACATTATCTGGTGTAGTCGAGCCCATCGAACTCATCTTCCTTCTTGAAATCAGAAGGTACCGATCATCATCCATCCGAATCCTTCTTGGTATGTCCTTGATTGAACTCAATTTTGTTCTCATTTGATGTACGTATGTTTACTATTTTCTTTTTTTTTTTGGGGGCGAATCGTCAGCCTTAATTAGTTAATTTTGTACGCTTCTTTAGTCTGGGGTTTGGTTAATGATCATTCTGCTTTTCATCACAATTTAGTTAATTAAATTAGGGTTTTGGTAGTTCAGATCGTTGAATTGAGCTTTCAAGTGTGTAACCATTTATTTATCTTGTAAATTAGTAGTCTTTTGACATTGTTGTTGACAAGAAATCAAAATTTTGATTTTTTTTTTTTTCGTTTTCTTTTGATCTCATATAAGCGATCATAATCGCAAGCCTTTGGTTATCTCACGAGACTGAAAATGTGTTCTATTTATCCAAATCCCATTTATTCAGCAGGCGTTAGTGTATTTTTTCTGCCTACATATCCATTTTTTAACTCGTAAGTACAGCTTTGTTCTGATTTGTGGTTTTTATTGTTCAGTGATAGTGTGGCTGGAATCAAATAATGGAATATGTGAAGACTAGACATTGGAAGTTCTAACACTTTTTCCCAAGTTTCGATGATTATACCTTTTAGTATATAGGAATCTAGGTGGACAGTGCATAGAATCCATAGATTGAAATGTTGGAAAAATGTTAAAAGTATATGGTTTGAGATACAACCCAATTTTGTAATCTTATCATGCTTATCAATGCTTGGTGGGGTTAGCAAATATCAACTGCATGTAGATTTCTTTGAATATACAGTGGGTTAATTTTTGTGCTGGCGTTTCTCAAAATTGTTATGCACAATCATTTTATTACTGTTTGCAAAGATAATTGAGTGTTGATTGGGAGCGAATTTGTTAATTTAGTGTTTAGACCACTCATATTTATGTTTGTATCATATGGGATAGGGAATGGCAGCTGAGGAAGATGTTGATTTGTCTAGTTTGAAGTCTCAGATAAGTGAAACTCATGAAATTTGGAAGCAAGAGATGGAACTGAGCCAATTCCAAGTGGATGTATTGCAGGAAAAGCTTATGGAGGTAAAAGCTTGTATAAAGGATTCTGAAGAAGATGCAAAGAAGGAACTAGAAGTTCTTTGGCGAAGAGTGAAAACTACAGCAACATTATTAACTTACTTGAAATCAAAAGCTAGAATAATGGCTGTTCCTGACTTAGCCCATACATCATGTGGCATCAGACAGTTAGAAGGAGTTGGCCTTGTTGACAAGAATGGCACACCTTTGTCTGGTTGGTCTAGGAATGTTGACCTGTCATCATTTAATGGTCCTGACGAAGATACATGGATTGGAATTAGTAAGCAGCTAGGGTCTTCAGATGAACAAGATGGAGCTTATATAGGTGAATTACTCAAATCTGTGCAGATGGTTACAGATGTAATGGAATCTCTTGTCAAGAGGGTTATAATGGCAGAGTCTGAAACTGCTGTTGAGAAAGAGAAGGTAACTTTAGGGGAGGAAGAAATCAGAAAGAAGGCAAATCAAATTGATAATATGTCTTTAAAGTTGGAGGAGATGGAGCGCTTTGCTCTAGGTACGAACAGTATTCTGAATGAAATGAGGCAGAGGGTTGAGGATTTGGTCGAAGAGACATCTAGACAGAGGCAGCGAGCTGCAGAAAATGAACAGGAGCTTTGTCGTGTGAAGCGGGATTTTGAATCTCTGAAAAACTATGTTAGCAGTCTTATCAGTGTGAGAGAAACACTTCTTTCATCAGAGAAGCAATTTCAAACAATTGAGAGGCTCTTTGAACGGTCAGTATGCGTTGAAATACTTGACTATACTTTATTTTATTGTTGAGTGTTTGTCAGTATTTTCAAGCATCATCTGTAGTAATGCTCCATTGATTTGACGACAGGCCATCAGCTGATCCTTTTTGCTGAGAAGAATATTGCATGCTTTAATTCCCTTGGGATTCCCCTCCCCACCTTGCCTTGGAAATACTATAGCAAAAGCTTTTTGGTATTTAACATGATAATTAGTGTGGAACTTAGGCTGAAACCATTGTGATTTGTCTGAAGGTGGCCTCGATGTTTCCTTCTTCTTTTATAAAACTCCTACATGCCGCATGTGTTCTGACACTAGTAGGCCTCTTTGTTAACCTGAGTCTGAACTCAGTCAATAGGCTTATGAGTCTGGCAGTTAATTTTTGCATGCAGAGAATTCTCTTCTATGGAATTCCCTCTTTCTCTCTCTGGCCAGTGCTAGTTGACATACTTTTCTCATGCATCAACTGATTTTGTTCATATGGTATATTTATCTAATTATGTCGGGAAGCAGGCTAGTTGCTAAAACAACACAATTGGAGGGTGAGAAGATGCAGAAAGAGGCGGAAGTTCAGAAACTCATGGAAGAGAATGTGAGGTTAACTGCCCTTCTTGACAAGAAAGAGGCTCAACTTTTGGCCATGAATGAACAATGCAAAGTGATGGCCCTGAATGCATCAAACATCTAAATCTCACAGGCTTGTCTCATTCTTGCTGGCATGGTATGCCAGGTTGCTTCCCAATTGCCAATTGCCAATCGCCAAGCTAACCACAGAAGAGGCAGGCTACTGAGCAATGCTGTTTGAAGATCTTGCATCTCGTCTTCAAAATGTTAATTATAAAGTGATCGGTCACTTGTTTTTACATGTTGCCGCTGTTGGTTTGGAAAACTGAATCCGGAAAGTATAAAATCCAAAAAGTTGTGCCATTAGAATGAAAATTTGGTGTGTTAAAATCGAGATAGCTTTAATGTTTTATTTTCTGTCATGCGTCTGTGTTGTACATTTGTGGAGTATCCGGGTTTCTGCAAACAATCAACCCTCACTTCCTCTGCTCGACTGATCAAATTTCCTTTTTTTAGCCCCCGGGTCTGAAAATCTTTGTTAATTTTTTGTTATTTGTGTGTTTCTTATCTCATCATACCAGTTTCTTATCTCGCTTTAACATTTATCTCAGGATTCAATAACGTCGGACGTGGAAATGACCAGTTCAAAACTATAGGGGTCAACTCGAATTTAATGAAAACCAAAGGGGTAGTATTGAATTTAACCAAAAAAAAAATAGTAAGTACTTTTACTATTATAACCTTCAAATATATGTTTAAGGTGCGTTTGAAATTATATTTAGAAAATTTAAAAGTGATTTTAGAATGATAAAATTTAATTTTAATGTTTAGTAAATTTTTTTGTAATCGTTTTTGGTAAAATCATTAATAGATTTAAAAAAGTATGGAGTAATCTTTTAAATTTAAATTTTAAAAATAAGTTCTAAACTTAATATAATTTTATGTATATCTTTATATATTATGAAAATATAAAATTATTGTTGTTAATTAAAAAATAAAATAATTAACTTTAAAGATGTTATTGTTACTACCAATCATATAACAAAATAAAAAAAATAAATTATTAATATAAAATATTTATTTTAGTTGTCAATTATTATATATACAAAATAAAAAAATATTATATATATTTATATTTATATATATGTATGTATGCTTATAAATATATAAATAAATTTTATTTAATTTATAGTATTTTAAAAATAAGATTTATTGATTTTTTTTATTAATTTTTTTTATAATTAATTATTTTTATAACATAACTAATAATAATTTTTTTAAAAACTACAATAATTTAATTTAAGTTGAAAAAAAAAGTACAGAGTCCAATAATCATAAAATGTATTGGTGCGAATTATTATATCCTAAATCCTAAACCCCCAATACCTCGGTGTCCTCGAAAAACAATAAGCTACAAAAAATCCAAATGTGTCCGATTTCAGAATAGATTACAACAGGCAACAGCTGAGATTCTGGAAGAATGGAAGGCGAAATCCAGCCGGTCGATTGTGCTTCTGCCTCAAAGCCACCTCGTATCGAAATCCCCAAAGTTCCTGATGATAGCGAGAAGCCGGTACTCTCTAAACCCTAATTTTGAGCTCACTCTTGCTTTTTTCTCACTGGAGGCTCTTGTTGTGTTGTCAGTTGGCGCTTCTTTAGTTATTTTGCACATTAAAATTACACACACTAGTATTTAATTTTTCGAGTTTTGCATTTTAATTGCATATTAAGCCACTCTTTTTAACAGTTTGGCTTTTGTTTCTTATTTAGATTGCGATCAAGAGACTTAAGGATGTGGAAATATGTGTTCCAATAGTTTACGGAACAATGGCATTTCATCTTGGTCGAAAGGCTAGCGAGTATGTGTTTTCATCACTTGCTGTTTTTATATTGTTAGTGTATATGAGTATAATTTCTGCTAGCTAACTTTTACTTCGTCATTAGGTCTCAGTCGCATAGGTGGACTGTCTATGTTCGTGGGGCAACAAATGAGGATATTGGGGCTGTAATTAAGCGTGTAGTGTTCCAATTGCATCCCAGTTTTAATAACCCTACGAGAGTCGTTGAATCACCTCCATTTGAGTTACAAGAATGTGGGTGGGGCGAATTTGAAATTGCTATCTCGCTTTTCTTCCATAGTGACGTTTGTGACAAGCCGCTGGATTTGTGAGTAGTTTTTGATTTGCGTTACTTTGTTGGTTTACCTGATAAGTTGTGTTCTTTACTGATATGGTGATTCGTTCTTTTCAGGTACCACCATCTGAAGCTATATCCAGAAGCTGAATCTGGTCCGAAGTCAACCAAAAAGCCTGTTGTCATGGAATCCTATAATGAGATTGTTTTTCCTGAGCCTGCTGAGGGTTTCTTTGCTCGTGTGCTGAATCATCCTGCTGTTGTTGTGCCTCGGCTGCCCGCTGGATTTGTCCTGCCCTCCCCAGGTAAAGTTTCCTGCCTTTTTTTTTGGGGGGGGGGAGGGGTGGGGGGTTGCAAATTTTTGCATGTTACGAAATCCATGTGGTTATCATTAGTGTTTGAACTTCTTCAGTGCCAATTGATAGCGTGTATGAGAAGGGGAGAGGTGATACCAAGAATCATCCTCTCAGTCACTGGTTTATGAATTTCTCAGAGGCAGATGAACTTTTGAAAATTGCAGCAGCTCGCCAGCAGGTTAGAATTGTTTTTTGTTGTTTTGATTAGCTAATTAACTGGGTTAAATTGTTTAGATGAGTTCATGATACATATAGTTGTAGTTATATTACTAATTGCTATTGAGTTTGCTATTTTGCTTACCAAGTAGTTTGGGAATAGTATCACCTATTACCTCTCACCACCATCTATGGCTACAGCCAGTTCTTATAACGGCAGTTAGTTGAAGGTGGTCATTATAACTTGTTTTCTTTCCATGTCTGGCTGTCCTGTATCATGTGGGATACAAATTATAAGTTCTTCCACAACCTTTCGCATGGTAATGAGTATGACTGTTTTAGAGAGGCCATTTCTAATTACATAAACCATTGGCACCACTTTACTGATACTTTCTGGCACTTCTGCTTCTAATTACATGAACTATTGGCTCTACCTTTGTGATACTTTCTGGCACTTCTGCTTTAGTTTTGCAAACCTGGAACTTTATGTTATCTGATTGCTTATGCAAATTGCTAGGTGCAAGCTCATATTATTAAGCTGAGAAGAGAACTGAATATGATGAATGGGCTGCCGCCGCCACCAAACCCTGCATCTGGGCATGATTATACATGATCATGGTAGAATATGTTTGGGTTTCGTTAGCAAGTGTAAATTGTGGAAGATTGGTGATGTTAGATGTAAACAAGTAGATTAATCCTAGATCAAATGACCTTTTTAGGTTTATCTTATTGTATTATAAATGTAAATTTTCTGTAACAGCCAAGTAACTCAAGTTAAGCAGTGTAGCAACAATGGATCATTGTGAAGTAGTTTGCTAACAAGAAAAGGGGGGGGGGGGGTGTCTATGGATTTTGTATTTGGTCTGATTGTGTAAATTTAAAGAAACCTTGAGGCAGTTAGTTGATTTTTTTGTCTGTTTGACGCAGAGAGAGAGAGAGAGAGAGTGCTATTGTTTGATGTTGAGGCTGCTAGTTGCTTGGTTAAGCACTTTTGTCCTAGTTCATGTTTTCTGAAGTTGATTGAAAGTGCAACATTGCTTAGATTGAGTTATGGGACGCCAACTTGCTTATGCTAAATTCCTTTTATAGTTATGGCTTATTGAGTTATGGCTTATCTAATGGTTATAAGTACTTATTTCATAAGCTCTTTTTGAAATTTTTGTTGTTGATTAGATTTTGTTTGCTATAATTTTTGAAATAGAGTTCATTTAAGTAGATCCTGTATTAGTAGAGCTTTTACCAAAATGATTTTAGTTATTTGGTTGTCAATAAGAACTTTTATTAAAAATGATGAAATTATTTTAATATGAAAGTTTTTTAAAGTTATGTTATGAAATAGATGAAATAAAATTATTAAATATGTATAGATTGATTGTTCATAGAAGTTTTTTAAACTTATTTAATCATTAAAAGTTTTACTTAAAAAGTAACTAAACAACAAAAAAAAGTTTAAAAAGAACTTATGAGATTAAATAAGTAAATTGGCACTTAGGCAGCGTTTGTTTTTTTGTCTAAAATTTAAATGGATTTGAATTTTTTTGATGTCTGAATGGATCTAAATACGAAAAGCTTAATCATATATTTGTTTTTCTTTTTAAAATATTTGAATATAAGTGGTATTTTATTTGTTTTTACAATAAAAAATATCTTAAACTTGGTTATTTGACATTTATATTATTGTAATCAAAACAAAAAAAATTAGATTTTATAATTTAGAAAATAAGTTATTTTATAAAAATATTTTTGAAATATAATATTTATTTGTAATTCAGATTTTTTTTTTCATTTAGATAAAAATTACAAAAGTTTATTTTTTTCTATTTAAATATAAATGTTTGAAAATCAGAAATAAGTTACAAAAAACAAACAAGTATATTTTAAAAAAAATTTGAAATTAATAAGACTTCACTTTAGACATTTAACGAACAATTTCTTAGTTGTTCCTTGAGTAAAGCTTTTAGAGCTTAAATAAGATATTTTATGTCTATTAATAAAATTTTAAATTTTGTGCTTTTGGGAATAGAGGATGGAGAGTTTTTTTTTTTTTTAAAAAAAAGTTTAACTATCTAAGATGTCTATTATTTATTTTATATTCTTATTTGATTTTTTTATAACGTAATTTTAAAAATTATTTATTAAAATAATTTTACAACGTTTAATAAAAGCTCTCAAACCAAACGATTAAAATTTTTTGGTAAAAATTTTATTCCAATAAATTATATGTGAAAAGTTTGTTCAAACGTGGCCTCAACGTTTCTTACAAGCGTATACTTCTTTATCCTTCAACTTGTGTGGCCTTTATATGTGTTTATTCTCCTGTTGGTTTTTATTTATCTGGGACAAGTCTTAGGAGTAGGACTTGTGTTATCTTTACTTAATCCTGCAAATAAAGGCATATTATGCACAATTACTCTTCCTGTTCATGCTCAGACCGGTACACATAAGAACAGACTTGTCTTGCTAGAATTGATTTACAATAGTAGATGTTCTTGAAACAATAAGAGAAAAGTTGATTGAATGGTTAACTCTGCAAGCTGAACTCAGGTGCTTGGGCAAGACTGATCATTTTCGGCCTTACAAGTTTGTTCTATTTGGATGTTTCGACGACACATATAACATGGGCTTCACATGATCATCATCGTGCAACGGTCGCCATCTACCGGCCCATTATATAACTGACCCATTATTATGGTCCTGGGAAAAAAATAAATGAAGAGATTAAACGAGGGAAATTGCTGTTCGCTGTGCCTCTTGAATCTTGATTGACATCGATTGGCTATCCTCCCATTTAATCTTT
Source organism: Citropsis articulata (assembly GCA_030449925.1). Classification (NCBI taxonomy): domain Eukaryota; kingdom Viridiplantae; phylum Streptophyta; class Magnoliopsida; order Sapindales; family Rutaceae; genus Citropsis; species Citropsis articulata. The sequence continues at coordinate 71,763 of JASUUH010000134.1, read as the reverse complement.
CACGTGCCTACTTATTGTTCAGTCAGAAACATGGGCAACCTCCATTGCCCATAGTCTTTCCTATACTCTCTATCTACACTAACGGGGCAACCATGTCCAAGAATTTTGATTGAGTTGGGTCTTGGTAGCAAGTGATAGTCAAGATTCTTACCCTCAGAGACATAGTTGGCCTTGAAAGTATCGAAAGATTGGAGGTTAATTTTATCAAGCCATAAAGAAAGATCAAAGAAAAATGTTGAACTTTTTTTAAAAATAATAATAAAAACAAAAATCAAAATAAGTATGTTGATCCTGAAAATATCGGAGGTATCCAAAGAGACAGTAATATGAAGATATGGGTCTCTAGAAGATATATTGAATGACCTCCGGGGGCGAGTTCGCTTAAATGTGAGAAAAGAATGACGCTACTTGTGGGTCCAATTTGTGTCTGCTCACTTCTCTTTTCTCTCTCATAATCTCTGGATTATTTTTCTGGATTAGGTTTTGATTTGGATCACTTGGCCAGTCATCATGAAAACTGAAAAGAGCTTACATTGTTCATCCACGCGTCCTAAACATAATTAAAAATAATTAGATAAAATAAAGACGTGCGCCCGCCCTAAATTGGATGGAATTTGAACTTGAAATGCACTTTCGGCTTTTCGTTAAAACATTTTTCTGGAACTGTAGGTTTGTCTTGCCTCACATTGAACTTGTTCGTCACGGCGAATGTGTAACAGAGTTTCCATGATAAATGCTTTCACTGAAAGAGCTTTTAACAAAATTCTTTTCGTTTAGCTTTACGAATAGACACTTTCAAGCAACTATTACAAAATAGCCGACTAAAACATTCTCCTTCCTTTCCAAAAATAAAAGGGAAAAAAAAAAAAAAAAGAAAGACTTTGCAGAAGAAAAAGTTAAAACTACTCTCAACGTATGTTTGCAAAATAATTTTTTTTTCAATTACATTGCACCTTCCCAACTCATTCTCAGAATAAATCTATCCTCCTAAACTTCAATTTGAGGCCTGTTGTTTCCACTGCAAGAGTTAAGTCAATAGACTATGACTATGCATGAAATTATTAATTAAATAGAAACACGCAATTGTAAATATACTCTGGCGCAGATTAACATCAGCCGAAAAGGGGAAGATGAATAAATAAAATGATAATGTAAGAGGAGCGGGACAAGGAAGAAAGTGAAATACTCAGAAACGTGCAAGCTTGTAGTAACAGGTTTCGGTTCCCCTAAAAGGGCACAGCGATTCGGTGGGCCTAATGCCTGTTCTCTGGTTGACCCGAGGGCTAATTGCTAACCGGAAGAAGGGCTCGTAACTCATTTAAGACAGCGTAAGTTTAAGCCCAGCCAAGTCTAGAAGATAAGCCGAAACGACGAAGCGTTTAATTATACTGGTAGACTAGTAGTACGAGACAAAAGTTTGGCCTTGGACGCTAACTCGTTATGATGTTATGGGTTGATTTGATACAGTTTTTTTGAGTAGAGTTTTAGAATTAGAGTTTTTAGTAAAAAACTGTTTGGATATTTAGTTATCAATTAAAGAAGTTCTTTTGAGTCGTGAAACTGTTTGGTACCTCAATATTAGAAGTGTTTTCGTAGAGTTAAATTATCGAAAAGAATAACTAAAAAAATTTACTTTTAAATTATAAATTTAGATAAATCAAGATATTTATTATCTAATATACTCACTTTACACAAAAATTTAAAATAAACTTCAATTAAATTTTAAAACCTCATAATTCAAACATGAAGTAATAAACTTTATCAATATGCACCAAAACTATCAACTAAAAAGTGTTAAATAAACTTCAAAAATCAAAACAAGTTCTTGCAAAATGAATATCCAACAAACAAATAAAATGAATAAAATGAATAATTCACATAATACATATACTAATTTGTGTGGATCACGACCATATGAATATATTAAACAATAGTAAAATAAATGAATAAAGTGAAAAAGTGGGTGAAAATTGGCTGTAAAGTGTAGAAAATAAACAATAGATTTTATGAAAGAAAGTATGAGAGAAAAAAATGGCCATAAAGAAAGCATAGGAAAAATCGTGTTTGCTGCTGCTTGGCAAAATATGGCAACAAGCGGAGAAATCTTTACTATGTAGGATTTTGTATATACACTAGCCCTTTTTGAAATTAGTGAAATATTTTTAGGGTATTTTGAGCTTCTCCAAGTAGGGATCATGATTCTCTCATGATTTGATCTCCTCATAAGTAAAAATATATGTGGGTGTAGTTAATAAATAAAGAAAATAAAAAAGTTAAATCTAATGAAAAAGTTAAATCTTACCCATATATTATCATTTAAAGATATATGACACAAGATTTTTAAAAGCTCATGAGAGCTCAAATCATGAAGATCTTTATGGCTCCAAGTAGAAGCAAAATTCCAAAAGCTCTATTACAAATGTAACTAAACAACTTAATATTGTTTTCAAAAAGCATTTTGGGTTAAAAAAAAACTCTTTCGGCTTAGTAGAGAAGCCCAACTAAACATACCCTGTGTAATTGTACACGCAGTTAATGAAATTTTGAAAAAAAAATGTAATATTATAATTATAAATTTTTAAAATTTATGTGGTATTATATCATTGGTTGAATAACCCCTAGGAGTTTGGTTATTATGAAATAATATGTATGGGGACCCTATTCTGATTTGCCCTATTCTTTATTACTTATTAGGCTTGCTTTATTTTATATATATTAAAATACCACTAGTTAAGTGAAAATATAAAATAATAAAATAATAATATAAATTATATAGTATTTTTATTTAACAAATTATATTATATCATGTGAATTTATTAAAAAACTAGAAATTCAGAGAATTTGGTGCAGCCTAAACAAAAATATCTTTAGATTTTAAAAGACCAGAATTCTTCTACAATGTCTGATTTGAAAACAGGCATTCCCATTATCCAATATTACTCAACTTTCATCCCTTCAGATAATGTTTTATAGTCATTCACGTGACTTCCACACAGTATTTTAATGTTAATTCCCAATACTAATTTTTCTTACAATAACACGTGAGTCTTGAGCATAGCTTACTCTGTAAAATTATAATTAGCAGTGAGTGTTTAAATGATTTTTCTTTTTCATTTCTTTGGAGAACAAAGAATGATCGTTAAAAGAGTGTACCACTACCGGCAAAGTTGAAAACTCAAGCTCTAGCACATGAGCTTTTGCTACATACGGACACGAATAACAAGGAGAAAATGACAATTCTTGAGAGAAAGACACGAGCAATAACAGAAAATTGGAATATATGCACAGTTCCGAATTTTTCCGATCTCCGTATAATGGTTCATTGCTAGATACCAAAGCTATAAAACTTTGAGGGGGAAATACTTGCGACTATATACGGAGCCCCATGTTCCGAAGAGAAAGACACTAGTAATTATAGAAAGTGGAATACATCATGCACAGTTCCGAATTTTTCCAGCCTTATAATTAGAATTGGATTCGTTAAGACGAAACTGCACAAAACATGAGACGGAAAGACAAAGGCCGATTAAATGGACCCCAATTGTCCTTGAACAGGACAGCCAAGTAGGGCAAGCGGCAAGCCCCATTTGAGTTCAAAAGCATCATTTGATCTGTGCACTGTCCCCACATCCCACATGTTCCTTGTTCCAATTCACACTCAAATCTCTCCATAAATACACCCTCTAATCCTTCAATCCTTCCCTACCATCATCTCTCTCCCTAGTTTTAAATTCAGTAATTGCTCTTCCCCCACCACTATTACAATCAAAGCAAAGTTACCTACTACAAAATAATTAACCCAATGGCTATCCAAGAAATTTTCAAACAATGCTCCAGCTTTGGGAAGAAATGCAGCTGTGATCAAGATGGCCATCCAAATGACGTGCCAAAAGGCCATTGCGTAGTGTATATCGGAGAGAATCGAAGTAGATACATCATTCCAATAACATGGTTGAATCACCCAAAGTTCAAGAATTTACTTGAAAAAGCAGCAGAGGAATATGGGTACAAGCACGATGTGGGTATCATCCTTCCTTGTGATGAGCGTGATTTCCAGCAGTTAACATCTTGGCTCGTATGAAGTGAATACTCCTAGGGATATAATTATAACTACCTGGAAAAGTTAATTACTAGGCCACGTTTTGTATCGAATAACAAAGAGAAAGCTGCATCGGTTCAGCTGATGCTGATCTCGCGTGTGTGTATAAATATTCTTCTAGGCCGCACGGTGGTTTTGACTATGACTACATTAATTAGCATATATATAATGTATCTATATGAAGTTTTCATCAAGTGTATTTCTTCAGAAAGCTTAGAATAATGACAGAAATTAATGGGGTTACTCCCTATTTTAGTTTAGATCTTTCTCATTTTGTATTTTCCACTACTTCCATATATAGATTTCGTTATTAATGATGGCTATAAGTGCAAATATTATATTCCTTGACTTTGAATGCTTAAGAAATTAAGTTACATCTTAATGTTAATTGAAATTTAACCATATATTGTCATAAACACACGCATGGCAGAAAATTAAAAAATGATCAACACAGCTAATATCATAAACAACTTCTTCTTTATCTATTGAGCAATGATATGCACCCTCCCTCCACCCCGGTAATAAAAGCTAGAAGTTTTAATATTTTTTAAGTTAAACTTAAAAAATATGAACCAATGTCAAAGAGACTCCTAAGATTTGCATGAGTGAGCTTTGGGTGGAGCCGTTGGGGTGAGTATCATTTATCTTTTTATTAGGACTTGTCACTTTGTTTGTCATGTGTGTTTGTCTAACAAAAATAGGCTTGCAAATTTGCAATAGTGAAACTTGTAGAGACCTAACTGGCCAACTGTTTTAGTAATAAACCATTTACAGGAAGAGGAACCCAAAAAAAAAAAAAAAAAAAAGGCAGCAAAAGATACTGATATCTTGGGGTACATTGTTAGGCTTTCTACATTCTAATCATCAATTTTAGATTTTTTTTGTTCCTCGATATGCGTGCAGATTGATTTTTCATCAACTGCGAAAAGATATGCAAACAGAGGAAATCTTCGGGAAACTCTCTGTTTATTTAACTGAAATTTCTCTTTTCAGTTTCACCAGGTTTCTGTTTGTCCAGAAGAAACGGCCCTGCACCGGTGAGACCAATAAAGAGAGAGATTTCTTTTTACTAATGAGACATCTAAAAGCTATGTTGTAACAATTTTTTTCTCCAGTATTGTGGGCTTAATTACTTTTAAGTGAAAGAGAGTAAAAGAAAAAGATACTGAGAAAGATAGTGACAATTCAAAGTAGTGGGTTTACTGAGGTAACACAACAGTGTCTTCACATCTATCTATCAACGTACGGCAAAATGATTGCATGGCTATAGCTATAACAGTAGCTTAACCTTATGCTGTGCCCGTGCCACGAGCAAGCAAAAGCAATCAACCGCCCCGTGAAATAGGGTACGAGAGTCTCAGTAAATCAATGCACAATGTTTCAGATTTGATTCTCTTGTACGAATATTGTTTGAGACAGCAACAGTTTTGCTCGGACAGACTCCTTGTGTCTGGAGAATTGCGTTGTCACTTCACTAAAGTTTTTTCTATTTTCAAAAATTTAAAAGAAGGAACCCTAGTTCGGTCCAAGTATATGAAACACGTCTTCAAGTTGCAGAGGAGATTCGGGAGAGGCATCATCTCAGTTTGTATTTTTTTTCTTTTTTCACCGACCCACGAATTTCGAGAGCATAAATGGCATAATCCCAAGATTACACATTAATTTTTAGAAGGGAGTTCAGTTCAGCTTTGATGATATTACAGAGATTGCCATTTAATTTACTCATCTTATGGACTTTGGTTGCTTACAAATTTTAGTTATCAGTATTAAGCAATAATTAGAAATCACTCAAACGCACACTTGGCACACTAGTGAGTATTGATGTAATGGGAAGGCATTTTGTCTTGTAAACAAGCGGTTATGGGGCCGTGTAATAAGTACGGAATTTAAGATATTAATTTTTTAATTTGTTTAAATTTAATTGATAATAATTAATTACTTTAAATAAAGTAAATCATATTAAATTAAAATTGTTGCTTCTGCAGAAATTTTTAAAAAAAATTAAAACTGATAAAAAATTATTTTATATCAACCATGTCACAAGAAAGATTAAATGAATTAGCTATATTATCTATTGAGAAAGATATATTAGTAAAATTAGAATACAAAAATTTGATTAATAAATTTGCATATCAGAAAGATAGAAAATTTGATTTTAAATAGTTTTGTTTTCCTATAATTCATTCATATATATTTTTTTCTTTAATTTTTTGTAGGAGACCTAATTTTAACAACTCACCTAAGGCCCCCATTTTGATTGACCCAGCCCTGAATGTAGCAAATAGGGCATTATATTTCAGAGATAAATAAGATGAACTAGGAAAGGAACGTCAGCACATATTTCTTAATTTAGCAAGCACTTAATTAACCAAAAAAAAAGTTAAGATAAGGCTCCAAATTAAAATGAGAAAATTGAAAGACCCAAACCGAACGGCTGTTTTTTTTGTGGTGGGGGGGGGAGGGGATTGATCAAATTAATTTGCAAAATCCACGCACCCTCCAAATTTTTGGTCATTTCAGTGCTGCGAGCTCTATGAGCTGAATAAGGAACTTTGATTTAGAGATTGGGTTAGTTGAAATCCCTATCACTTGCTGCATTTTGACGTTTGATAAGATGTTGGCCTGATAATAAGGCAGCATGCTTTAACAATATTCATTTTTTGCGAAGTTGATGCACATGCGAGTGGGGACTATACTGTCAATCTGGTAGGGTTTTTTTTCTGGAAGATCTCTTCTTCTTTGCCCCCATTATTTTTAGAACCTTTAGTCAGGGTGTATAACTTTGATGCCTAATTCAGTTAGTTCTCGTATACAAATGGTTCATGCACATTGGTTTCTATGTGAATGTGGTTTGAATCTTTTACATATTGAAAGAAAGATATTTTGGATGAATTTTGGATGGCCTCTCAATTAGGGTTGGAAGAGTACCTACGTAATCAACAAAAAATGGTTCACTTAGTATTTCGCATTCACTTAATATATTTAATATTTTCTCCATCGTGTAGGATTAGGTAATAATTAGGTTTCTCTGTGTGTGTCTCCAATGATTAATCATTTGATTTCTAAAATAATCCATGCTTAATTCAATTTAATGTATGGATAATCAGTTTCACTTAGGATGGTTGCCAATTCCTCCACTAATTATACTTACATAACTTACATCCCTACTATTTTCATAATATACAATAACCTCTTAACACTAAAATTTTAAAGCAAAAGGAGAGTGAATATGTGATTTATTAATATTTGATTTTGAAAATTTAAATATATATTTATTATAAGAAACAAATGTCTAAAAAAATAAAAAGTGCAAAAATCTTATTATTAATTTTTTATTAACACTAAAACCTATATTTCTTATTTTTAGTATTAAATTTTTTTGTTTCAATTTACATAATTATAATATGAATAAAATCATATTTAAAAACAATGGCAATACTAAAAAATTATAGTGTCAGGAGATTATTGGATGAGGTAGGACTATTTGGACCCACAATTTCCTCTCTACACTCTCTTTCTAATTAAGAATTTAATTATCTAAATAATTTTAAAAAAAATACTTAATTAATTCTTTTATCATCTCCTTCTCTTTCTCATCTCAATTTCACAAATTCTCATCAATTCATTCAATTATATTCTTTTATCATAAATAAATGATATCACAAACTAAGAGAAATAAAACCACTATTTAAAACTCAACATCAGCAAATTTTTATCAGTCATGAAAGATAATAAATATCAAGAAATTGATTTTTACCAAACACAAAAGTTAATCAACATTAAGAAAAATTTTCTTATATACAAAAAGTATGAAATAGAGATCGTGATCTACTAATAAAGGGGGAAAAAAAATAATTCAAAAGAGAATGAAATTAGATGTTTGGTTTACAGAATATAAGCATAGAGAGAATATATAATTGTAAGATAGAGAAAGAGATTAGTAAAAGAAGATTTTGAGATCTTCAAATTTAAAATTTTTAATAATGAATTTATTTTTTAAAAATGGGTGTAGTGAAGAATTTTTGTGGGTTCAAATATCTCCACTCTATTGAATATTATGAAACTAATTAATATGGATTAAGCGATATATATTAATTTCAATAAGAGAAAACCTGGTGATCTACCCCCAAACTAATTACCTTATTTTATTTAACTAAGAGTGAGCAGAGCTTATTATATTTACGATTAATCATTTATCAGCTGCAGACTGTAAATCCTCAGATCCCTCAGCTAGCATTTACTTCATTTTGATTCTTTTAGAACTCCAATTTGAGCTCTGAAATGGAAATGGAATACGGATTTCTCAAACTCTAAGGCAAGATATATATAACTCAATTGATAATTATACGAAATTATGAATCTGTTTGACCTAATAGCTTAGAGTGTTGATGAAGTTTTAATAAAAGTGCTCTTATATTAAAATGAAAAGTGAAAATGTAGTTGAAGAATTAAAATTGAACCCAAGACTTTGACTCTAGGTCTAGTATAAATAAAAAATGTAGCAATAAATATCAAATAATGCGTCTAACGAACTAGGAAAGTGAAAGAAAATTAAATTAATCAATTTCTTAATATCCAACCTGCAGTGTTATTATCAGCCCGTTTCTTTGGAACGCATCGTTTACTTGTCTGATGACTTTTGTGAGAATTTCTGGCTGCTTTTCCTCTAATACATACTAGGCCATTTTAGTAGGATCGATGAATGCAATATCAAGGAAATCCCAAGTGGAGGTTTGAAAAACTCTGTGGTGCGTCTACCAGATCTAAAATTAAATGTCGCCTCGATATCTAACATTTATTATTGTTTTTAGGATGCAGTTAAAGGTTCCACAACAGCGTAACATATGTATGTAATATCCACCACAATTTCATGTTTTTGATAGCATACTTTTCAAACATTGTATGTCGCATATTAAATAAATACATAAGTATCAAATATAACGATAAAGTTTTTACCAATAACCCAAAAAAAAAATGTTAGCGATAGCAAAGAAAAATTTGACGGATATATAACAAATGTTATATGCTTTGCGGAAGTCAATAAATTTTTGTAGACTGGCTACGCTAAATTTGTTTTTTTTTTTTTTTTGGGTTGAGAAATACCTTATGAATTAAGTTTATTTAATAAGAAGAATTATCAACTTAAAGAGTTAAGATTATGGTAACCCACTGGCCACTGGGTACCATAGCAACAACTTGGCTCTATTAGATAGTTATAGTTTATTGATTTTTAATAAAGTCTTAATTATTCGATGATGCTCAAACTTCTGGTGTGCGGTACCCTTTGGGAATCATAAACAAAACCAATATTAAGGAATTAAAAGCCAAATAGTGATAAATATCATTGTCATCACTAGTTTATTTGAGATAAAAAAAATATTTCTAAAACAGGATGGAATCGGGAAGAAGTTGGGGAAAATGAAAATATCCAGTTTCTAAAGAAATTTGAGTGATAAACTTATAATAATATTGTCACAGTTTGTAATTATGATAGCGGTCGTTTTGTAAATACTGCATGGTGATTTTGTGAAGTTACAACTTTAGTATTGTCCAAAAATAAAAAATTTCAGGTGTGACTATTTGAACCTAAAAACTCTACTTTTAAAAATTATTTTTTATTACTAGAATATCTATAACCTAAATTACTATTATAGACAAATAAATCCCTAAATCTATTTGTTGTGCGCTCATTTTCTTTGAATTTTTTTTTTCTTAACTCATCTCTTGGGGTTTCTTTCTCATTAACGACTGTTATTGGAATGAAGTCTTAATGATTGGATTAGACGAAAAGGCTCCTCTTGAGTTTTGCCAGTAAGTTCTTTCTAGTCAAGTTTCTTTGGATTAAATGCGAAGGGTTATGTTGCATGTGTAATTGTCTGATAATTTTGAATGGATGGAATGTTATGCAACTCATATTGGATTGAAGAGGTATTCGAAAAATATCTGCTGCGTGGTTCGAGAAGTTACTTCTCACTTATGCTAATCAAAGCAAGCTTGCCTTGTTATTTTATGATATGAACAATTAAATTACTTTTCCGTATGAAAACAGCCATGTGAGAATGACAAAATTTAAAGTACTTCGATTCTTTTAGTCGTATGATTACAAATACAACTTTATTATCATTAATGTTTCATGAATTTTCCATAGGTCTGTAGTGGTTTACTGCAATGCATTGAAGACTTAATGTGGTCAATAAGGATTTGAGAGATCAAGGAATAGTTGAAGAAGCCCCGAAAAAAAAAAATTGCTATCAAGGGCGTAGTGGGCATAGTGGGATAGTGGCCTTTTCTGTATCAAGCATAACTTCTCTAATCATCAACCACCCTCTTTGCACAAATCCTTTCTCCGTCATCTATTAATTCCATCAATTCAAAAAGAAAAAAGAAAAAAAAAAAAAAACAACTTAAAGCCACCACCATAGCCGCACATGCAGCCGTCACTACCAACTTTCTTCTTCTTTTCCGACGATCCTCAGCCCCATTAGAACGCTCACACACCCTGTTACGTGTTCTATATTTTGTTCCAATTAATTTGTTTGTTTCTTTAATTGTTTGAATAGGTCAAGTTAGCTATTGGAGTAGTTAGAGTCCAAGCTAGTTTGCTAGCTATTTTGTTGGCACATGCCTATAGTTTAGGAAGGACAGTTATAATATTTCTTTATTTAAATTCCAAAAATAGCAGAGGTATGCTCTGAATTTGAAATTAGGTACAGGCTCCCTCCAATGATCCTAAAACATTCAACAACTTTCACTTCAATATTTTCACAATAGGCAGAGGAAAGAAAACGGAAACTAGCTCATACATACCACACCCCAACCAAACCCTAGCCGTTAAACTCTCCGATCCATCACCAAAGCCAGCTCAACCACAACCCAGAGAGTCGCTAAACCACCGCATGATTTGCTGCACTCCCCCATAATTCACTAGCCATCACCACCACCAAATTATCCCCCAATGTCAACTCTCTCTTTCTAGTCCACATAACTTCCGACTGCTGCTTAGTTTATCGAAAACCGAAACCAAACCTCCGACTGCAACTTCACTCTAAATTTTTTATCAGACAGTCATGATTGAATTCAAACCATCACAATCGTCACACTCATCAACCTCAAGTCTTCTAAATCCACCCATCCTTGTCCAATTTTCTGATCGCAGTGGCCGGCAACAAATATCATCTTTTCCTTGTATATAGTTTTACCTAATACTTTCTTTTAATTACTTTATTTCCCTTCAATTTTTCTATCCTTAAAAAAATTCCCAAAAAATCCCGAAAAAGAAAGAGGAAATTAAGAAAAAAAGGAGAAAATTAGAAAAAAAAATTGTACAATGAGATACAGAGAAGACAATGATGATCTTTTTTATTATGATGGATTTATTAATACTGAGATATTTTTTATTGGATCTTCTAAATTGAAGATGCTGTTGAAAATATTTTAGAAGATAAACATATCAAGTATATGTCCTCTAAATTAGTGGAACTCATCACAATGGAGGACAAATTTAGAAGCATCGTGAGTTTGACATGGAAGAAATAAGATTCAAACTTAGCATAGCATAAAAATTAGAAGACAAAAGGTTATTTTAATTCCATCAATTAAGTAAAATATAAAATTTTAAATTGTGATGGTAAATTTATTAAGAAATAAAATTAATAAGTACTTTGGTTCAAATAATTTTATTAAAAAATTATTAAGTTTTGACTGGGTTATATAGCCCATCTTTACCCACGAATAGCTTCGGCCTTGGTTGCGCCTTTCAATTTTCTTGGAACAGTTCACGACATCAAGAAAACATCAGATCTGTATCCTTTTTATATCATGGAAAACACGTAAGAGCCGAGAAAATATAACGATTGTCTGTGTCTTGTTGTCCTCAAAAGCAGAATCAGCATCTTCCTAAATTTGAAAGAATTGCCGTTGAATTTTATTAGTATTGCTGTTTTGTTTCCCCTCCCCTTTACGGTAGTTGGAGTCGGCGGCTCTCTTAGGGTTCCCTCATCTGGGATCCCTGGGAAGAGGATCAAGTTGGCCCTTGCGAAATTTAGTTATTCACCATGTACGAGGATCCCCGCTAAGCATCCATTGCCATTTTTAAAAGGAATTCTGAATGCACTGCGAAACTTTGTTAATAGACTCGGTGGTGAACCTACAGTCATTAGCATTGGCCTTGTGCCCTGCGGTGCTTTCCTAGTGCTCTTTGATGATCCCAAATTGAGGTGTTGCCGACGAATTTAAGATTCTTGTTATGAACAATGGAAGCTTCATCATTGGCTTGATAAGTATTACGTGGATTGGTCGGCCAAATTGTTGGATTCATTAATATAATGATGCCTATTTCATTAACTCCAGTGCTATTATCCATGTTTCCCCATATGGGTGCCTTACAGATTAAGAAGATTATGCTATTATACAATTATGCCGATTTCGTTATCCCCAATGCTATTATACAATTATGACGCAATTTCAAAGAAATGGCAACAATAACATTAGACTAGTCTCAATAATAAACAATTTGTGAGAGTTTGATATTTTGACTAGTTGGTGAACATAAATATGAAAAAATAAAATAAAATAAATTGATAGTTCAGTTATAACAGTCACCTCTTTTTTTGAGTTGGTTAGTATCTCATCTCCTTACTCAAGTGAAAGACTAAAGTCTTCCAGTTATTGGGGGAGTAAAAAGGGGGGGGGGGGGGGGGTGAAGGAGGAGGAGGGGTGGGGGCTTGGTGAGCTTTGGGCTCTATATTGGGATACAAATTTTAATTGAAAAGGTGACTACTAATATATCTCTGACTCTCTTTGCTGAGACTCGACTTCAAATTCAATCTATTAATTAGCATGAAGTATTGGTATGTTAACTTTTTGGATGAGAAAATGAGAATGATTCTCATTCCTCATTAATATAAAGGAATGAGAATGCATTTTTGGTGGAACTCGTAAATTTGAGAATGACAAATATAAATCTCATTTCCACATAGGAGATGGGAATAAAAATGGGGAATGAATTGACATTTTGACTCTTAAACAAGATAAAAAAATTATTTTTTTTCACCACGTATAAATATTAAATAATTAGTATAATTATAATTCTAATAATTATAATACTTGTAATAAAAAAACTATTATTATTATAACTAAAATTATAGTAGTAATAGTAGTAGTAGTAATAGAAAGACGAATAATTATTTGATTTCAAATCACCATTTATCTTTGAGAGGTTTGAAGATTCAAGTGAAACTAATACACATTTAAACAAAATTTATGTGTGCTGCCTTGAGCATGATGTGACAAAGAAGATGCACCAGTAGCAGTAGGGTAAGAAACTAAGAAATCCCTGGCACGGGCCCGCAGGGAAATACCAAGCCCAGATCGTTCATTCACAGAGTAGGCTTTCTGACACCCCGTTTTATTTCCGTATAAAGTTTTCTTTAATTGAAATTACCTAAATAAAATTAATTTCCTTTATTTTGAATGAGAATACACACTTAAATGATTTATTTCTTAACAATTTCTTTCACACCTGATTCATTTCATATTTATATTTTAAATTTTAATTGAAATTTTTTTTAGAAGCTTCTACGAATTTAGGATTATATAGATATTGTGTAAGAAGAACTGAAGAAGAAAATAATTTGAGACTTTAAGATTTATATATATTTTATAAATAAAAACTTAAAATAAGCATTTTTTAAGGGTGAAATTTAATGACAAAATGATTAATTTTAAGTTTTAGCTTAATCTGTAAATCAAATTGGGGTATTTTAGGGAATAAAACTTAAAAGGGGTGTTCTAAGGATTTTTTGGTGGTGTTAAAAGCTCCTCACTCATTCCTAGCATTCACATGATACGGCTAGAAGCCCATTAAGGCAGCAGGCTGGAACAACCCTAACCCTAATTGCAAGTTCTTAAAAGCGACCGAGCGATTAAAGAACGTCGTCGTAAAACAAAACCCTACTATAAAAGCCGTACAAGAACAAACCCTAATTGCATCTTCCCAATCTCACACACATCTATATATATTCACTAGCCTGCCGCACAAGCTCAGTCTCTTTCGCCCTCTAAAGAAATGGGTCGTGTGATTCGCGCACAGCGTAAGGGTGCAGGTTCGGTCTTCAAGTCCCACACCCACCACCGTAAGGGTCCGGCCCAGTTCCGCAGCCTCGACTTCGGTGAGCGCAATGGTTACCTCAAGGGTGTCGTCTCAGAGATCATTCACGATCCGGGTCGTGGTGCCCCGCTGGCCCGAGTCACCTTTCGTCACCCTTTTCGCTACATGAAACAAAAGGAGCTTTTCATTGCCGCTGAGGGTATTTACACGGGTCAGTTCGTGTACTGCGGCAAGAAAGCCACTCTGATGGTTGGTAATGTGCTGCCCGTTAGATCTATCCCTGAAGGAGCTGTCGTTTGCAACGTTGAGCATCATGTTGGTGATCGCGGTGTTTTCGCTAGAGCTTCTGGTGATTATGCCGTTATCATCAGTCATAACCCCGATAATGACACCACCAGGTCCTCTTTTTTTTTTTTTAATCTTTTTTCGTTATTTTATTTTTCTTTTTTTAGGGTTTGCTAGTTACTTTTTCATATTCAGATCTGTGATGTGATTTCAAATATGCTAGATGTTAAGCTGCTGGTTGTTGTTGAGATGCTCCCTATTAGTATGTACATTACGAGGTCTATTTAGCTGTTTTTAAAATGTTTTAGTTTTTAATTTCATTTGCTTGCTTAATTAGGGTAACTAGAAGACACGGGAAATGTTAGTTGAACAAATTTAATGATGTTCTTTTAGAGTTATGTCCTTTCGTGTTTAGGATTGTGGAAGCACCAAGTTTCAGTGCAAATTGTGGAGCTCTTTGTTTCTTTTAAGTTGTTTACACCTAGGATGTGAAGTCTTGTAAATGTAAGCAATTCTATTGTGCATTGATTATCCTTTGATTTCTCTGTCGTTGATAAATTTTTACTTGCTGTTTGGTTTCTTAATGAAGCTAATAGAATACTATAGAAAGATTTTGAAGGGCTTTTGGACTTGGGTGGGGTCTAATGCATGTTGTTAATTTTTGTAAGGTGGAAGGACTGGTTTCCTTTCCAAATTTAGGAGACAAGGTGACCACTATTGTACAGTGTTGCAATGTCTCTTAAATTTAATATTGAGTTGATTGTTTGGTTGCAAAAACAAATTTTAGTGGAATGGACTTTATTCTTTCAATAATCTTTCTCTGTAATGTCTTTGAACAAGTTTATTGTTTGTTTCTTCTGTTGGTTGTTTCTGAAACAGAAACAGTCAGTATCCTCATTTCCCCAAAGTTAAAATAAGTAATTTTTGGTATCATATTCATACAGGGTCAAGCTTCCATCTGGTGCCAAAAAGATTATTCCAAGTGGCTGCAGAGCGATGATTGGGCAGGTTGCCGGCGGAGGGAGGACTGAGAAGCCCCTTCTCAAAGCTGGTAATGCGTACCACAAATTCAGAGTGAAGCGAAATTGCTGGCCTAAGGTGCGTGGTGTGGCCATGAACCCAGTGGAGCATCCTCATGGAGGAGGTAACCACCAGCACATTGGTCATGCCAGCACTGTTAGGCGTGATGCTCCTCCTGGCCAGAAGGTCGGTCTTATTGCAGCCAGGAGGACTGGTCGGCTCAGAGGACAAGCTGCTGCGACTGCAGCCAAGGCTGACAAGGCTTAAATCCTTTGTGCTATCACAAATCGACTCTCTATCGCGATCTGTCATTTTACTTTTCCTGCTGCATATTACCTTAGAGAAATTTGTTCAGATTTGGATCCTGGGATGACCCTGATGTTAAATTATACTTCAAATTCAATCTATTAACTAGCATGAAGTATTAGTATGCTAACTTTTGGATGAGAAAATGAGAATGATTCTCATTCCTCGTTAATATAAAGGAATGAGAATGCATTTTTGGTGAAGCTCGTAAATTTGAGAATGACAAATATGAATCTCATTCCCACATAGAAGGTGGGAATAAAAATGGGGAATGAATTGATATTTTGATTCTTAAACAAGATTAAAAAAAAATGTCATCACGTTTAAATATTAAATAATTAGTATAATTATAATTCTAATAATTATAATACTTGTAATAAAAAAAACTATTATTATTATAACTAAAATTATAGTAGTAATAGTAGTAGTAGAAAGACGAATAATTATTTGATTTCAAATCACCATTTATCTTTGAGAGGTTTGAAGATTCAAGTGAAACTAATACACATTTAAACAAAATTTATGTGTGCTGCCTTGAGCATGATGTGACAAAGAAGATGCACCAGTAGGGTAAGAAACTAAGAAATCCCTGGCACGGGCCCGTAGGGAAATACCAAGCCCAGATCGTTCACTCACAGAGTAGGCTTTCTGACACCCCGTTTTATTTCCGTATGAAAGTTTCTTTAATTGATATTACCTAAATAATTAATGATAAATTAATTTCCTTTATTTTGAATGAGAATACACACTTAAATGATTTATTTCTTAACAATTTCTTTCACAGCTGTTTCATTTCATATTTTAAATTTTAATTGAAATTTTTTTTTAGAAGCTTCTAAGAATTTAGGATTATATAGATATTGTGTAAGAAGAACTGAAGACGAAAATAATTTAAGACTTTAAGATTTATATATATTTTATAAATAAAAACTTAAAATAAGCATTTTTTAAGGGTGAAATTTAATGACAAAATGATTAATTTTAAGTTTTAGCTTAATCTGTAAATCAAATTGGGGTATTTTAGGGAATAAAACTTAAAAGGGGTGTTCTAAGGATTTTTTGGTGGTGTTAAAAGCTCCTCACTCATTCCTAGCATTCACATCATACGGCTGGCTAGAAGCCCATTAAGGCAGCAGGCTGGAACAACCCTAACCCTAATTGCAAGTTCTTAAAAGCGACCGAGCGATTAAAGAACGTCGTCGTAAAACAAAACCCTACTATAAAAGCCGTACAAGAACAAACCCTAATTGCATCTTCCCAATCACACACACATCTATATATATTCACTAGCCTGCCGCACAAGCTCAGTCTCTTTCGCCCTCTAAAGAAATGGGTCGTGTGATTCGCACACATCGTAAGGGTGCAGGTTCGATCTTCAAGTCCCACACCCACCACCGTAAGGGTCCGGCCCAGTTCCGCAGCCTCGACTTGGGTGAGCACAATGGTTACCTCAAGGGTGTCATCTCAGAGATCATTCATGATCCTGGTCGTGGTGCCCCGCTGGTCCGATTCACCTTTCGTCACCCTTTTCGCTACACGAAACAAAAGGAGCTTTTCATTGCCGCTGAGGGTATTTACACGGGTCAGTTCATGTACTGCGGCAAGAAAGCCACTCTAATGGTTGGTAATGTGCTGCCCGTTAGATCTATCCCTGAAGGAGCTGTTGTATACAACGGTGAGCATCTTGTTGGTGATCGCGGTGTTTTCGCTAGAGCTTCTGGTGATTATGCCGTTATCATCAGTTATAACCCCGATAATGACACCACCAGGTCCTCTTTTTTTTTTTTATAATCTTTTTTCGGTATTTTATTTTTCTTTTTTTAGGGTTTGCTAGTTACTTTTTCATATTCAGATCTGTGATGTGATTTCAAATATGCTAGATGTTAAGCTGCTGGTTGTTGTTGAGATGCTCCCTATTAGTATGTATATTACGAGATCTATTTAGCTGTTTTTAAAATGTTTTAGTTTTTAATTTCATTTGCTTGCTTAATTAGGGTAGCTAGAAGACACGGGAAATGTTAGTTGAACAAATTTAATGATGTTCTTTTAGAGTTATGTCCTTTCATGTTTAGGATTGTGGAAGCACCAAGTTTCAGTGCAAATTGTGGAGCTCTTTGTTTCTTTTAAGTTGTTTACACCTAGGATGTGAAGCCTTGTATATGTAAGCAATTCTATTGTGCATTGATTATCCTTTGATTTCTCTGTCGTTGATAAATTTTTACTTGCTGTTTGGTTTCTTAATGAAGCTAATAGAATACTATAGAAAGATTTTGAAGGGCTTTTGGACTTGGGTGGGGTCTAATGCGTGTTGTTAATTTTTGTAAGGTGGAAGGACTGGCTTCCTTTCCAAATTTAGGAGACAAGGTGACCACTATTGTACAGTGTTGCAATGTCTCTTAAATTTAATATTGAGTTGATTGTTTGGTTGCAAAAACAAATTTTAGTGGAATGGACTTTATTCTTTCAATAATCTTTCTCTGTAATGTCTTTGAACAAGTTTATTGTTTGTTTCTTCTGTTGGTTGTTTCTGAAACTGAAACAGTCAGTATCCTCATTTCCCCAAAGTTAAAATAAGTAATTTTTGGTATCATATTCATACAGGGTCAAGCTTCCATCTGGTGCCAAAACGATTATTCCAAGTGGCTGCAGAGCGATGATTGGGCAGGTTGCCGGCGGAGGGAGGACTGAGAAGCCCCTTCTCAAAGCTGGTAATGCGTACCACAATTTCAGAGTGAAGCGAAACTGCTGGCCTAAGGTGCGTGGTGTGGCCATGAACCCAGTGGAGCATCCTCATGGAGGAGGTAACCACCAGCACATTGGTCATGCTAGCACTGTTAGGCGTGATGCTCCTCCTGGCCAGAAGGTCGGTCTTATTGCAGCCAGGAGGACTGGTCGGCTCAGAGGACAAGCTGCTGCCACTGCAGCCAAGGCTGACAAGGCTTAAATCCTTTGTGCTACCACAAATCGACTCTCTATCGCGATCTGTCATTTTACTTTTCCTGCTGCATATTACCTTAGAGAAATTTGTTCAGATTTGGATCCTGGGATGACCCTGATGTTAAATTATGTTGGCTTAAAGTTTAGCCTAATTTGCTCTTACCTTAAACTTTCCTTGATTTTGACATTTTTGGATATATTAATGGATGCCTTAATCGAATTAAGTATATGGAAATGTTGTTTTTATCTGAATTGAAAGGTTAACCTTCCTCATTGTTCAAGTTGACTGGCAATATAGCCATTCAATCCCCTCTGTCAAATCATAGGCAGCACAGGGCAGCGTGGAATTGCTGTATAGAATTTGGATTTATATCGCCCTACTGCGTCGAATTTTGAATTATAAATTTGGATTCGCTACAAGGTAAGATAACCTTTTACCAGCAGTTTCAATTGATCCAAACAACCTAAGATTTTAATAAAGGATCAGTAAAAACCACGTACACGGGTCGTTACCAAAAGTACTACTAATCAAAGTTTTTTTTTTTTTGAAGTATTTGGTTTTAAAAAAGTGGAGTATTTTGAGCTTTTAAAATTTTTTTTTTTATTTTGTATGTATGTAATATCAAAATTACCCTAACATAATTTTTCTGATTTTATAATACCGTGCATATATAAACACCCTCAAAAATAAAAAGTTGGACCACACCCATTAATTTTTTACCCCTTTTTTATGCAAGCTTCATCGTTCTGCCTGTTTACTCCCCAAATCTAGCTTTTTTTTTACTGTTTCTTGAATTATTGAGATAAACTAATGGGTGGTCATTATGTTATTTAATTTCATGACTCACGCCTTGCTTGCTTTACATAAAGGCTGATATGGAGTTGTTGCTTATGCTTCTGTGGACAAAATGGGTGGATTTATCATTAATGAGGAAGGTTTGTTAGTTTGGTTTCTTAGAGATTTTGCTATAGTTTCATGTAATTTATCAAATTCATAACTGTTTAAATTAAAAAATTTAGTGAGGTAATGTATAAGCAATGAGGTAAATTATTTTACACATCTTTTTGGTATTTTTGTTTTAAAAAAAAAACACTTTTAGAATCATAGAACTAAGCAATCTAATATTTGAAAAAAAGTTTTTTTAATTCAAAAATCAAATATTTAATCATTTTTTTATTAAAAACTCTACTTCTAGAAATTTTATTCCAACAAATAATCAAAGCCTTAATTTGTGTTTAAAGAAAATTAATAAATTATTAAAATTTAAAAAGTTTTATTCAATAAGCTAAACCAATCTTAAGGGATTATTTGTTAGACGTTTGGAGTTTGAAATATTTTTTTTTTGGGAATTTATATATGATTTTAAGATATTTACAAAAAAAAACTAAATTTTTGTGATTTTTATTCAAATGTAAAATATGTAAATAAAAAATAAATATTATATTTTAAAAAATATTTTTATATAATATATTTATTTTTAAACTTTAAAATCTATTTTTTACATTTAAAAAAGGTATAAATATTAAATAAAATTAAATAAGATACTGCTTATATTCAAAAATAAAAAAAATTATATAAAGATTAATATGACTTATAAAGAAAAAAAACAAATCATTAAAAAATTAAAAAGCCAAAAAATAAAAAAGATAATAAAACAAATGTGGTGATGACTTTAGCGTGCAGCGTTTTGGGGAAACTCACTCCGCCGGTCGACAATAACCGATTGTCACCGACGGCCGACCCGACAACTCTCTTACGCTCTTTGAGACTGTCTCTATGGTTCTCTCAAAGAGAAATCTATTTTTTTCCGTCCTCTATCTTCTTTTATTAACGGATACAGCATTGTGTATTCGGTTTCCGGATCGGGTCTCTACCGCCGTTAATGACGAATTGGGCCGGCCACTAAAAACAGCGGTTTTCGCTCTTGGTAGCTTCTGGAGATCCGAAGCCGTATTCGGCTGCTTAAACGGAGTGGTAAGGACCACTGTCGGCTACGCTGGCGGATCCAAAACCAACCCCGAATTCCGCAACCTTGGGGACCATGCCGAATCCGTACAGGTATCTTTATTTGGACTTATTATTATTGTATCTACAATATATATATATATATATTTTCATCTATTCATGATTCGCTTTTTTCCTGATCATACAATAACAGTCTTCGCATATATATGTGTCTCTACGAAAAACCTGGCTGGATTTAGCCATCTATGTAATGTTGATTGATATGAAGTGAAGATTATATAGTGTCATGTTCCACTAAGCTGCCTTTGCTTCATCGTTGTGTGGGCTCAATCTTTGATCACTGAGCTGTGGACTTAAGAATTTGAACTATTCAATTTAATGGTAGTTTTCCTTCGGGGCTCTTTTACAACTCTTATCCATTGGCTTTGTTGCATCAAATCTTGTGGGTCTTTTAATCCATTATTTATTCCATTTTTCGCAGCATAGGATTAAGCACTGATATCATTTCAACATAGTTGGTCTCTAATGGAGGGGTTTCTACTCCACAACACTTTGATTTCAATAAATAAGAGGAAGAAACTTACTAATCAAATAAATTTTTCTATTTGATAAAGCTAGTTCCATGATGTTCTTCCTGAAATCTTTTCTTTCTTGTGAAATCAACTTGCCGGGCCTGGGTTCTTGTTCGACTGGGGAAGATGGATTGTGTTTAGTGCTTTGGATTACGGTTCAACTGTTACTGAAGTCAGAGTGGGACAAGAGTTGAATAAAGAGGGTACTGAGACTTGCATTTCCGCCCCCCCTTTTTTTTTTTTTTTGATTGCAGAGACTTGCATTTTTAAATTGATCAAGTTCTGATCTATGCAGCTGATGGACGTGATAGATGCTTACCCTCTATGTGATTGGTTCTAGAGAGGGGTTATATCTAATCGATGTAACACTTTATATTAAACTTTAAAAAGATATATGGAAGTATGCAATATAAGTCTACTCTCTGACACCAGAATCCATATTATTGCTGTTTGCATGGTGAATTTGTCTGGTAGCCAATCAGGCTTGTATGTAAAGCTACCGATAGATCTTAATTGCTTTCCAAGGGATATTTCTATCATGTTCCAATGAGTTATATTGGCTGGCACTTTCAACATTTCCTGAAGATAAAGTGGGGGGAGGACCTATCCCATTTTTTCTTTTTTATGCAAAAAGACTGTAACTAAGTTACATATGCTTCTAACTAGTTCATACAGCTTTCTTCTTAGAAATGCTACTTGAATTTGAATATGGAACTTTTCTGATATGGTTTTGAAAATGCTGTGCAGGTTGAATATGATCCCAGAGTGATCAATTTTAGGCAACTTTCGGAAGTTTTTTGGACCAGTCATGATTGTAGGCAAGTATTTGGGCAGGGTCCTGATGTGGGTAATCAATACAGGTGAAAATATTTGGAGGCTGTAACATTTCTTTTTCAATTCCTTTTTCCCTCTTTTTGGAATGGTAGTTCTCTCTTATGTCATGTCTAAGGCTTTTATATCATCTGCGAACTATTGCGTTTTGACAGGTCCATTATTTTCACTAATGGAACAGAAGAATCCAGATTGGCCGCTCATAGTAAAGAAAGGGAGCAGATGAAATCGAAGAGCAGCATAGTGACTACTCAAATTCAACAACTCGGAGCTTTTTATCCTGCCGAACCTGAACATCAGGTTTTGTAATTTTTGCTCTCTCTTTCTCTCTCCTACTCTGTTCCCATCTTTTTTGAAATAAGTTGTTCCAAAACAGTGATTTTTTTGTTACATTAAATATCTCTTAATCGTCACACCGCTGAAACAAGTTTAATGTTTTAGCAAATACATGAAGGGCATTAGAAAGTTCTCCAATTGTGGAAGCATAGAGTAAGCTGTTGTGATTAGCAGGATTCCAGCAAATTTCTTATAGTCCTCATAAATAATGAGTTCTATCAGTCACAGTTATGTCAGATTGTGTTTGCAGTAATCAGACTTGATGGATATGGTATTTCTATTTGTTGGATGGAAATCACTGATGCCATTAGACGGATGTAGTTTCTCTACTGTGGTACAATTTTAGATTATGTGTCTTTGCTGATAACCATGTATTTTTGTAAAAGAAAATATGCTTTTCACCTTTTTTTTTCTTTTCCCGATTCTGTAGTTTGAATTTGAATAAATCTGAATTTGGTTGTTAGGTTTGAGGGTAAAGTATTTGAGAAACCTTCCCGATAAACTAATCAGCTTCCATGTTTTGAGTTTGCAGAAGTTTGAGTTGAAACGAAATCCTTTTCTTATTCACCTTATGGGGAACTTACCTCAAGAGGAGCTCGAGAAGTCAAATCTGGCAGCAAAACTAAACGGTTATGCAGCAGAGCTTTGCCCTCCTAGGATTCAAAAACAGATTGATGCTAAGATCAAAGACATTATCCGAAAAGGTTGGCTTATTTTGAGAGATGAATAGGGAAGAACTATAGGTAACTTTGGATCAACATGCTTCAATGCTGATATGATCTACAATTGATCCACTCCTTTACTTGGTTGTTCAAGTTGTGAGCAATTGAGCAGGTTGATTGATTGTCTTGTTCATTCACATTTCATTGGTTAAATTCATTTCTGCCTTATAGTTGTATCAAGTAATATGTTGTTGCTTCTGTTAGAATGCTGTACATTGTACTTTAATCTGATGTCTTCCTTTAAACTAAGGTATCTTCCCCGATTGAATATCAGGAAATTGGAGATTAAGCAATATTGGCAATGAAAGAATTTTACTTTCGCCATGGCTTTCAAGGATGAATATTACAACTGTTTTAATGAATTTTCAATTTTTCATTATTCATAATGTCGTTGTCGTTATAATGTATCTCATGACGATTTAGCAAGTTCACGAACTATGCTTGCTTCAAAAAGCACTCAAAAACTCAAACCGCTCTGTTGATTTACTGGTTGGCCTGTGCTCAACACAAAAGGAAAGTCTCTCCATGTTTTTGTGAGGGTAGAATTTATTCTGGTTCAGGGTGTGCCACTCCATTGTCCATTCTTTATAACATAATATTTTTTAAAAAAAATCTTAGATATTATAAAAATAAAAGAAAGAACACGCATAAAATTTGTACTATCAATGGACTTTAAAATAAAATAATAAAAAAAGAACACTCTAGATATTTTATATTCAATGTAATGCAATGCATATTAAATTTAATTTTTTTATTAATTTATCTTTGATTTTAAAATGATCAGAAAATTAATTTATATATATATCAATACTTATCTAGGTATTAAAATTTATATGGTTTCATAAACCATTTTACAATATTATAAAATTTAATTTATGATATCGTAAATACATCTTAAACTTTAATTCCAAATTAAAAAATTTTCCATGTCATGACTAATTAAAACTAGTAAATTAGGTTTTCAAATAATAATATTGTTTTACAGGACAAATTATGAGTAAAATAAATATATTAATTTGTCTATAAAAGAGAAATGAAAAATCAAAAGATTCGAACGCCAAGTCGTTTATTTAATAAAAATCTCTGGAACTAACAAAACCAATGGCAAATGAAATGGCGAATGACTAATAATTATCTAGAAATTGCAAACGTGACCTATGTTCTTTAGGTTATGATACAGTTAAACTCGAAAAACAATTGATCCAGTATATATAAAGCACACAAGCTCCGCTGCAAGCAAAATCCTCATAGCGAAAAGCGGCAGTAGCGAAAATAGAGTCAGATCGAAAGAGAAAGAATAGTTCGATCTCATCCGCAGATCGAAGGCCATCAACAAACGACAAAGAAAGAGATAAGAGTAGTCACAAGAAGAAACCAAAAATGTCGTCGGCCAATCAGGTGAGGGCATCTCACATCTTGATCAAGCATCAGGGTTCTCGAAGGAAGGCTTCGTGGAAGGATCCGGAAGGTAGAGTCATCAGCAACACCACTAGAGAGAGCGCCGTCTCTCAACTCAAAGCCATCCGAGACGACATCGTTTCCGGCAAGGCCAAGTTCGATGAAGTCGCCTCTCGCCTCTCCGATTGCAGCTCCGCCAAACGTGGCGGTGATCTCGGTTAGTTCCTAATTCTTATTGTAAAAATTGTTGTTTTCCCCAGTATTGAAATTTGAATGCTTCTCTTTTTTTTTTTTTTTTTAAAAGCATATCAGGGATGTGAAATCAGTGTGTTGATGTTACTTCAATTAAAATTATTGCTAATTATAGAAAAGAAACTTCACTTTAGTTGCAATAATAGCTCTAATTTTGTGGTTCTGGTATTACGGTTACCATTGTGTTAACTTGCTGCTTTCTGCGCTATGAAAATATGAATATTCCAGATTGAGCTCCTGAACTGTGGCTGTCATGATGCTTATAAGAATTATTATCTGGTGCAAATGTATGCATTTTCCTATTGTCCAGATTGTGATTGAATTCTTTGGGTGAAGATTTGAAGACAAAATTGTGAATTCCAATGCATTGATTGCACATCAAGTTTATGCTTTTTAGCAATTCTTCATATCGAGTTGTTGGTCTATATTTTAAGCAAATGTGGACATTTCAGGAGAGAACTAATCATCTGTATGGTTAGTGAGGCATGGAATTTTTATTTTTTTTTTGGGTAATTTAACATGGCACTTGTCCTGGTTGTTACATGTCCTCTGTGGGAATTTTATTAGAGTATTGAATTGATCTTTCTTAATCTTAACCCATTTGTGAAGACAGGTTACCTAATCTTTTTGCTACTGTGTAATGTTACTTGAAAAATATAAAGTTCTTGAAAAGGGCCAATGATTTCAGTTTTCTTATTTGATCTCTGACTGTTGATAATGAACTCTCCTTTCTGAGAAGGGCCAATGTTGTTCATTTTCTTATTTGATCTTTAAGTGCTGATAATGTACTCACCTCTCAATTCTTTCTCGTTTTGAAAATTTTGGTGGAATTATTTCTACCAATGTTGATGATATGCTGACTTGTTCATCCTATTTTTTGCATGTGTCCAATTAAAACCCTCAATTTCTTGTGAGGGGATGTGTTTGTATTCAATTAGTTTCAGTATGTTTAATTTATTGCATATATGATTACATGCTTTCAAATATGTCCTTAACATTGTAACTTTATAATGATGTTAGGTGAGATTGTGTTGTTGAAAACGTTATGTCCGATCTAAACACCATATAAATTTGGCTGCAGGTCCTTTTGGTCGAGGCCAGATGCAGAAGCCTTTTGAGGAAGCAACATGTAATCTGAAAATTGGTGAGATAAGTGAAGTTGTGGATACTGATAGCGGGGTTCACCTTATCATGAGGACTGGTTGATTATTAATGATAAGCTCATAATGAATTAACTGATTTGTTCAGTATATTCTGGAAACATATTCAAGAATGTTGTCATTGGTTTTACTTCAGATAAATGTTGGTCGTCTTATGATAATGCTGGCGAGCCGTGCTATATTTCGCTCGTTGGAATTGTTTTCTTAAAGCATGTAGTTTATACTTGGCTGATTGTGGTTTGGGATTTGCTTGAATGACTCCAAAAATACACCTCTCTTGGTTTCTTTTTCTCTCATACTGTTTAGCCATTTCTGAGTAATACTTATTCTGTGGTGTTTGATTATTAGTTTTTTAAGAGCTAGCTAATTAATTAAAAAAAAAAAACTATTCAGTGATGGAAAACCTTCTTACCTCTGAAATCTTGGAGGAAGAGGTTGACCATCAAACTGAAAACTTAGTTTATTTATTTTTTTTCGGGTATTTTGATAGGGTGAAGTTTAATCTCATCATGAGGCTCATGGGAAGGCTTAATTTTTTTCCATTTGAGTTGTTCCAACCCGACAATTGGCCCGATGTTGTAAAGATGTACACTTTTGTTGCTCAATTTCATTTGAGTTTTTTTTTTTTTCCCTCAGATGTTTTGGGTCATGAGTTGTATACAAAATTTTTGTTACAAAAAATAATAAGTCTCAAAGTCTTTTCCATGAGGTTTTATAAGTTATTAAATTGTTATTTGACCATGTCATTTGATGAATGAATGTCGTTTATAAACATTGGACACAAGAATTAGTCGTCTTCTCAAGTTTGAGCAGGCTTCTGGGTTTAGGATTTTCTGGTGAGTCTTGAATTTCACTGAGCAAAGCATACTTGTAGATAAGACATTCACCTCAAATAGCTTACTGTTTACAAAAGGAAGAACCATACCAAGTTACAGTTCAAACAGCTTTTTTAAGTCTATACTGTATTTACATATGGCATTTCTTGCTACCAATAATTATCTCTGGTGACCCCTAAGGTAGTACGTACATCCTGACGAGTCTCCTAGCATAGTCAACATCATAATCAAAGGAGTTTGGCATAGAAGGGAACTGTGTCTGTGCTGATGTTGAAACAGAAGCAGAAGCATGATATACTTGTGGCACTTGATATTGCATCGGATTCCTGTAACAATTTGTATATGCTGAGGGATATGAAGGCGGAGCATGAGTTCGTAGCAATTGGTAATACGGCGAGTACAAGTTTGGATCTGCGTTCGGATTATATGCATAAAAGTGCCCTGGATGATATGGTGGAATTGATTGGTGGCCGAATCTCCTTATCATCTGTGTTGCTTCCCACTTCTGCGTTTGATAATTATATGCCTCCGGGACCGGACTCTGAACGAAAGAAAAAAACGTGATATCTTTCGAATTAATTAATTAATGTCAAGAGAGGAGACTCATGATCGGTAATTATAGAACCATTTTCAATACATAAATATTGAAACCATTAAACTTGTTAGAAACTGAAAGAAATTTAGAATTTACAGGAGGGAGACTGTTGTTTGTTTCGGATGAAGAATCAATGTTGATCACCTCCACGGCTTCATCAGACTCGGCAGCTGAGACTGTTCCAAGCACGTTATTACTAACACCAAAAAAGAATTCATAGATTCCAGGCAGAGGCACATTCAAATCAAGCTCATTCAATTCCAAGTCGAGCAGAACCCTTGAAGCAGAAAGATGAAGATTTGGCGAATCACTGACCGTTACGGAGCTTTGCCGGAAGCCAGGGCCAAACATCCACTCCATCTGCTCCTGAAAACATATATTTCATGCAATGTTGCAATTACCGCTAAAAAAAAAAAAAGGAAAAAAAAGAAAAAGAAAAAAGCTAACTTTGACAAAAGCACGAAAGTTACATGGCTCATGCTATGGACCACGCCACAGAGTTAAACAGTTCCTTAAACAACTTTTGTCCGTACATAATATTAAACACCAAAAAGCCACCCCCAAAAAAAAAAAAAACACATAAACTCCGCGCAAACATTGCAGTTGGTTGGTTGCCAAGATCATGTACCTGGAGAAACCCGTTAGCATTTTCAAAGTAATTATTAGGGGCGTTCAAGTCGATCTGTTCCATCTTTGGCTAGCTCTGGCTACTCTGCAATGAACCAAAATGTTCAAAGATTCTAGTTCAAGATATACAGAGCAAATTCCAAAGCTAAAAAAGCAACTTTATAAGTTAACTATATAGCAGAGAAAAAATGAACCTCAAGAGAAGAAAACTTGATTCCTCAGAAGAAAAGAACGGAAAGACAAGTGTGAATGAAGATGGCAAGAACACAGCTTTGTGGGTTTGAGTGAAAAAAAGGTACTGGCAATCCCAAGGGGGCGAGAGCTAGCCGGCAAGAAACCTTTTTCTCTCTCCTCTCTTTATTCGATCAATGTGCTACTACTGTGATGTTGACGTTGATCACCCACTAGCCGTGCTGACTAATTATGCAATGTTAAATCAGTCAACGGCTGAGATGAAGCAATCAGAAGTGAGTGATGACTTGGCATAACTCATAGATCGAAACGTGTTACCCGGGTGGGTCAGCATTTTTATTACTAATCATGTTTTGGTTAGGGATTATGAGCCTGATTTCAGTGATGAGTGTGACTGTAATGGACACTCGTACACACAATTGGAATCATGTGGTATGCAGCTTAGCTTTCTTATAATGCGTAGGCCCTACGCATCGTTCCTTGCGCATGGGGTGAATGGCTGTCATTCAGAGTACGAACAAATCCAACGGCCGAAAACCCATCAAGGTTTCTATTGATTGTCTTTTCAAACTTTTTTTTTTTCCAAATTGTATTCCCATTTTTTGTTTTCTTTTTTTTTTTTTTCTGTGGTTTCATTTTTTTTTCAAAAAAAAAAAAAAAAAAAAAAAAAAAAGAAAATAAAAAATTACTTTTTACGTTTTTATTTTAATTTATTTTTTTTTATTTCTTTCCGCTTTTTAGAGTTTTATGTTTTTTTTTTTTCTTTCATTATGTTTTAATATTTTTTTTTTAAATTTACCCCCAAAAAAAAATATTTATTAAATATGCAATTTTTTGGTTATTTCCGTTATTTTCATAATTTCGTATCATCTTCCATCTTTCTCTCTTATTGCAATGTGTTGATTTTTTTCGATTCATTTTTATATTAACTATCTCTCAAGATTTTATTGTTGAATTAACTTTTTTTATTTCTGATCGATTTTCTCTTTTTATTCGATTTACTATGTGATTTGACGTTGATATGTTGATAATTATGCAATTTAAATTAAGTATGATCTTTTTTATCATAGATCGAAATTTCAGCATTTTTATTACTTCATGTTTTGGTTCAATTATGCTTATTTCAGTGATTTACTGTTCACTCGTACTAAATTGTGAATCATTATTTTAGCTATATTCCAGTAAATTCTAATGGTATTGAAAAAAAAAAAAAATCAAGGTCAGATTCTCAAACTCAAGCCAACCCATTTTCTATAAATGGGATACTGTTTTTTGCTGACAAGAAGGAGGTAACTTTTCAATAGGAGAATTTTTATTTTGGGAAATAATTATTGGTATACCTTTAGTTTATTTTGTTATAAAAAATATTACAATACTTTGAGGGTGCATCAATCATCCATCCTAAGTTGACAAAATGTATCAGCTGACCACCAAACCGTTAGTTCTCGTTTAAATATAATGATGTTAGAGGGGTAATATAATCTTTTCATAGATACAAGTGATAATTTAAGGGTACACAAGTGATAATAAGAGAGTTTAAGAGTATACACGTGATAATTTAAGATATGTCGATAATAAGAGAATTTAAGAGATACAAGAATAATTTTAAAGGTAAAATCGTTAAATCACTGTAATTCGCTTAACTTCAAACCATGACTATGGTTGGTCGATTGATATATTTCATTAACATGGTGAATCGATTGACATCTTCAAAATATTGTAATATTTTTTATAACAGAATAAATATATGGTATACAAATAATAATTTCCCTTTTATTTTTATGGAGAACCTTTTACAAGCAAGTGATGAATCTGCTAGAAGATTGCTGGGGCGTCTCTCGTCGATTTCTCACCTTGTAATTTTAATTTCCAATACCATTAAAATTTAATTCAAAACTATTATTTATTCACAAGGTCTGATATTGGAGTTGAGAAAATCTTCAGTGCTGATGGATTTCATTTGAAAACGTACGTTTTTTAATTACATAACAATATTACTTTATATTTTACAATTAGCGATCTATTAAGAACAATTGAAATTATTTTTATTCCCATATATTCCACGTCACTAGTCTTAAACCATTTTGTTTAAGGAGAGATTTAGTTTCTACAACTGCAGGGTCTCGAATTCGCCCTCTCATACACGAAGAAGTAGATAATTTTGTTGTTTACTCTTACTTTAAGAGGAGGGGGGAGCTCTTGCTGTATAGAAACTCATGTTTTAAAATTTATTAAAACCTCCCAAATATTATAATAATTCCCCTAATCATCGTATCTATTAATCATTTTGTTATTTTGTCCTTGGTGGCAGTCTCATCGGAAAATCCCTATGTTTGATCCTTATTGTTGTTGTCGTTGTTAAACTGCCAATTATTGTTATAGGCCATGAATTATTATCATATTAGAGTGATCCCACACCAACATCTTTTTCACTTTTCTTTTGGTTTCTCTTGTGAGTGACAAATTTGGGGATGTGATCTTTAAACAACAATAAATTAAAAAAAAATAATTCAGGGTTGTGATAATGGGTTGTGGATGTTACTGGTGCGGATTTGAATGTAACTTAGCATCTACTATCGGCATTATTGTTATTCATAGGCATCATTGTTAAATATATATTCTACCGAGCTTTTAAGTTGGGCGTCCAATTGATCTACGTCTACATTTAGGCATTTGGAAAACACAGCCCTCCAAAATCTTTTTCGCTGTCTGGTACTGGTCGTGTATTTGTTTACTTGAAACTAAATGTATATCTTGAGAAGGGCCAATGCTTTCAATATTTCCAATTTTCTATCCGTAAGAGTTTTTAAACGCCTAATCTTGGATTCTTTGATGTTAACGGGAATATTGGAATTATTGCTTTAGCTTAATATTAAAAGCATAACATCAAAATTTTGATTTCTTAAAAACTTACTTATTTACCAGAGATAAAGAGTTACTAATTGCATATTTCGAAAAAAAAGAGAATGGATTCGAACGCTCTCATCAGGTGAAAGAGTACATGGATTCTACAACCCAGCCAAAGGCTGACTGATTGGTTTGTCTTGTTTGTTAAATGTTAAAAATTAAATTTTTTTTTAATTTAAGATTTTTTTTGGTAGTAAACTGGAAACTATTACATTGATTATTGCTCAAGAATGTTATATATATATATATATATATATATATATATATATATAGACAGATAAATAGAGAGATAGATTATCCCTAGATTAGAGTCTCCCAGGAAACAAGGTGTTATTGTGTATTAATTAACTATAAAGGGGTGGAGTAATACCCTAATCTTAAGTATCTTGGTCCTTGGATCCATCAGTGATCTTCAGTTTTTTTGATCTGGGTGAAGAATCGTCATCAGCTTCATCACTCAAGTAAATACTTCCTGCCATATCAATTAGCCAAACGTTTACATTATTTAGTGCCCGAGTTGACATTTTAATCACAGCTCCATTTGAACCACTACCAGATTCTTGATCACTAACTAATGCCTGCAAATTCAATAAAGTAAACAATTAATCATTTCACAAAAAATTTTTCATTAATAATTAACACTAATTAAACTACAAATAATAATTAACACTGATTAAACTACAAATATAGGAGAGATAAAAAGATCGTGTTATAACTTTAGAAGTTGGTGATTCAAAAATCTCGGGGGAGCTGCTGCTGAGATCAATTATCTCCTGCTCAGGTGGAGGGAACTCAACCTTCAAATTACCATAATAATCGCTTCCACCCTCAAGTCCAGGTAATGGGATATTTAAATCGAAATCTAGAATATTCCTTCCATCATTAGATTCCGGAGAATCTTTCTCGGTGTCAGCTTTAGCTTGATCAGTTCCACTTTTGCAATCTTCGTTTGCATGCTTATTAATCTGTTGCTTCTGCTAAAATACAAATTTTTATATGATTATGACATATTATAATGTTTCAATTTAAAATTTTAAAATATGAAAAAGAACAAGAAAATATATAAACCGTGCGATTTATGTATTTTAAATTTTAAATTTCTTAAATTTTTTAATTTTAAAATTTTTGTATACTTTTTTACACTTTAAAATCTCGAACCAAATTGTCCTCAACGTAAATACAAAACCTAACGTATTATTTTTGGATTTTGATGACGATAGAGTTGTCTCTCTTCCTCTTATGTACACGCACACACATAACAAGAAGCCAAACAAATACTACCCAGCAATATAATTATTAGCTAGTTAAATTCTATGCTTTCAATAAAAACATAAACTTATCTTAACTCAAGCTCTCGAAAAAACAAATTACCAGCGGCTAATAATTGGAGCACAGAACTAGGAAACAAATACCTGGCAAGCTCCATTTTCTTTGGGAGCAACGGTGGCAGCGTTGTTGTTGATCCAGCTCTGATCCATCTCTCCCTCCATGTCAAAAGTTTCAAAGCGTTCAGTGAAAAGATATAAAGGATCTCAGGGAACAATAAAGTGAAGGGTCACTTTTCGCTCATAAAAAATGAACCACAAGAAATGAAATACAAAAAGATGCTCCGGTGATAAATGGTAAGACAATTGAACAAAGACACCACCACCAGGGCACCAACTCCAGCAAACCCATCGAACTTTTTTTTCTTATTTTACCTCCTGTTTTCGCTGACGTCATAAAATTTTTGATGTGGACGTTAATCGCGGATCGCCAACCGTCGATGTTTTTGTCTTACGTTTCTGTGATGCCAATTAACGGTGAAGATGAAGCTAGTAAAAGTGGATGCTGATTTGGCACGCAGCTTTGGTCGAAACGTGTACAGCCTTGTAATCTCTTCCATTATTTATTAATATCTAAATTTGCTTAAAATCCATTGCGATACGTCTTTTCAACTGAAAAGTTACCAGATATCTTTTTATTTTTTTCCAAATGTAACCACAGTGGACTGAACTGACAAAATGAGGACAAACTTTTGCATTAAAAAGTAAATTTGTATACTTTAATATTCAATTCGTCTTATAAAAAAAAAATAATAATAATAATCAATTTGTCCAAAACCATCACGTGCCATGTAGCTGTAATTTAATTAATAGAAGGTAATTTTGTTTGTCTATTACTTTCGAGCACAAGATTTAAACATCTGTTTCCTCATTTTCACTACAAACCAACTTGATATATCATATAAAATAGATTGTTGTTCATCTTCTTATTCTGATTACAAGTTTAGAATTTTAATTATAAATATGTCTGTATAACACCATTAATAAAAACAAAACCTACTTTTAAATTACGGAGAGTTTTGTTTTTTAACCCCAATTTCTTTTTATTTTTTTTAATTTTATTTTCATATCCAAATCCAACCAACTTTTACGTTTCTTTTTTTTTTTTTCCCTCGGGGTTCCTACATTCTTATTCTCGTTATACCAATTACTTTTGTTAATGATATTACAAATTCCATAATCTATTGACAATTATAATTCATTTTTTTTTTTTTAAAAAAAAAAAAAACCACCGCTCTCATGGAACTAGTATCCACTTACAAAAACATTGCTCCATACATAAAATGGCAATCCGAAGTTTTCCATTCAATTATTACAAATTTAGAAGATGAAAATTAAAAATCATATATAATAGAGTGAAAGAGTTAATATACGTATACGGGGCAAAATTATTTGTCGTCTTCGGTAATTTTGTGGGTGGATATTTTCATAACATTATTTTGACAATAGAAAAAAATGGTGTGAAGACTGAAGAGTATGTATATGGGTGCAAAATAGCCCCCACAGGGGCGTGTCGTTACCAAGTACCACAACTTTAACAACAAATTTGTAATTATATAAAAGAAAAGCACTTCAAAAAAAAATCCGTTGACTAATCAATTGAAATAAGAATCAATTTCTCCCGCAGCCCGCCATACAGATGTATCAGATGCAAAAGTTTACCACGGACCTAGACGAAATTGTAAATATATCATCATTCATCTTCTTTCTTCTTCTTCCTACTTTCTCTCTCTCTCTCTCTCTCTCTTTTTTTTTTTTTTAAATTAAAAATGTTTTGATATTTTGCATCGTTGCTTTTATCATGTGACAAGGCTTCTGATTGGGGCACGTGTATAAGGTACCATCCTCCATTCACACTCACCTTGCTTCCTTTCCCTTGAAAAATCACGGCCAAGCTTGATTTAACCATGCTTTTACTTTTTACTACCTAATTTTTATGTTTTCTTTTTCATCTTATGTTATATTTTATTCAACAAACTGAAGGCAAATAGTATTACTTTTACTTTTTTAATTTTTCAATCAATTTTGATTCAGATAACTTATTTTGAGAGAATGTTCATAATAAAAATAAAACAATACGAATAATAAATAACATATTTTGTTAAAATTTTTTTTTATTAAAATGGCATTTATTGTTCTACGTTTATTTTAAAAAAAAATAAATTGTGATACATAATTATTTTCTAGATTATACAGAATCACTAATTATATATTTGCTTGGTTTTTTTTAGAGATTATTTGGTTGATTAATTACGTAAATTTGATTTTAGAAAGTATTTATAAATCTCATATTTTCAGCTTGATCAAGCGTTACTCTTAAATATATCGTACGTCTATAGTTCCTTCTAGATGGTCAGATATTTTTCATCTAATCATCATCTCACTTTAGAAACCTTTGAGTTTTGACATTATTAGGTAATTAACAGTCGCCGGTTATGAAAATTGAACTACGATTGGTTTCGTCGGAAGAGATGCTAGTGCGTTTGCTATTCTTCGTGCATCGCCACTTTTGTTGGCCAAACTTCAATTACGATTCCTAGTGTACACAGTTTTGAGAAAAGGGTTAAAAAAACAAAAATTCTAGTCTTTCTTTTCAGCAATACTTGGTAAAGTCAAGTCCAGATTCAATCATTGATCAAAAGAAAATATTAGGGAAAAAATGCAAATTCAATCATTATCATTAACTGGAAAAGAAATTTCAGTTTGATGTTTTAACTAACACTTCATTTTCCTTTTTCCTTTTTTTTTGTCTTTTCAATTACATTTTCTCTTGACCACTCCCAATATATCAACTACCAAAGCATGATACTCATCAGTAACCTGATCACCCAGTTCATCAGAATCTATCATGGAACTGCGTTTAGAACCAATTACTTGATCTCCTTGATCCTCGGAGGATTCAGCATTCAATTTCTCTTTTTCGTCTATTGTAGACTCCATTAATTCACTTAACTTTCTTTCCTTTCCTGCAGGTCTTGATGAAGAAGACTTCACTTCATGGTCATGCAAATACGGGCAATTGGGTCGATATGGACATCCGTTTGGTTCGCCCGAATGCAAGCAAGGTTTCTCGATCCTACCATTTGGCATAATATGCCTGTATCCCCGCGTGGAATTTAGGTTCTGCAAGCCAAGATTGGCGTCGGTTTCTAACCTTTGTTGCTGCTTGGAATGGGAAATTGGTGGAGCACGAGGCTGTTGCCGCTCATCAGAAGGTGCACTACTTGAGGACAAGGATCCTTTTAACTTAGGTCCCGGAACAACTGCACCAATCCTTCGATTGAAGATTGGAGAAGGATTTCCTCGGATTGCTCTTATGTAGACTTTCCCTATCATTTGATTACTGCCTTCTCCCATCTCGGATTTTGCTTTAACGTCATTCATCGATGTCTAGGGGAACAAAATATAAACAATCCAGTAAAGACCCCCTTTCACTGACTGCATAATAACGCACTCCGCGTTAATTACAATATATACCAAATTAGATATTAAATTAAAGTTATGTGCCACTTGTGAGGGCAGCAGTTCAAGCTCCCACACACAAAAGAATTGTGGGGGATAAACACTTATAAATCCTTCTCCCTCGTGAAATGCGAGTGGAATAGGAATATCCCTCCCCTGTGAGGGCTTATTTGTTTAGGCATGTATTCCATAAAATTTAATGTAATAATGTAAGCCCCAGTTATATATATTTGATTGTAAATATCAGTGTATGTAATGTTTGCTATAATAGTAGTTGTAAATATCTGTGAAATACAGTAATTTGATGTGTAATCAGTATTAAAAAAAAAATTAAAGTTATGTCGCGGGGCCGGATACTATGCAAGAACATAATACTATTGATCTACCATAATGAAAAAGATTTCCACAACTTACTGGCTTAGGAGCAAATGTCAACTGGGAGGACTGAGCTGGAGCGTTAATCACTTTTTCGTTCAGTTTAGTACCAACACGGAATTCATCATCAACTGTCGGAGCCATAGGACAATCTTGTGTTTCTGTTGAAGCAATATTTAAATCGATGGCCCATTGAGCATTGGGTAGGAAATCATGCTTACCTGCTGGTAAATGCTCTGAGCAGTGCTTCTCCTATTACCATCAAAGATTATCTTATCATCGTAGATTTTTACAAGGATATAACATTTTCCTACCGCATGCCAGTTGGATTTACCATGCTGATTAATAAAATTACATAAATATTTGACATACTAGTACACAGACTAAAAATCATCATGTAACGCATTTTAGATGAAATATTTTAGATGTTAGACCAACTACTTTAGATAGGTATGATGGCTAATTTACTTTCCATATATGTGACTTTGAGAATGCTTTAATTTCTTTTCTATTTTTTTTCGTTTGCATTTTTTATGGCTAACAAAGTTGAAATTTATTAGAGTGATTGGCAAATGATGAAATAATTGCAAACGTTAATTTAAGCATGTTCTGCGTCAGAACCAAATTGAATCAAATATAATTAATGTGTCATCTAGTTGAGATGGGTAAAATCTCTTATATTAAAAATAAGATGTCTAGGGTTCAACTCCACTCACATGGACGAGAAGAATATTAAATTGTCATTAGGCTAACTAATAAAAAATATATATTAGATAATTATTGAACCAGACATCAAAGAAAATGGACTCTCACTAATCGTTAAGGCTATTTACAAGTTACCTGATTCTTACAAAGAGCTCAGTTATGTGAAGTTGTAGGGGACTTTAGTTGTAATATAATTAATTTTGTTCATAGTTAAAAAGGAAACTAATTTCTAAATATATATTAGATTTTTTTTTATTTAACTAAAATACCTTTAAATTTATAACATAAACTACTCAGCAATGATCGTATCATCATTATTTTCGTTAACTGATACTATGTTACAAGTGCTCTTATCCAGCAACAAAGAGAGCCAAAACCGTACAAATTGTTGAAAAAACTTTATATCTTTCTGACAATCAAATAGGTAAGAGTTAGCTTCATGTTCATGTTGAAAAAATTAACCCAAATGAGCTTTTTGCTTTTTCAGAAAAACTTAAAATATTAAATTTTTTTATTTCACAAATATTACTCCAGCTAGCTAAAATGAACACAAATCCACCTACCTATTCATCATGATAAGCTTGTAGCAGGCATTCAAAGATGAAGCGCTTGTCAAAGACCAGCATTAAGCAGAAAATCGTTTCACAAAGCACTAGGATCATTGCATCACAACTAACAAGTACGAAGAAAAACTGAAGTCACCTAACCTAACCATTGACTCTGGTCAAAAGGGTTAAGAAGAAGTAAAATGATTGCTTGAACTCAGGCTTCGATCAAACTCTTAGTGTTAGGAAATAAGTAAGCGTATAGAAAGAAATAGATCGAATGCTCACAACACATCTTTAAAAATGCTAAAACTAAAAAGAACACCTCATATTCATCGAATAACATTAAAAAAGAAAAAGAAACCGAAACATAAAAATCAAAGTACCAGATTTTCATCTTGTTCATCATCTGATTGCAACGGACTTCTGTTCAGATCCAGTGCTATCTTTTTCTCCATTGTCAAATCTGAAGCTTTCACTCAAAATGAAACCTTTTGGCCAATGTAAATCATGGATATCATATATAGACAAGTAACTAAAATTTGAAACACAATGCAACAACCAATTATTGTACGGTTAAAAAAGGAAACCTCACCCTCAAGCTTGATGGTTTGTTGCCAAAAAAAAAAAAGGAACCCCATTGTGTCTGCTGGTAATGGGTAAACCCTAGAGCTAGCTAGTAACCTTTTCTCTTTACTCTCGATTACCCAGATATACATTTTTTTTTATTTGATAGAAAGATATACAACTATTCTGATGTTGATGTCTATCACTAACTCTAGAGGGAGATTAAGTTGGGCACCAGTACAATCCGAGCTCGCATTGCTTATAGGTCGAAACGTGCCCGTGGTTAACGTATTCATTTCGGACTTGGAATTATATTATAAGATTGATTCTGACTTGATGTTAAGGTGCGATTAAAAGCTTGAGCTGCGTAGGTTGGGTTCGCGCATGGCTTATGTGTGTCTAAAATAGTACAGACAATCCAACGGCTATAAATCAAATATCAATCAAGCAAATCCATGAAAATCTTTTCAAATCAAAGGCTATTTGAAGAATTTTTTTTATTCATGTGAGGCCGTAGGCTGACAGATCTATTAATAAAAAAGTTCATTATCACTGTTGATTTAGAAAATTGTTTACTTCTTTGATAAATTCTCCAAAAATTGTCACGCGCATTGTTCAAACACAGTATCACCCATACTTGCAAACCGCGAAATTTCCATTCCATCATGCCGTATGTACATTTGGTTTGATAATTTGAATGTAGAAATTCAATAGGAAAATCATATAAGATAATAAGAGGGATTTAGCTACCTTGCACAGACAGTAAGATACCCAAACTTTATTACTTCAGCCCTCCACCATTGAATCTAATTGAAATGTAGATTAGCTTCAGGAAATTTGCTTCATCATTCTTATACCACAGCGGGGTGATTGGTTTTATGATTTAGTAAAGATAGCGAAGAACAAAGAGGTATGGAAAAGAAAATATTTGTTGGGGACGAATACAATAAATATTTGTTTAATTGGGGCTCGTAACATGTTTTCAAAAACTTACATGAGCTAAGAGAATTTTTTTCAAGGGCCAGCAACCCCAGCGGGCTTGTACGCTACTTACCCTCCGCGTCTGGCTAGCGACCATAGACCATGCTCCCCCAAAGTTTTACAAGATTAGAATACTTGCAATCTTTTGGGGAGCTTATGAAATATTCCATTTTGCAAATTAAATCACATGTGAATGTGGTTGGTCAGAGTTCAATCGGTGACCCCCAACAACATATACTGATGTTGTTACCATGTGTTGGTTTGCAAGAAATAGGAAGAGGAATCGGATTCTTCACCAGAAACAGTAGGGTATATGGCCAATTTCATCGAGCTTCATGTCAGGCATTTTCCATTTGCTAATTACTTTTTAACCAGAAGTTCAGAATGACGAAACAATTCCAGCAAAGCTCTGCCATGAATTTCGTGATTGTTTGGTATAACTTATTTAATCAGTACAAGTATTTATTTAATTTCATAAGTTCTTAATTATCATAATTCTTGTTATGGTTTGGTTCTTTTTCTAATAGATTTTTTGAAGCTTAAGTTATTTTCTTTCTACTAGCAAAAACTCAAATTCTGAGTTTTTAAAAGTATAGGTTGAAAAGTTTTTTTTAAATGTTAAAATATCTAAAATGTCCTCTACTTATTTAACAATCTTAGTTTATTTTTTTATAACATAACTTTAAAAAACTTACCTATTAAAATAATTTTATAAGCTTTTAATAAAAATTCTTATTGACAACCAAACAACTAAAATTTTTGGGGTAAAATCTCTATTTATAAAAGATCTACTAACAAGAGTTCTATGTAAGTAAGTTTTATTTGAAAAATTTTATCAAACGAAGTCCCACTATTACCAATCCCTTGAAAATTAAGAAAAATAATTTATCTCTCTATTGAAAGGACAATTGACCTAATATAGTTTGACTCATTAATAAAATAATTTGTGCCATATTAACATATTGATGTTAATCTCACTACTCTTGAGATGTCGATGGGATTCTTGTTTGTGCCGCAACATTTGTCAAGATACACACACATATAATTATCATTTGCGATTCAAATAACATTTAAAGCTATCGCCAACAAGCACGTAAATTAGCTGGCATGGGGCTATTCTATCTTTACCGAGGTGCTCAATTCGAGACTTGTGAATGCAGCTGCGTTAAATACTTATGGGAAAAGCTTTGCCGCCCTAGTGGTTTTATCCGACTCGAATATGGATTAATCGGAGTCTAATGCGGTCTTCAGATACTAGATGTTTTAATACACCGGAGAAAAAAAAAACTATCAAAAAATTCTTCCTTTCCTCAAAGCTCGGTAAAGATAAACCCATAATTAAATAAAAAGGAAAAATTTCACTTCACTCACAAGTTACAACAAACTTCAATTAACTCCACCGTAATCGAAGATATCATTACTCCTCATTCTATATTTCTATTTTTTTTTTCCGGTTAACCTTAAGGGACTAAAGAGCAAAATGGGCTTTGCAAATAATATTATCATTATTTAAATTTTTTTAAGATATAAGATAAATTTATTTTCATTAAATAATTTAGAGTAATTTTCAAATCCTAATTTCAAAATATATCACCACTTATCAACTCAAATCCATTCATAATTATCTCCATTATTTCAAGTTTGTTATCGAGGGTAACTTTCATCAATTCACGATAATCTAAGGGCGCTTCAGCTACTGATACGAAGCAAAGCCATGTGCTACGGCTAGTGCTATAAAGCAAAGCGGATGCTGCTGCGTTGCACTGTTGTGTGCGCCACAACGGCTGCTGCATCAAAATAGGGGTTGCTGCAACTTCTGTTAATTTGTGGTTAATTTGGTGTGTGAAAGGTTAGGGTTTGTAACTGACGTTAATAAACAGTTAATTAGATTTGTCGTCAAATGGAATTAGGGTTAGGATTTCTTAATTTGATGTCAATTGGGGTTAGGGTTTGATAATTTGATATCAATTAGAATTCGAGTATATAAATTTGAGGTTAATTAGAGTTATTTTAGTAATTTGGTGTTTAATAAAGGTTTGGCTTTGACCATTTCTCAAGAAATTTAATTTCATAATTTTATTATCTTTATAATATGGAATATATTTGCCCTATGGTAATGTTAAAAATATGATTTTGGGCTAAGTTATCTTTAGATAACTTAATCAAAATCTGTTAACCATTAACATTAATAGAATCAGCTGAACTTTTGGGGGTGTAATGATGTTTTCAGTTATGGTGAAGTATTTCTTAACTTATGAAGATGAAGTGAAATTTCCCGTTAAATAAATAAATAAATATAAATCCATGTATCGAACGAGCTGGGAGCATGTGATTATCTTTAGGGAAAACACATCAGATCAGTTATCATTGTGCCTGCAACGGGGAAAAAAAAAAAAGGCAGGTAGTATTTCAGTTATGAACGCGACAAAAATATTAGAGCATTGTAGCAAATATGCACTACATTATTTTAAGCATGTAATCACATGTGATAAAATATTTCATCCGTAAACAAGCTAATGTTCGCTAGTCTATGAGCTATTCGATAAGTGGTGCCCAAAAAAAAAATAAATAAATATACGGTTATTTAATTTACGAGTAACAATCAAGTATAATTTTTTACCCAAAATTTTTTTTAAAAAAACAAACAAATACTTAAGCGACCGCCTGTTTAAAA
Source organism: Citropsis articulata (assembly GCA_030449925.1). Taxonomy (NCBI): domain Eukaryota; kingdom Viridiplantae; phylum Streptophyta; class Magnoliopsida; order Sapindales; family Rutaceae; genus Citropsis; species Citropsis articulata. Next base: position 29,980 of record JASUUH010000134.1, on the reverse strand, counting down.
TGTGAACTGCCCAAGTACAAGACTCTTGGTTCAAGGCTTCAAGCCTTACACACTGAAAAAAATCCAAGTAGTAATATGCCAACAAGATCAAGTTCATTAAGGTGCACACAGCACACACTCATTAGTGCTAGTTTTGAATTTTGATAGAGAAATGCAATCTGTCTCACCCGCTGCAGCCTGCAGAGTCATTTACTACCACCCTTAACAGCATCAAGAGGATTTGGCCAAAACCCCATAGGTCTGAAACCGCCTATGCCTATGGGATTCAGGTTCTCTAAGCGATAATCATTGGCTGCTACCAGCAGGCTCTGCATTCACTGCTCTGCTGGGTCTGGACGGGCGTTGTTGCACTCGATACTGAAATGGTTGAGCATAAGGTTGTTGCAACACATGTGTCAAAGTCATTGCTGGAGGTTTGGTGCAATCTTATTGAGTCTATTTAACTTAGGTTCGGGAACGCTTGAACCTGTTACCTTGCTGTAAACTCCAGCTTCTTTTGCCATAGCTCTAGCAAACGCAGGGCCTTTCTATGGATCATTACTGCTTCCTACATTTGATGCTTGAACTTGAGTCAATATCCGGGGAGCCTATTCATGAATAATGATGAGTCAAAGTCATTTTTTCATATAAATCCAATTCACTTTATTACATACGAAAAATTTGATGTATGTCCCAAGGGTAATTAATATGTAAGAGAAGAGTAATCAATCTTTTTACTCGATGAGCTCAGAGAGGACTGGATGATAATTTCCTTCTTCACTTCAGGAGGAGCGATATCTCCATACTCCAATTCATCTAAAGTGAAATTTAAATCAAAGTCTTGAAGCATCTTAACCGGAAGAATCTTCTCCTGCTTAAAAATTTGTTCGGTCAGTGAACAGCTTATTGTCCAGATCCACAACTATAGTTATTGCACACTAAATTTGAAACGAGCAATTAACATTTACTGCTTTAAAAAGGTTGTTCGACATAGATATAAAGTATTCTTTACATTAATCCATTCTTATGTGCAAACATTCAGACTTCGTAAATACAGATTAACTTTTAAAGGTGCAAATCTGCACTTGATAAAAACGTATTTATCAATCTGACTAATTGGAAGGTACTATAACAAGAATCTATGATCTATCATTAAAGAGATGTACCTAAAACTTTCTCATATAAAAATGAAATACGACCGGCCACAAATTTAGTGATTTTTTAGGAATTTGATTATAATTAACAGGCTATGATCCTTAATAACCTCAATTCATCAACTGTTTTAAGGATCTCGTACGCCGGTTCAGCCCAAAAAAAAAAAAAAAGAAGCCTATTGATATCTAATTAGAAGTGTCTTGTAGTTTAAAGTTTTAAGGCAATAAATGCTTTTTTCTGTTGTTAGAAAAAAAAAAAAGAAGGTAATAAATTACCGGCAACAAAATTGTTTCTGCAATAATCGTTTTATTTGCGTTAAAAAGTACTAAATGGAACTACGAGAGATTTTGAAATTTATTTTAAAAATTTTACATTTTTTCAATATATATCAGACATTTTAGATCTAGTTGACGAGTCATTCAAAAAAAAAAAAAAGAGAGAGAGAGATCTAGTTCATATGAAAAGAGAAATACATGTTTAAAAGAAAGCGGATAGATTCAATAAGTTAAGGAGAATGGATGGGTCGCTAAGACAAATTATATATATATAAAGAACATTTCAGATTCATTGAATAAGATAATATCAAAAGCACCTGACAAAGCTGTTGTTCATCTAAAGGCAAAGCAACGTTCAGGTCCAGTTTCATCTTCGATTTCATGTTAGATTTTGAATATTTTAATCTGAAGAAGTCCTTGAAACCTATATGTTACCTGCAAATTCGACCATTTAAAGAATCTATTAGTTGAGAGCTGACACACTGGCACAGTAGCTTTCAAGCTAAACCAAATCTGGCAGTAGCTTGCTCAGTTGACATGTGGAGTGGTTCCAGCTTATATAATAATAAACTTGTAAACCCTAGAGCTAGCAATAAACCTTTACTCTCTTTTTCGTTTTCTTATTTTTTGCCAATATTGCGACGTTGACTTTAATCACAGCTTGCATTAGATTTTTTTCAATTACGCAGTGGATCACGAATCAACGACAGAGACGAAATAGCAGTTAAAGAAGAATATGTTCTGTGAATTTTGTTTGGTTACTTAGAAACAGAGAGAAAATTTGTTGAACAAAAGAAAACTGGAAATCAGGGTATTATTCATTATTCAATAGAATTGGATTACAATGCGATTTATGTCAGTGTGTGGAATCTTCTACAGGCAACAAACTCACGAGCTTACAATTAGTTACTCGTAACAAACTTTTGGAGGGAAAAACCAATAGCTCTGAACTGTGTCTATTACAACCTTCCAGCGTGGCATACTTATGCCAGATCAGCATGGTGAATCAGCATGATTCTTAACAATAGCACGAGTGGAAGCTGAGGTGGCATATCTCTTAGGCCGAAACGTGTGCTATATTTAAGTAAGCTTATCGAAGATGATTATGACTTTATGAGTTGCTTAATGTGGGGTTTTTTGTAATCCCAGTTGGGTTGATGAGATGGAATAGGAATAATGTGCTGTGTGGTTTAGCTTCTGCGACTGTGCATAGGCATCACAGTTCCTTTATGGCGAATGAGATGAGTGAAATCATTGGACGGCCAAGTGACAGAGGGAATGTAACAAACACAAAACGATGATAGCTGTTGAATAAGGAAAATGTTCATGCAGTATTGTAAATTACACATTTACCAACAGAGAAGCAAGTTTATCCACAAATCCGCTGGTACTCGGCCGACTTGAGTAAGATTTGATAAATATTTTAGCAAATTTGATATGATTTTGATAATACAAATCAAAACCCGCTGCACGTTTATTGTATTTGTTAAATTAATAGAATTTTCATTATCTCAATGTTACAATTTATTGACGTTTCGCTGGTTTTTTTAAAATTAAAATAAAGCTATTTAATACCACTTTTAATCTCTCAAAACCTCGATTTTAAGTATACGATATTGAAATCTAAAAATATTTGAATTTTTCAGTATATCTCATTTAAATCCCAAATTACCCTTAATTTCACTTTGTTAATTTTTTTTGCGCCCGTCAACAACTTCTTACATATTTTACAATTGTTTTAACAGAATCCATATCATTCTTTATCTCTAAAGATAGGGTGTCCAATCACCCGGTGTTATTCCCCATCCCTATTATCCACTGAGCCCGCTCTGAATAATTCCCCTTCCTTGAGATTATTTCTAATTTAATAATAGGAAATTAGTTTCCTAAGAATTTTAGACCAAGCTTCTGATAAACTTTGATTTTCGACTAGTCCAGCACTGACTCTTCGATATATTTCTTGCTGAAAGTATCCCTGATCCCATTGATAACGGGTGGGACCAAATAATTCGATGGGGGTAGTTGCTGCACCACACCACTCTTTTTTCTATTTACGGTACCAGAAAAAAAAATTGCTGCAACTTCTCTTTTTAGGGCACTTATATTTTAAAATCGAATTCGTACATTATTCATCCTCTTCTCATTGAACGTTAAGAACATGCCAGAACTCCTATGCCCATGGAATAACAATGAAAATACCGAATACAATTTGCAATTGAGCATGAAGATCATCATTGATATTTTTTTTTTATCTTCACTCCTTAAGTATTTTGTCAACCGTTTCCTTTTGCCAAAGTGACGCTAATTTTGAATTTTAAAAAAAAAAAAAAAAAAAAACAGAGTTGGGGTTTGTAACGAAAAGACATATAGGCATGACAGAAATGCCTAATATAAGTTGAGCTTGGGTGTTACAAGCCGCGTTTGGCCAGACCTAGGCATGTTTTCTTAAAATTTGGATTGAGATCTAATTTCACCTAAAAATTTTGAGCTGAATTTAAAAGCGATAAATACATAAAATTAAAAATTATATTATATTTTAATTAAAATACATGTTTTAATATTTATTTACACAATCATAACTTACATTTAAAATTTAAAATAGTTTAAGCTTGAACTTTAAAGTTAAATTTATATATATATAATATATAAAATTCGGACTTTCAAACCTAACCCGACGAAAGACATGCTCGGGTCAAGATCAGCAAATTTTATCAGCCATAAAGACGTGTCCTTTTAATATTTCAGCGAGATTGAACTGATTATTCAAATTAAAGTCGTAAGTGGGTCTGATGGGGTAGGGCTTAAGTACCGCCACCCTTTAGTTGATTCTTCCAATTAGGTTTGGGCTAGCTTTCCTTGTTTAGTTGGGCCCAATCATTCCATTGCTTGATGGCTGAGGCTTTTCATCTCACGAGACCCGCTAAAATTGAAATTATCATAAATAGCAGAAACTGTGCTGGTATCTGCCTTCCAATAAAAGTCATTAACCTAGCATCTAATTGAGCACATGAAGTCATTGATATTTTTTATCTTCCATAATTAAGCATTTTACGCCATTTCCTTGCCAAAGTGACGCTAATTAATTAAAACAGTAAAAAAAAAAAAATCCATTAACCTTAGAGTTTGTAATTTAAAAAAAAAAAAAAATAAGACAATGAAATTAATAATAAAAACCTATTTATTTTGAATTTCTTTTCATTTTCATTTTATTTACAAATATTATATTTTACCATTTTAATATTTATTTACATATATACCTAATCATTGTAAAATTTGAATTGAGTTGAAGACAAAGAAGATATTGTGTTAATTACAATTTGTTTCTTATGACAATTATTCAATGGCTATATCAAACTATATCATCATTAATTTCATTTAAGAAAAAGTTAATAAATTTCACATACTTTATAGTATTATTTAATTGTGTAAAAAATTTATTTTAATATAGTTTGTATCACTTTAATAAAAATTCTTATTTTGCCCTTAATGAATTATTAGTTAACGGCTTTACACTAATGGTGAGTTAATGAAAAGATATTTTAGGCTATTGTTTGAAAAGTAGGGATGAAATTATCATAAATAGCAGAAACTGTGATAAAAAAATAACTTTTTCCCTTGAATATTACTATCCCCACTCTGGACCAGCTCTTATTCATACTTAACACAATGAAAAAGTTAAAAACCTTATGTAAGCTTATTTGAGTTTAAAATAGTGCTCCTGATGGAGCTTAATTCCTCAATGACTCCCAAATATTAATTGTAATGAATTAATGTAATTCTCTAAAATTAAGGTAGATCTCTAATGCTAAGTTGGTTCTTTTAGATCTCATGTCTTAAATTTAAATCTCAATAGATTTGTTTAATAATAATAATAATAATAATAAAACTGCTATAACAATCTCCTCCTTTAATGAAAAAAAGTGGTGAAAATCCGAATCAAGTGAAATGATTCATGAACATACTTTTAGTCCATTTGGGAGTGTGATTTGACAAAGATTCTTAAAGTATTTGTAACATAGTTATCTTTAGTTAGTATTTTTTTCAACTCTACTCAAATTGTAATTTTTTATAAATTCTGTTTAAAAAAATTTCATAACACATTTATCATTATCAAACAAATATAATAGATATAAAGCGACATACTAATGCATTATCATAATAGTGTTATAGTGATTGTTTGCTGTCCACAATTGTTTTTTTAGACATCTGCCAATGGACTTTATTCCTACATAATTAATTAATGAAGAATGACAATTTATTAAAGGGACAAAAAATCAATGTTTAATAAAAAATAACATTTTCTTGAATTAATTATAATTATTACCATTATACCCTTCTAGAATATAAAAAAATTATTAGATTATTTAATTTGTCCATATATTGTTAATAAAATTATAAATATAACTTCATTGTCCTATTCCTCTATTTAAATTTTTATCAATAACCAATTTAAAAAAAAGATCTACACACATAAAAAAGTTATAGATAAATTATAATTTTAAAAATAAAATTGGTTATTAATAACCAATTTTATTTAAACTTTAAACTTGTATATTTAACAATCCTCCACATGTCAATCATTTAAACTTATACATTTATAACCAATTATCTATGTTATTTATTATGGTATTAATAACTAATTTTATTTTTAAAATTATAATTTGTCTACAATTTCTTTTAGGTGTGTAGATTTGTTTTTAAAATTAGTTATTGATAAAAATTTAAATAGAGGAATGGAGTAATAAGGGTATATTTATAATTTTATTAACAATATATGGATAAATTAGATAATTTAACAATTTTTTTTTATTCTGAAGGGTATAATATAATTACGTATTAAAAGCATTATCATAAGAGGATGTAAAGTGATTTTTAAAATATGTCCACAGATTTTATCCTTTTAGCCTCAGTGGACTTAATTCCTACATAATTAATTAATTTGAACAACCTTCAATTTTCCTCACAAATTCGTCAAAAAAGGACATCGTGACGAGTCAAGTCAAGATTAGTGAATGTTGACAATGCTTTTACTTTCCAATTTCCATTTGGCAAGTAAATGACAATCTGCCCACCAATAGAAAATCGACAACTCCTACCCTCCCCAACGAAAATCCACCGCGCCATGCTGCTGGTATGAAACTCCTATTCATACATAGACTATATTACCCCTGCTTCACGCGTTAGCCTATAAAATCAATTCAGTCTTAACGCATAAACCTCTCAACACCACCGTCACTTGCCAACACTATCACTAGGCGGCTAGACCCTCCTCCTCATTCAAGTCTAAAACCCGACGCATCAACGCGGACCATCCATCAATGGCATCTGAGAACGAGTCATCCCGATCCGAATCAACCATTAACGGTGACGCCAGTCCTAAACGGAAAATCGCGCTGATCACTGGGATTACCGGCCAAGACGGCTCCTACTTAACGGAATTCCTCCTTAACAAAGGCTACGAAGTCCATGGCCTGATCCGACGGTCCTCCAACTTCAATACGCAGCGTATCAATCACATCTATATCGACCCACACAACGCCCACAAGGCCCGAATGAAACTCCACTACGCCGATCTCACCGACGCGTCGTCTCTCCGTCGCTGGCTCGACACCATTCTCCCCGACGAAGTCTACAACCTAGCTGCCCAGTCTCACGTGGCAGTATCCTTCGAGATCCCCGATTACACGGCCGATGTTGTGGCCACAGGAGCTCTCCGTTTGCTCGAAGCTGTTAGATCTCACATTGCCGACAGTGGAAGGTCTCACATCCGTTACTACCAAGCCGGATCATCCGAAATGTTCGGATCCACTCCGCCTCCGCAATCCGAGACAACTCCTTTCCATCCGAGATCCCCTTACGCTGCTTCGAAATGCGCTGCCCATTGGTACACTGTAAATTACCGCGAAGCTTACGGGCTTTTCGCGTGCAACGGAATTTTATTTAACCACGAATCGCCTAGACGTGGCGAAAATTTTGTTACTAGAAAAATTACGCGTGCGGTTGGGAGGATCAAGATAGGATTGCAGAGTAAATTGTTTTTGGGTAATTTGCAAGCGTCGAGGGATTGGGGATTTGCGGGAGACTACGTGGAGGCAATGTGGATGATGTTGCAGCAGGAGAAGCCGGATGATTACGTGGTGGCAACGGAGGAGTCGCATACAGTGGAGGAGTTTTTGGAGGTCGCGTTTGGGTATGTGGGGTTGAATTGGAAGGATCATGTGGTGATCGATAAGAGGTATTTTAGGCCAGCTGAGGTTGATAATTTGAAGGGGGATTCAAGCAAGGCCAGGAAAGTGCTTGGGTGGAAGCCTCGAGTTGGGTTTGAGCAGTTGGTGAAGATGATGGTTGATGAAGATATTGAATTGGCTAAAAGAGAGAAAGTTCTTGTTGATGCTGGATACATGGACGCTCAGCAGCAGCCTTAGATTTGGTTTTTACCTGCTTGTATTATTTTTAACCTAATGCTTGAGTGCTTTCTAGTGTTTGATTTTGGAGGAGAATATTTATTTAGTTCAAGTGTTATTTCATGTTTTATGTTGTTTGAATCTTTGTAACTTCATTCGTTAATTTCAGGAAGATGAAATTGCTATTTAGCATCTACCATGAGCGTGTTTGGGTAGATCCAGATTTGATCTTTCTAGTTTACACAGGGCATCATCATCGGAAATGACGTGTCGGTGCTCTCCAATTTACAGCCTCTTTATTTATATAGCTCACATGCCGTGTCTGGACTCTGGGATTCAACATGCATGACTAGTGTATGGTATGCTCATGGGCCATGACAAGGGAGCAATTTCCAAAAAAGACCTTTAGTAATTGGTAGTTTGCATTAGGATTATTGTTTCTTTACAGCAGATTTGGTTGTTTGTTTATAATTTATTTTGCGAAAGGAAGAATTATCAGTGGATCGCTAGTTTGTTACAAGGAGAAGGAACATCTCTTGGTGTGGGGTTTCTTTTTGCCCTTCCCTTCACGCTTTCAGACTTGCAATGCTAAACTCCTACGTTATCATCAGAGAAAATGCTCCACAAAATGAATATGACTTTTTTACTAAATCTTTTGTGAGTAAGAATATATGAAACCATGAATATATGCTCTGTGGCACAAATCCAAACACAATGAACAAAGCTCATCCAAATATTAGTCAGAAATAAGTGGTTAGACTGTTCCGACCATCCATCTGAGCTTCAATGAAAGTGTAAAAAGAAACAAAAGATCTATACAGAAAATGCGAAAAGTCAGTCTAGTTTGCCTTCTGTTGAACTGGACTCAAGTTTATCATACTTTGTAAGGAGGATGAGCTACAGCTAACTTCTGACCTGGTAGAAGTGACAGCAAGTGGCTTGATTGATGCCTGAAGTGAGTCTGGCCCCTCTGCAGCAATTCTCTTGCATAGTGCATCACAATTACTAATAACCTCAGTCAACCTTCCCTTAAGTTCACCGAGTTCCACCTGCAAAGCGTGAACTGCATGTATTTTCCAAAGTCCATAATTAATAAAACCCAAAAGCTATTAAAACAGACCTGCAGAATTGACCTTCTGATAGATGCTGCGAACTTGTCTTCATTGCTGACGCCGATTAACCAAAACGATGAAGAAGTTTTGTTGCCACAGCATCTGCAAATTCAATCTTGTTTTCTATCTCTTCCTCCAACAATTTTAGATAGCCATCACACATCCAAATTCTATTCCTAAATATATTTTATTTAGGGGATGTTTGTCATTTACAAACTTGATGAAAAACCAAAACCAGACTTCTAAAGTAATATCAACACAGATTGACTCATCACTCATCACCAGATGACAAACAGTGATCATAGACACTATAATATCAGTAAATCTGCCTTCATTCCTTTGATTATTATCTAGAAAAGCATCTGTTCGACTGCATCATGAGCTAAATCCATTTCAACCCGAATAATTACAGACATATTTAACAATCAACCTTGAGGATCAAATAAAGTTAGAATTATGTAACAGTGAATTGCATGTCCCCAGGGCAGGATTATTTATTTAATTTCTATAATAATCTTAATTCAAATCCTAGAACTACGTACAGAAATAAATGGATCTCATATGAAATTCATAGGGATTCACAGCTGATCTAAGCTGCGCATTTGCTTTCACATTTTTTATGTCATAACCATCCATATTAATTGAATTGGTCTTGCACTCTCAAAATTTATGATCGGCTATGCAAACCTGTCTCTTGCTAATCTGTTTAGCCTTCTCCTCCTGCCAATCACGATACATTGAGAAAAGCTCCAGCAGCACCTTTGGATTCACAGTACCTATATTATTGAACATAAAATGAAGATGGAAAAAAACTAAATCCAACCAAATTATTACAGTAAGATAACTCAAGAGAACAAAATTATTCAGCTTAATGCTTCTGGGGCCATAAACACTTGACAAAAACAAAACTAACATCACATTTCACTTTACCATGAATACTATTACACTCAAAAGATAAGATTAACAATAGTACTAAAAGTTCTGTCTGCCTGAAGACTTTTGCCGCTGCTTGTCAGACACTCGACTCAACCATAGGGAAACATACCAATTTCCTCGCACTTCAGAGTATTTTTGGGAGGAAAATCAACCCAGAAACTATATTCGCACTACGCAATCAATTATGACTCAAGAGTTTAACAGCTCATCAAAGGTTCCACGGCCATAAGGGTGAAAACCTGATTCTACTTCAATCTAGCTAGAAAATAACTAGCCCGCTAAAGCAGTTATCAATGTTTACATTGTATTTATACATTTCTAAATTCTAACTTTTCCAAAGCTTTGTGATCTTTGTACCATTTAAGAACTGAGAGCAGTCCTCTCTTCACAGACCTTAATTTCTGAATTTTTTAAACATAAACTAAGAGTGAAAAAACTTACAAGGCAATAAACAAAAAAAAAAAACGCTTCACTTTGAAACCCTAATTTATAACTCATTAAAGCACACACCGACGCTTCACTTTGAAACCCTAATTTACAACTCATTAAAGCAAATACACCTGATATTTTAACTATTAAAACCCACCTGAAGCCGAAGAAGTAGATGATCTTCTTACTAAAATGTCAGTCAAGCTACTCTCCGTTGGTGGTGGTAATGTCAGTATTGGCGTTGTCTATGATCAGCCAAAATTTAAAATTAAATTTTTATAAGATATTGACGAATGCGAATTCCTTCAAAGGAAAGAAAAAGGAAAAAAAAAAAAAAAGAGAAAAAACTCACAATCTTGAGGGATTTGATATTCTCTAATACAGGATCGACGGATTCTGATTTATGGGAGACGGTGGTGATATCGTCTATTGGTCTCTAGAGGAGCAATAGATTCAGTTAATAATAAATTAAGCCGTGAATTTAACGGCAGACTCTGAGAAAATATACGCAAAAATAAAGACTGATGAGCAGAATTGAAGAGCTACCTGAGACTGTGGGCTTGAGATTGTGGATTCCGAGGCACCCATTGCCGCAGACTTTTGTTTTAGTTTCTATACTTATTAGATTTCAATTCGATGCTATACTGTGAGGAAAAAAGTAAGCATAGCCAGCAATTGGCCAGTATTGAGGTCTTCCCGATAAGATATAAATGGTAATCCACTTAGCCTTGCTGTCTCGTAATTCCATGAACTATCGAATTCTTAGCCAGCCTCGCAGTGCATTTCAAGGGATCCACGAGAATTCCATGATCAAGTGTTATGATAATGACCTTATTCGCTTGATGACAAAAGAAACTGGGTGTATTATAACAAATCTAGTTTCAGAGCTTAAACGTGCGATTGAGGAGATTGATGAACGGGACTGTTTTTCGTTTGAGAGCTAGGAGGGTAGTCCCGTCTTATCCGCTTAAACTTGTCCTACACTTCCAAAGTTTCTAATCTTGTTTACTAGAATGTCAAACTTTAGACAATGCCGTACGTTTCAATATTCTGTTGTGCTAAACGCCTAGAAATCTCATTGCTCAATTTATAGACCATTTCTCAATATTTCACTATCCACTTATGATAATTCAGCAACACTATTTTGAGATGAAATTTTAGACAATATAGAATATTTAACATTAACCTTCGAGCTTAGTGAAAACCAAAAAGGTAAAAGTTTAATATCCAATGCTAAAATTCAACAGTTGTGATAGTGTGACATTTATTTTATTCCTATTATATTTTTTCATTTGACTTATATATATATTTTATTTAATTTTAATTTAATAAAAAAATACCGTCCAGATATTTGATTTTTTAGATTTATTTGTATTCAAAATTCAAATCTGAATCTAGACAAATCCTAATTTTAAGGATCCAAATCTTTGCAAATCCCGTCCAATGTAGATATTTTTGTCATCCCTATATTTGTATGTTGGACAATTAATATAAATCTAGGATCTAGCCACACTGCATACCCCTCTTTTTATCTTTTGTGACTACACCCCTTACTATCTTTTGTATTTACAATTGTTAACATAATTTCTTTTCCTTCTTTCTTCAACCCCGCACCTCCATATTCTACTAAATTTTCCCCATTTTCAAATCTTTAATCAACCAATTGCAATGAACAAGAGGCATTTTAACATTCTCGTTGAAGCTACTCCTTGGTTACCTTAAAACATGAGCGACAATGAATTGAAAATTTATACAAAGAAAATCAATTGTTAGTGAATAAATAAAATTTATATGTACGAGGTTATTGTCTTATGGATACTATAATTAAATTGGATTATAAGTTTAGTGTGCTGTTAAGAATTTTGGACAAGTGCAATTGTATGATGAATTGACACTTGTAATAGATTAACTAAAGGTTGGCTACAAAAGCCAAGGTTGTAGGAACGCAAAGGGGGCCATGAGAAGAAAAAGAAAGGTAAAGTCAACATAGAAGCATGGAGGAAGCAGAGCAATAAAGAAGTTTAGCAGCCTAGAAGCCAAAGAGAAGCCGAAGATCATAAGCTAAATAAAAGCTAAAACAAAGAGTAGCAGGAGCGAAATACAGATAATAGCATCAACAAAAAAAAAAAAAAAAAGAGAAGAGAAAAGAAGTCAATGAAACATAGAAGTTGAAAAAGCCAAAGGACATAGAAGCTAGGCAAGAAAAAAGTTAAAGAAATCAGGGGAGAAGACAAAGAGCACAAATAGAGGAAAAACTGGGTAAGAGAATAAGAAGCTAAAGAAGAATAAGACAGTGGCTTAACATCAATATACAGATATGTTTTTGGACCCACACTCTCTCAATTATTTACAATAAAATGCAAGTGCAACCAAACTAATTCTTTTTTTTATCTTTTATTAAATGACTTTCTGTTTTTTTCCCCTTCATGCTTCTTCATTCTCTCCCTAAACGATCTGACTCTTAGGCTTCCTTGAATAGATTTATTAAATTTCTTTTTTTTAATAAGGGAAACTCCTTTTTGCGACTGTAATAAATTTCTTTATTTTAGGTGAAAAATATTTTAGCAAATGGCTAAAAATGAGAGGTTTTTAACAAAAAATCAAAATTCATCTTAATTTTCGTTGTTTTTCTTGATGCATTTTGCATATTTAGTCTCTTAATCATAATTCGCAAGAAACTATTGTAACAAAATGATGATGATCAGTGATTCTCGTTGAGAGAATCTAGTAAGAAGGACAGTACTATAAAATTTTGTTAAGTTTCGACTTTTTTGAATTTTCAGAAAACAAAAAGACTGCAGTGCTAATAACCAAATAAACAGATTCTGCTCTTGGAAATTATGTTTGAGTTAGATCCAATTGTGTTTTTGCTTTTAGCCCGATAAAATTTGCCATCAATATTGATGGTCAGGAGGAATGCGCCTGCATGGGAAGAGCTTGCAACGCGTGCACGTTCTCCATTAATACATTGCAAAGCCTTTCGTGATTAAGTTATTGATCGTTTAATACAATAACTTAATATGATTTATTATACCATTCGCGTGTAAAGCTACTGAAGTAGTTGGAATATATTGAGTCAATAAATTTACAAGTTCTTACTTATCAATAGGTTTAGCCTTATGCAAGATTAATGAGCTACAATACAAAAATAAATATTGTACATGTGACTGAAAGTTTTGGATATTAAGATGTTTTCTTTAAACCACAATTACGTTAAAATCACTTATTATGGAGTAAAAATTTGTGCGTGTAATAAATCATTTTGATTTTGTATAAAGATGAAAGGGTTAAATTTAGTTGTTTTATTCTCAAACATAGAAAGCACATTCTCAATTAAAAAAAAAAAAAAGTTGTGGAGCAAACTTTTGATTTTTGAAAAATATGGTTGAATAACCATTTTCAAAAGAAAATATAAGAAACGGAAAGAAATTAAGAGAGAGAGAGAGAGAGAGAGAGAGGGCACCGAGGATAATCTTGGAACAAAAGTTAGACAAAATAATTTTGTTTTGTGTTCAAACTTTTAAAATAAATATATGTAAAACTGGGGATGTTAAGCAATTTTGCGGCATCGTAATGGTACTAATTAAGTAATTAACTCAAAATGAAAACGAGGGACAGCATAGGCAGCAGCCCATAATGTAAACAGATTGAAGCCCAGCAAGGTAACAACGGAGTTCTTCAGGTACGAAAGTGGAACGACGTCGTCAGCACATCCAATTATCTTCATTACAAAACGTCAAAAACTCAAATCCTCCTGCCTCACTGCATGACCTTCTCCTTGGTGATCACTCTTTGAGGACAGTAGTCAAAGCATTAGAATTTAAACCAAAAAAATAAAATAAAATAAAAAATTCAGAGTCGCTGGCTCGCTGTCGTCTGTTTGACGAAACTCTATCTAGGGTTTCTTATTACGAAAATGAGAACCCGAAACGGTGATTCTGCTAAAGCCACGCCCACGAAAAAGACTACGCCGACGAGGAAAGTCGTCACTAGAGCTACCTTAAACCCTGCGGAGACAAAACGCGATTCTGGCAGCAAAGCGAAGCAAGCAAAATCCAACGAAACGACACCTCCCCAAGTTACCACGAGTTCTGGGTCTAGCCTTGAACATTCAGCTGGTATAATTCTTTCTTTTCAAATGTTGGAACATTTAATTAAAGCTCAGAGTATTTTTTTTTTCCTTCTTTTTGTTTCTCTATGTAATTGAGGCCAGTCAATAGGAACTCAAGTTTATCATTTATATTTATAAACATGTCAGAGTGATTCGGTTTCTTTTTTCGGCTAGTGTATATTGTAGATAAGTCTAAGCCCTTATAGAGTTATTATCGATGTTTCTATCAGCTGCCTCCTTGCTTTAGTTTTTGAATGAATTATGATCGCCGAAGGAAGGAAGCTATTCTTCACTGCATTCATTATTGTTATCGAGTTGTTCTTTTGGTTAGCTTGACTATAATGATGTAACCGTAGGTTTAACTTTACTTTTCAGTTGGAGAAGGGAATGCACCAACTGATGCTGCTGTGGTGACACCAGTAAAAAAGATAGTTGCTTCAGGTACTAGATCAGGGGTAAAGAAGAAGCTGGTGAAAACAAGAACTCCATCTTCAAGAAAAGTTATTGCCTTACAAACACCTATTTCTCAGGGAGCTCATAAGGCAAGGGCTGAAGAATCGCCAAAGGAGGAAGTAGAGGATGCAATGACAGAGGAAAATGTTGGAGAATTTCCGATGCAGGAACTGAGTAGAATGCAATTAGAAGCTGTGGTTGAAAATGTTGCAGAAGGGACAAAAGAGGAAGAGGAAGATACTGCTCTTGAAGATGATGATGAATCAGTAAAGGAGGATCAAACATCAATGGAAGTTGTTGAAAACATGGGGGATTCTTTAATTGCAAAAGAACATGTTATGGAGGTTGCAAAATTCGGTGAGGATAAAGTTTCTAACTATGACAATAAGGAACAGTTAGGGGATTCTTCGAAGCAAAAAGAACCTGTGGAGGTTGGCAAGCACAATGACATTATAGAAGCCATATTTCAATACAAGGAGGAAACGGATGAAGACCCTGAAGAGGAGGAGTTAGAGAATGTTGATGACAAAGAGGAGCCTGAGACTGTGCCTGTTGACAAAGACGAAGACATGAAAAGCAAGTTGTTGGGAGAAAATTTTCAATCGGAACTGGACGACTATGGAAGTTATGAGGAGTATGGTGATCGCGTTGATTATGGAGAGCATGAGGAGGAAGAGTTTGCCGATGATGATATGGAGGAGCCTGCTGATGAAGCTGAGACATTGGAAGATGAACGCAGGGAACTAAACGCGATAGCGAAGGACCGCAAGATTAAGAAAGAGCATGAAATTTTTATTGGTGGATTGGATCGTGATGCTACAGAAGAGGATGTTAGAAAGGTTTTTGAGAGGATTGGAGAGGTAATTGAAGTTCGATTACACAAGAATTTTTCGACAAACAGGAATAAGGGATATGCGTTTGTGAAGTTTATGCGAACAAGGAGCACGCATAAGTGGCTCTGACTGAGATGAAGAATCCTGTGGTATGGATCTGTTGTAGTTTATGCTTCGGCTATTTTTGATATATATCCTAATTTTTACTTTCAAACAGATTTGTGGAAAGCGATGTGGGACTGCACCAAGTGAGGACAATGACACATTGTTTGTAGGAAATATCTGCAATACATGGACAAAGGAGGCTGTAAGTATCTGGTTTGTTATGTGTATCTACTTGTCAGGTTTGATCACTCATCGTTAATGTTATGTGGGTTGGCAGATTAAGCAAAAACTGAAAGATTACGGTGTTGAAGGTGTTGAGAACATTAATCTTGTGTCTGATATTCAACATGAAGGATTGAGTCGTGGTTTTGCATTTGTTATGTTCTCTTGCCATGTTGATGCCATGACTGCATACAAGAGGCTTCAGAAGCCTGATGTTGTTTTTGGTCATCCCGAAAGAACTGTCAAGGTAGCTTTTGCTGAACCTTTACGTGAGCCTGACCCAGAAATAATGGCCCATGTGAAGACTGTATTTCTTGATGGGGTTCCTCCTCACTGGAAAGAAAACCAAATTAGAGAACAGATAAAAGGTTATGGGGATGTTATACGGATTGTCCTGGCTCGGAATATGTCAACTGCTAAGAGGAAGGACTATGGGTTTATTGATTTCTCAACCCATGAAGCTGCTGTTGGTTGCATCAATGCTATAAACAATAAAGAACTCAGTGATGGCAATTCAAAGGTGAAGCTTGTAGTTTGATATTTGATGTGCTGTGTTGTACATGTTTTTTTGTCTACATCTATATTGTAGGGGCTTTATGTTTTCAAATGCTTTGCATTTTCTTACTTTTTTCTTGAAAATGCTAATTTGTTAGAGATTATCTAATGAAAACTTCCTGAACGATCTGCTGCATTTTTCATCCAAAATTAATAATGATAATAAGAAGAAGAACATGTAGAAGTCGATGCCCCTTTTGTTCTCCAGCAGACTTTTTATCATTTTCATGTACATGTCTGTGAATTGCACTTATCAGTTAATGGCCTGGGGTAAATTTTTTTTAGTTACAATGAACCTAACCTAACCCCAAATTAAAGGTATCCCCTTGGGCTTGAACCACCATCACCTCTTGCTTCCACTGCAAGAGTTGAGCCAACTGGGCTTATCCCTCGGGGATAATAGATTTTATTGATTTGTCATGTCCTCCTAGGTAAAACTGAGAGCAAGACTTTCAAATCCAATGCCAAAAACTCAGGCAGTGAAGGGTGGTATGTCTGGTGGATTCCGAATTGGTCATGGTAGCGGCAGAACGTTTTCCAGATATGGTGATCTACTATCTGTTAGAAACTGAGGCTTTAGATTTTCATGTCCATGCCTTTTGCTTATGATTACTTTTATGGCTTATAGGAAGGGCTCCGGGCTGGACATCACTTTAACAGGGCAAATTTCCAACGCGGCAGGGGTTTCTATCAACATGGTCGGGATCACATTAGTAGAATGGGTCCCACTGAGTATGACTTTGACGACCGATACACTGAGTTTCATGGGAGACAATTTATTGGACGAGGTTCTCTCTCTCTCTCTCTCTCTCTCTCTCTCTCTGAGCTTGTTTGTTGACGCATCCATGTGCACAACTACACAAGCATGTGTGAGTTAACACATAGAGGCTGGTTTTACGATTTGATATATATTACTTACAGGAGGAAGGAGTTTCAGAGGTGGTTATAATGCACCTAGTAGAGCCGCTGCAGGAGCTGGGCCTTCAAGGCCTAATCCCACTAGACTTTGGCCTGATGGCCCAGATAGAGGCTATGGGGAGCATCATTCTTATAGGAGGCAACCATTTTCTCAAGGCGAAGACTTTGACAGACCTTTTATTGGGAGACAAGTTGATGACCCTTATTTTTATGATGACCGTGCCCATGGAGTAAAGCGGTCATTCCATGCGATGGCAAGCTATTTGTCCAATTTTTTATTATCTCTGATTTATGTTTCTAACACATTTGTTCCTATCCTTTACCAATTATCCTAGTGTTATTATTTGGAATCTTGCTTACTGCCTGTAGGACCATGAGCCTGATTACATGGGGCCGAGAAGATTCCGACCACGACTGGATTATAATGATCCAGTAATTCCATTTCATGGAAGCCATCATCATGGTATGCAATGCTTTGCAATTGTTGACTTCTTTAGGCAGGGTCATTTTCATGTTTTATTCGTCCTATTGCTCATCTTTATTTAATTTTGTTTAGATAATGTTGGAGCTTGCAGTAATCCCTATTCAGATGATTATCGTGTTCCCAATGTAAGCTCGCAGTTTTTAGCATGTCCATATTGATGTGCAGATGACGTTTTTATAATTTTCCATCATATTTTCATTTTTTCAGTATGGTGCATATCCACCTTACCCACCATATTACGGGGATGATCGCTTATATGGAGGTGGCTATTTCTACTAGACTCAAGATCCTTTGGTAATGGCAGCTGTATTGCAATTTTAAGTTTCCTGGGTTTTATCGTAAATGCGTTCATCTTATAACCTTTAGAGGCTGTTTCACTATTTTGTCTAGGTGGGCTGGGAAATGCAGGATGCAGTTCATTGTTGATGGGCAGCTGGCTTGCTGTTGAAAATATGGTGGCAGTTGCCTTTTTAATTTTTATTAATTATCTTCATTCTACTTTATCCCCTGGTCTTCCATTACCCTGTACATCTCTTTCTAGTTATGTTTCAACTATAATTAGCACTATGTTAGGAGTTCAATGTGTCTAGTTAGGTTACATCCATGAAGGACCTGGACTAAGAAACTTATATTACTTCTGTACGTCGGAGATTGTAATAGATTGTGCTCCTTCTGCTCTAGGTATGAACTGGAGGTTTTTTCTATATCAGTTTTTGTGGTAAAGGGCAGTATAAGTTTCCTTCTATATTCATGAGTACATCATGGATCAAGAATACAGATTGATGCTTAATCTTGAAGCTGTTAAAAGGAAGTGGACTGGGTGACTCTTTTGTGGAATTGGAAAGTTCAGGCTATGGTTTTTATTATATCGTGACAGATGCAGAAGTTAGTTTAAACTTTAATTGCCTATGGCTATGGCGCGTTTATGGAGTTCTCCCTATGTTTTATGTTTTTGGAGAAACAAAAAGTGTAGACCTTGTATAGGAATATGAAATCTGAAACCTGCCTACTGATCTGGGTATATGTTATGGATTGAAGGGGCCTGTGCTTTAGAGATTTTGTTGGTTACTTGAGTGAATATAGCAGTGCTTCAAGATGATCCATCCTTATTGTATCAATTGAATATGTTTCTTTCTGACTAGATATGTTTCTGGTGGTGGTCAATGTTTTGCATCTGTTCCAAACCTCTTCAGCTTGAAAGTCTTATCTGATAATTGTGGATTTTGTTTTAAAGGTGCTACTCTAACGAAATGAAGATGACTAAAACCTGTTGTTTGACCTTTATGTGGGAAGGAGCAGAAGGATCATATGCAATTTTATTTATACTTCTAGGAGAGATCTTAGTGCTGTTCTTTCCATGTTCAGCGTCAATCTTTGGTTGGATTGAAATTAGATTGACTCTGGGTTTTGCTCTAAGGACTTGGGTAGTTTGATAAATAGCTTTTACAAGGGATCGTGTGCTTTTATTCTAATTGACACTAAATCATACTGAAGTGATATTTGGATGGTCCATACAGGACAATTAGTTACTATTCTGATTCATTGAACTTTTGAGGGTTTAGCTGTGAAGTTGGTTCCAAATTACCATAAATTGTGAAGTGAATACACTAGATTTGCTTATCGCCATTTTCATAAAAATAGGTGATATAAATCTTGCTTCTTTCTTGCATGGGGATACTTGAACCCACATTTCCGTTTTCTTAAAGTTCATGATGAAAATATAAAAATTATATTTTACTTACACACTTCTGGATATCTGAAAATTGCAATCAACTAAACTTTTTTGCGAATTCCATATATACTGTAGCCATCTTCAACTCTCACAACCTCTTTTAACTGATTTTTCCTTTTTTTTTTTAAACCGTAAAATTCCATTGTCAATATATTTATCTGCTGTGGTTTTTTTTTTTTTTATGTGGCTATTTTTGCATTCAACCCAAATTTTTGATGATGTCTACTTGCTGTAATTATCATGTTTATCATGGATTGCTTTGTTTACCCAAATATCCCCACCCCTTTTTGATTATGTCTATTTGCTGTAATTATCATGTTTATCATGTATTGCTTTGTTTACCCAAATATCCCTACCCCTTCTTTAGTAGATCAGTTACTGTGTTGGATTTTCCTTATGATCTTTAATCTGATTATTGGTTTGTGTGTTTCAGCTCCTGTTTGCTGTAGCAGTCTATCATTCAAGTGGCTTTTTTTTTTAATTTAATGGTTGATACTGTTAAGTTTTGAGTGAGTTTGTTTGGATGTAAGATGCCTTGAATAGGATAATTAATCACATTTTAGTTGAAATTTGGGCTTGTTGGTAAACAGCCAAAGATAACAAATTTGTGGTTGAAGAAATCGACAGATATGAGCAAATTTAAACCCGAGGGATCTGCTGAAAATGTCTTTTAGATTCTGTGTAATCGGTTGCTGCATTGAATTGTGGAACCAATTTTTTGTTTTAGGCAGTGGAGATGGATACTAAGATAAAACAAAATTGAGTTAGTTAAGTCTTTTGATAATGCCTCTTCACCTTAAATCATAATGTCAGAAAATAGTGGAAGATAGGTGGAGTATAATTTTTTGGTTGATTGGCCTCAAATTTGCGTAGTGTGTTTAAGATGTGGATGTGAGTTTAAGGAGGGAGGGGGGGATGTGGTGGTTTCCTCACAGTTCACATATTTACACACTGTTGTCTATCTAGTGTGTAAATGTTGGGTTTCACTGCAGAAGCGACCATGTCGGTCCGCAGGGGTCTTCCAGCTCATTTATATTTTAAGCCCAGGATTTGCTCCTTCAAGGAAAAAATGTTGCTTTCCATTTCCAGCTTATATCGTTTGTAAAGGGAATATCTGACTTGTAATGTATTTATTTAATCTATTGTACTTCTATTTATAGGACAGCTGCTTCGTAAAAGGTTATTTACCTGCTGTGCAATTTGTAGTTATTCAAATAAGCGGGCGTCATTGACTATTGCAAATGCTTCAGTTCATTGTATGATTGTGAAAGTTTTGATCATGCTGTGAAGTACTGGCAGCCAAACTCTATTGTTGAAGTTGGACTTCTTACGTGATCTTACCAATTTCTGCTCAATATTTTTTTCCCTTCACTTTTCACCTTTTTGTTTTATTGAACATTTGATTTCCACTACTACACCGTAGAATATCCGTTGGCTGATATCCCTACAGTTCTAAACGATAAGAGTTTCCGATCTTAATAAGATTGTGTTCATTATGCTACTATGTTGACACAAGAACACCACTTCAACGCTTGTTTATTTATTTATTTAGTTTCCCTAAAAACCTTGTATTTGCTGCCTTTTGTTATAACATCAAATCATTTTTTAGCTTTTGCTAATGTAATTTGAAGTTTTATTACGATGGTGAATTCCCAACTTTTCTTCATCTGGGTCTATATCAGTTCTGTTCACGTTGAAAACAACTATTGGAAATACTGATCTTGTTGACTTAACTGGTTGGAACTCGCTTTTAAATTGGAAGTTCAAAATGAGAATCTGGAGAAAAAAGGAAAGGATCCGATCTCTCAGTTGATCTCATCCGAGTTTTAAGAATCTCTCTATGTATTTTAGTGGTAGTGTATGAGTAAAATTTAATTTTTTATTTTTATTTATTAATTATTAATCGATAAATATATTATTTGATTAGGATATGATCGGATCGAGAGAGATCACGATCGCGAAAAATTAATGTTTAGTGGCGTGAGTCTCAAGTGTGTTTCGAGTTTTCAAATTGGGTGTGTTTTCCTTGTCCTCGTTGTTATTGGTTATTGGTTCTGGGATAATTATCCACCGATAATATATATATTTTATTAAATGCACAATCTTTTTTTTTGGGGCAGTGTTGGACTGGATGTTAACATTCTTTTCACTCGTTATAACGTGGTTAAAAAATTTAATTAAATATTAATTAAATAATATTTTTACCCTTAAATGTAAAAATATTATTTTACCTCAAATAACTACCAAAAAAATATCATTTAAAATTTTCCAAGCTCAATACGGCACTATAAAAACTCCGAAAAACTTTTGTTTCCATCCTTGAGCCTGCTACAATGTTTGGCATGTCCAATACTAAAGCTAGAACATCCTATACTCACAGTACCAACTCAAGAAAAGAAAAAGATAGGAATTAGAGGCTCACCTTCTAATTTCTATTTTCATTTCCGAATTGGCAAATTCCAAAATCTAGTACACTTTTCTTTTATGCTTTATTCATATTTGAATTAATTACAAGAATTTAAATTTAACCAAAAATTTCTAATATCCAAAAATAAAACCTTAACAGGTGTCCAAAAATAAAAGGAAAGAACGAGAAAGAGCATAAAATAATATTATTTTTCTATTCTTGTGAAATGATAATTTTACCCTTATGATATTAGAAAAGTTCTAATAGTGCTATGATGGGAGTGGACAATGAAAAAAAATTTTAATTTCAAGTAAAACGCTTTCTCAAAAAAAAAAAAAAATTTGTGTATTTTTAAAAATTTAGAAAAAATATGTGGTCGGTGAATAATTACCTTTTTATCTTATATTGGTTTGTTAATCATGTGTTTGTAAATAATTGTTGTATGAGAGAAACCTAGTTATGAATTTCAATTACGTATTGCTAATAATGGCTTTGTCTAATTTCACAGCACAACCGAGTAACAAAGTAAAAAGCAAAACCAGCATAAACAAACTGCATTTTGTTTTGAGAATTCAATTAACTCAACCATTTTGCTCCATGTGACCCGCATTATAATCTGCACTTACTTAGCTTGCATTCCCAAAAAAAATAATGAAAAAAGCCGACTTCATGCCCAAGATATCGCAGTGTAAATCAAAATAGAAAGCACACAACAAAGAGGAAGAAGACCAATGCCGAAATGAAAATTTCTACCCACTCCGCAGTCCATTTTAAGCAAAATTAAAACCGCATAGTAAGGGACGGTCGGATATCGTTCCACGTGTGAGTTCTAGATATATCCTTGAACACGCTGGCGATCCACTTTAATTCCGACGGACCAATAACAAAATTTTGACAGGGATGGATCGCTAGTATAAATTAAGGATCATTTCATCCAATATTTAATAGACAAACGATCACGATATAAAGCAAGGCTTTAGTTTTCTTCCAGTAATTCTGCGAGATCGCTTTGCGCGAGTTCGTTAGTTGAGAAAGTAGATGGCCACAGAAGGTGAAGCTGTGACGGAGCAGCAGCCGGCTGCGGAGGAGCCGGAAAAGGTCGTCACTGAGAAGAAGCCCAAGGCTGCTAAGGAGAAGAAGCCCAAGGCTCCTAAAGAGAAGAAGCCCAAGCAGTCCAAAACCCTCTCTCATCCTCCTTATTTTCAGGTTACTCAATTTAATCAAATTAAATTATAAGTCACGTTCATTGAAGGAAGTTTTGATGTTATTGTAACAAAGGTGTTAATTGTGCAGATGATAACGGAGGCACTGACGGCGCTGCAAGATAAGAGCGGGTCAAGCCCATACGCAATAGCCAAGTACATGGAAGAGAAGCACAAGGATGAGCTGCCAGCGAATTTCAGGAAAATATTGGCAGTGCAGCTGAAGCACTTTGCTGCGAAAGGAAATCTCATCAAGATCAGGGCCTCTTACAAGCTCTCTGAAGCGGCAGCTGGCAAAACCAAAAAAGAGATCAAGACCAAGGCCAAGGCCCCAAGGAAAACAAGGTCCGTAACTGCCGCAGCTAAAATCAAAGCAGAGTCTGCCGCTGCTGCTCCTCCTCCGCCTAAGAAGGCAAAGAAATCAGCCGCTGCGAAACCAAAGCAGCCCAAATCCATCAAGTCCCCCGCTGCTAAGAAAGCCAAGAAAGCTACTGCTCAGTAGTAATATGTATGATATAATACTAGTGAAGTACAAACTAGTTTCAACTTTCTTGTCTGTTAAGAAGTATCGTGTACATGTCAGCTCCCGGTATGATCGTGTTTTGCATAAATGAATGTAATGATCTCCCGACTTTTGGTTTGGTTTAATGGGTACCTTTTTGGCTTGTAATGTAGTCCAATTTTCTCTTCTGATGGAGCTGGAACTGGTCTTGGCTGTGACGCACTCTAGTGCTTTCTGCGACTGTTGTTACTGGGCCCGGACCCGGAACACATTTCCAAATCCATCAAGAACACAAGCCAATACCTGCCACGTGAAGAGGCCTTGTATGCTCAAGTGGGGGTTGATTGGCGATTGCAGTGGTATTTAGAGTTCTGCTTCCTTGTTCGTTAACCCCACTTTGATATCCTGATGTTAGGAATTCTATTTAGTTACACTGCTGTCGTACATTTCCAGTGGCAAGAAAGAAACACACAAAAAAATAAAATAAAAAAGAAAACACCACTGTTGTATAGATGAAGAACCCTGAATGCATATTAGAATATAAATGTTAGAATTTGTGATATTATTGGTATTAAGAAAAGAACATGACTATCTTAGATGTTAATTAAATTGTTCGTGGTGTTAAAATATTGACGCACCCCTCCAAAATCGTCTCCCTCTTCAGAAATTTACAATTAATTTTAGACTTAAATTACTTTCAAGTGGGATGGGCATAAAACCCATAACCCATAGGTTTGTCCAAGCTCAAACCAAAATAAAAGTTTTGGATTGTTAGGGAAATAACGAAAAATGGATTAGATTTGAGTTTTATGTAAGAAATTATTTCATTACGGTTTGGGTAGTTTACCCATAAATGAATTCTCAAAAGCAAAAACGAAATAAACAAAACAAATGAAAATAAATTAAACCCAGCTTGTATGCCCGTTCTGCTTTAAATCTCCTGTTGGTTTGGACAAGTGTAACAACGGAGGCAACAGCTTTGTACTGATGTTATTCTCATGATTTTGGTATGAATTATGTTCTTGTCCAAATTTACTCATCTTTATAATTATTCAATATTATAATTTCTTTTTGTTATTTGTTTGTTGGTGAACGAGCATCTCAGTTCATCTTTATAATTATTCAATATTATAATTTCTTTTTGTTATTTGTTTGTTGGTGAACGAGCATCTCAGTTGATCATGAAAGCCCTTGATGAAAGTACTGCAAATAAGAATGATTATGATAGATTGTTTTGATATTCGGGTTGTCTTATCTTATTTTATTTTGTATGAACTTAGAATTTGTATTGCAATAGTTAATACCACTAGTTTTTTTTTTTTTTTTTCCTTCAATTTATTTGTTGATGTCATCTTGTGGAAATTTATTGTTAGGGTTTATATTTTTATTTATTGAAAAATAATGATTTTTGTGATTAAATTTTATTTTAATTTTCTATTATTCTATGGCTTCATGATGAAGTTATTGTAAATTTTATATTTCTAATTTTTATCCAATATTTTTAAATATTTTAATATTTATTTAATGATTAATAATAACTATTAATAATTATATTTTTGATATAATTAAATTTATCAAAATAAAAAATAATCATAAAATTTAAACTAAACTCAAATTAATTAATTTAGATTACATTAAAAATATTTGGATTGATTTGAATTGACCTAAATTTTTATGATTTTGTTTGGGTTTAACCCAAACCAATCTACGCCTGTACTTTCAATTATATAAAATATCTAATTAAACTCACATGTAATATAAAATGATATATTCTTTAACTAAAAACTCCTAACATAAACATGTTTTTTGCATTATTTGTTAATTTTAGCAAAATTTTAACATCCTGAACAACATACCTTTACATTATTGCTAATTTTTTATACCAAGATTAAGCAAATAATATATATATATTTTGGAGTGATAAAAGCATAAATTAATTTTTATCTTCATCCTCCGTAGGACTTAAACTCATGTGATCAATTAAATAAAAATATTTCATAAAAATATTTAAGAATTGATTGGTTTTTAAGTATTTTT
Organism: Citropsis articulata; assembly: GCA_030449925.1. NCBI lineage: Eukaryota > Viridiplantae > Streptophyta > Magnoliopsida > Sapindales > Rutaceae > Citropsis > Citropsis articulata. Next base: position 4,129 of record JASUUH010000134.1, on the reverse strand, counting down.
TTAAAGAAAACAAAACTTTCATTTAAAACCTTGCACTTCTTTTAAGAGAGAAAAATTAGAGTTATAAGAATGATTTTAATTGAGGCTAAATTGGTGTTAATAGTTACAAAAGATATATATTATTTTCAAACACTAAATGGGTGGGGTGCTTCAATCATTTGGGCCGCCAATAGTCTGACTCTTATTTGTAGTCCATTAACTCGGGCTATGTAATGAGTCCAATTCAAAAGTTTGGGTTTTACAGATTGGCCCATATTTATCATAAAGAAAAGGCCTTTGAATGGGATTTCCTGAGAGGCCGAAACCCCAAGTCCAAGTCAATTGGGGTTATTCTCATCAATCTGACAATTGTTTAATAACCCTCGAAAACTGGATGAATGAATAGTGGAGACGTGTGATATCTCACAATTGTTAACCTACTTATATTATTATTCATCACCTGTGGAGGGCTATGGAGAGTTTACAAGATTTATAAAATTATAATTAAGATTTTTACTGCCTTAGTTATACAATATTTTTAAGGCAAAGCTTATCTCGCATTTGCTGCACCTTACCATTATAAATTTTTGAATCCTCAAAAAAGTTAATAATTATGAAAAAATCATTAAGTTTATGAGTTTTATTTTTTAAACCCTAAGCTACTTCAATTTTTTTAAGTTTTTCATTTATATTTATAGCAAATTCAATACCAAATTTTTATTTTATCTAATTGAATCTATAACTTATTTAATCTTATATTTATTGAGTTTTTATTTATTATATTAATGATTTCTTAATTTAATATATCAAGATCTTCAATGTTGAAATCCTTTATTAATTGCTTAACTTTATTAAAATTTTTACTCATTTGATCTCCTAACTTTTTTTATTTTTTTATTTTTTCTTCATTAAAATTATTAATTTTTAATATTTCGTTTGCTTTTTCTATATCATTTATAAATAAATTTGGGTTTCTTAATTTATTTAATAAATATACGAAATTCAATTTAATTAATTGTTTTTCCACATGTCTGAATTATTGATCATATCAAAAGATTAAAATATTTTATAAGAAAATCCTCTTTGTATATATAGTTAGAATGTGATAACTCATTAGTTTATGTATTTTGTGAAATTATTAGAGGTTCCAATGATTTATTTATTGTAACATCTTTCTACTAATTTATTAGAGTCTAATATATTTATGACTTATAATATCTCTTATAATTCAAGATGCTGAATTTATATTATATAAAGAAAAAAATCTAATTTATTCCTAGGAGAGACAAGAAATTATAAATGTAGATACAAATATACATTTATAATTTGTAGATATTTTATGAGTATGATAATTATTTAGATCTTTATAAAAACATAGTAAAATTTAAAAATTTTAAGAATAAATATAGAAGAGATGGTTAGCAAAATCATTTAGTTATATAAAATTAATGAGGACTTTTACATAACTCATTTTATATTATTTTCATCCATTAGATTAAGGAATATTAAAATCTATATAATGTGTATTAAATGTTTGTTAACTGTAACATAAGCTTTGCTTATTTTAAAGAGAGTTAAGGAAGTATACATGTCCCACAGAAAATAAAGTTGCGTTTAAAATGTGAATTGTGATTGATGTTACGTATCATGACTTCTTTCTCCATTGAATCTTCTTTCATCTTTCCACGGCAAAACTTCCAAGAAAATAAAGCCAATTGTTTTCTTACGGGCGATATTTGAAAGCATGAAAGAGGTGGTGTTCGATTTTTCATTCAAACGGTTATATACTGATCTTTAATTATTTTTATAGCAATAAACAATTATTAATTTAACCTTGATTAAGATTAGGGATCATGCTTGCCACTGTGGGAAGAGTTTTTGTCCATTCTCATCAACATGTATAATAGAATTACTGCTTATTTATTTTTCAGGTGTCTACCCCTTTGAACGCTTGCAGCTTGCACGCTCCAATGCGTTCCGCATAATCTCATTTCTCGAAAAGAAAATTAGAAAGGGAAGTTAGCAGCTAGCACCCACACCAGCACTTGCAGGCACACGTCAGATTGTTCGGATTGTGGCCCTAATTTTGAGGCCTGTTGCATGTGTTCCTTTTCTTTTCTTTTCCTTTCCTTTTGTTTTATTTTTAAAAAAAAATTATAAAAGATTAATTTTTGTGGCGATGAAGAAGCTCACTCTCTCGTCCAGCAGACAACTCAGTTCTTCGCCGTAACCAAAGCTAAAGGACGAAGAATCTCAGGAGTCAGGAAGCCTAATAATTTATATACCTGACCTCGGCTATTGAGCCCTCTAAACTTGTAGGTAACCCATAAAGTTGTGAAAGAGATGAAATTATTGATGGAGCGATGTATCTCTCACACTAATGCTTCGGTGCTTACAATGAAGACAACCTAGAGTTAGGTCACCGGCTAAAAGAGAATGGCCAGCTAGATGTTAAGGACAATTATTTTTGCGTCTCGTGAATGTTTTCACTTTCACGTCTACACACGCAGTCACGATTTTTGGGTTAAGACTACTTAATTCTGAGATTTTTCTTTTTAATCATTGATTTAAGATTACAGGAGCTAGCAAAGCTTAAGTCATATTTTATCCTCCTACTCTCTGCACGATGCAGCTATACAAATAATCATTAATGTGCGTTTTAAGAGTACACATTAAAAAAAGGTGCAGTACGATATCCACATTCAAGAGACTCAAAAAACAATAAAATTACAGATGTATTGATACATCAAACGGTGCATATTATTGTACAGACATTTTTGCATCAAAGGTTTCTCTTGGAGCCATTTTAATCTTTGGTTTGCTTAATTAGCAAGATGTTGTTAACTATTATTACATCACATGATTAGCTTAAATCGATTGCGAAAGCTTAATTCATATTTTATCCTCCTACTGGTACGATGCAGCTATACAAATAATCATTAATGTTTAAGAGTACACATTAGGTGCAGTACGATATCCACATTCAAGACTCAAAAACAATATTACAGATGACAAGTGGGTAAATCAACCTGGCGAAATTATTTTATTCGATTAAGGTCTTGATTTAAACGAATGCGGTTGTATTAAATATTTGTTGAGAGAGTTTTCTATCTGCAGTAGTCTATTCAATCAATTTTAATTAGCCCGGCTTAATGTGATATTAATATAAAAAATAGTTTAATAAACCCAAAAAAAAAAAAAAAAAAAAACCCAGGTCTGTTCTTTGTTCCTCTTCATGCGTCAAATAGTTATAGTGTGACTGTAACTCAAAAAATCTTCAACAAAACAATCGTTTTCATTCACCTGAATGATTATTCCAGCTTTAATAGTAAAAGAAGATAGGGTAGGTTACATGGCATCGTACACTGTGACTTCAATTCGCACTTGTCATCTATTATCACAACTTATCTTTTAACAAGTTTAATACATAGCGTTCGTGATGTATAGCAAATCAGCAACCATTTTCCAGATAAAGGTCTTTGATGACATTCGTATGACGAAATTGTGATTAAAAAAAAAAGGTTAGAACGATAATAATTGGCGATGATAACAAAATAAAATCTCCTGACAAAAATTTACATACGAAAATGATGACGATAAAGGTTAGTAGTGGTGGTGATGGTGGAAGCTGGATGTTGATGAATCGCTTGCTCATTCTCATGAAATACCAATTTTTTTTTTATCTTTTTTTTTTCTTATGATCATAAATTTCATCAAAGATTATATGTAAATCATAGGTTAAGTAGCTTGACTTATAATGGAAGTAAGAGATCACGAATTCAAATAATAATAGTAATAATAAATAATTAGATGTGGCTATCAAAATGACAATTAGATTCTGTTTTAATTGATAGCTACTTAATTTTTATCATTTTATGTTGACAGTAGATAACTTTATTTTATAATATGGGTGGATTTAAAAATCACAATGATTAAAACGCCAATTGCCAAAGGGATAAACGGAGTCATAGTTACACTGTTTACACAGTCTTGAATCTTGATGAGCATCCACATCCAAGCGCTTTCGGCAATCATTGATTCCTTGAAAAAAGAATACTCCAAGCAGATTGAAATCTTCAAGTTTTACTCGATGATTCGTGTGAAACTAAGAAATTAAGGGTGGCGTCAGCAAAATTTGACCCTCCATTAA
>JASUUH010000133.1:0-197730 GCA_030449925.1 Citropsis articulata | reverse complement strand
ATATGTCTTAAAAAGAAAATGTTAGAGCTCACAAATGAAAATGAATCTTTAAGTGCAAAGATTACATGCTTAGAATTAGAGAATAAAACATTGCATGATAGAGTTGCATTATTAAATGAGAAATCTAGTACTTCATACAAGCATCTAGAATCACATGTAGATAACTTGAAAAATGAAAATGATGCTTTACAAAATCTAATGTTTCATTAAATGAAAAGATCAAAGAATTGGAATTAGATAATGGAATGCTACATGATAGGATTGCATCATTTACATGTAAACAAAGTACTTCATATGAGCATGAAAATCACATGTTGATGTATTAATGAAAGAAAATGAAATTCTAAAGAAGAAGAGCAATGACCTAAATCAAATTGTGTTAAAATTTACAAATGGACAAAAGATGTTAGATAACTTGCTTAATACACAAAAATGTGTGTTTGACAAAGGAGGTATTGGTTATAAGCCAAATTTAAAACAAAAATATTATAAGAATTATTTTGTTAAGGCTACCTCCACATGCGATCATAAAATTATTTGTCATTTTTGCAATCAAAATGGTCATATGAGTTTTAGATGTCCTATTAAGAGAAATATGTATTATGGAATCAAATGTGTTTGGGTTCCAAAAGGAACCAAATCTAACATGCAAGGACCCAAGAATATTTGGGTACCAAAGGGCACAACATAAATGTTTTCTTTGTAGGTACCACAATCACGGAATGGTGGAGAGTTCCTTGATGAAAGCTTGTGAGGATAATCACTTGACCATGATCTAGGAAGAAAAGATGAGGCAAGATGATTTAATTATTTTGGTAACAATTCTTGCCATATTGATTTTGTTGAATGGATCATGATAGATGGACAATAACTTGAATTTGTGAAAGCATGCTTGTATGTTTACATGATGGAATTATCATTGTATATAACATTGAGTGATTTATCATAATGCCTTTATTTGATTTTGATGATTGTATGGTTTTTGATTTCATGTTCTTAATTGTCTATCATCATTGTCCATCTTTTATGTATGTGTGAATTCATGTGTTATTAATTGTGTTATATCATCATTCATTGAATTGGCCTATGTGAGCATTTGTAATAATGGATTTGATCACTTGTTCATAATGATGGCTTTTCTAAATAGTTATGTTGATTTTGATGGTCTAAAGATTTGAGATAAAGAATATGCTTTGATGATTATATGTATTTGATGAAGTTTTGATCTTATGCAATCTATGATTGGAGAATGGATGCATTGTTTGTACTTTATCGATGTATTGTTTAATATGCATTGTTGCTTTCATTATGGATTAAGGATGATTATTATTTGATAATTGAATGTTTTATAATGTGGAATTAATTTCTTGATGATTTTGATGATTGATGATTATATTTGTGTGGCTTGATGAATTGATGGAATTGTTGATTTATTATAATTGCTTAAGCTTATATGGAAGTCTTTTTAACCATGTTGTGTATTTGAGAATTTCTTCATTTTTAAAGAGAGATTTTGCCAAAATTGTTGCTCACACAAAATGGATAATATCTTCGTCAAATTATTTTTATGATCTTATTTCAAGTGCATCTATTTATCTTTTCTTTTTCATGATGAAAGGAGAGATAAATATGATATGGTTTTGGATAAAATCTTTTTGGTTAAAATTTTTAAATTGGCCATATATTTAGGGGGAGCATACAATGTGATTTTGGATAATATGCATTTTGAACATTTTTGTTATCCAAAGGGGGAGACAAAATAATATATCTTTTTTTATGTTTTCAAAAGGAGGAGAATAACATGCACTTTGAGCACTCTTTTTATGATTGATATGTGCTTATGGTGATGTTTTGATTATATGGTTTTTATATGATGATTTTATGTTTTGAATTTTTTTTAATTTGAAAATTGATGGAATCATGATTCATGATCATTTTATGGTTAATGGATTATGTGATGATGATCTTTTGGGGGTTATATTACTAAATTTGTATTTGAGGTGATACTTGTTGTTAGTGGGAGAATGTGTTAAGACTTTTTCTTTGACAACATGGGTAACAAATTTACTCCTCTCATTCTTTTCCATTAAGTTTTCTTTTTGATGATGAGGGGGAGAAGAATACATGTATTTAAATTTGTTAATTTACCTAAATTGTAAGAGAAGCTTACATTTAGGGGGAGTAATTTATGCAATCATTCTTTAAATACATGAAATGTTTGTCATCATCAAAAAGGGGGAGAATGTTAACATTTATGTTTTCATAATATTAATTTTGATGATAACAAACAAGATTAATTTTTGAATAATTCTTTAAAAACATGAAAGATTTGTCATCATCAAAAAGGGGGAGATTGTTAACATATATGTTTACATATTGTTGATTTTGATGATAACAAATAAGATTAAGAATGATTAAGTTTTTAAAAGCTTAAATTATTTTTTATACATTTTAGATAAATCATTATTTTCACATTTTAAATGTTTTATATTTAATGAAAAAATGATTTTATGAAATTGATTGTTTTTCATGTTTATGGTTTAATTGAAAATGTTTTGAAAACATGAAAATCAACAAGTATTGTTTGAAATTATGGAGAAGGACTTTTTTAAAAAGTATTATAGTATTTTGGACCATTTTATAATTTCAGAAAGTTTTGGGATTCACAAATTATTATTTAGAAATTCTGAAATTGGACTTAATTGTAAAGTTTTATAACGTTTTGGGCCATAATACAGTTATAGAAAGTTTTGGGCAAAACTGTAATTTTTGGTAAACAGGTTGCTGGAAATTACCCCTTCACCGTTAACAAGAAAACGGTGAACCGTTTATTTCCAGAATGTTAACCTTGAACCGTTTAGTAAAAAGGTTAAGCCAAATCTATTTTGCAGGTCTCTGGAAATTACCCCTTCACCGTTTACAGTGAACCGTTTATTTGCAGAATGTTAACCTTGAACCGTTTAGTAAGAACGGTTAAGCCAAATCTATTTTTGTTGGTATCTGGATATTACCCCTTCACCGTTTACAGAAAACGGTGAACCGTTTTTTTCCAGAATGTTAACCTTGAACCGTTTAGTAAGAACGGTTAAGTCAAATATATTTTGCGGTCTCGAAATTACCCTTCACCGTTTACAAGAAAACGGCGAACCGTTTATTTGAAATTCAGCTCAACGGTAACTTTGACCAGCGCAAACGGTTAACCGTTAAGCGTTAACCTTGATCCGTTTTCTGGCAAAAATGCATAACGGCTAGTTTTTGAGCTCCAACTATAAAAACTCAAATCCAACTCATTTTCAAGCTCTCTAGCACGCACAAACAAAAGGCATACAACATATCTTGAGCTTTCAATTCGTGAATCATAAATCTTTGAGCCATCTTTGCTCTTCATTTTGTATATCTACTCTTTGAGAGAGTTTTTGTTGAAATTTTCAATTCCTCATCAAATTTGTGAGTGATTAAGTGTGTGATACACTTGAGTGAAGAGATTGAGAGATAATCTCTTTGTTGTAAAGGTTCATTGACACCTTGAAGTCAATTGTAAACATTTGAAGCCTTGGAAAGGCTTGGATAGTGAAATCCTCAAGCCCGGTGCTTGGGCGTGGGCGTGGCGATACATAAAAATCCTTGAGTTTGCTTTCTCCTCTCTTACTCATTTATTATTGTGCTTTTATTGAATTTATTGTTTTCAATTTTATTAAGGCATTAGATTTTGATTGTTGTGGATTGTTGTGTGATTTGATTAGGATAATTTTTAAAACACCAATTCACCCCCCCTCTTGGGTTGCACACTTGTATTTCACACCTTATCTTCTTTTTCTTCTTTTTCACTGTACCGTTGAATATGACCTTCTTTTTCTTCTTCTTCACTGTATCAAGTAACAATATCTAGGTGTTTTTTTTTTTTTAATTTTGTGGTTTTGTTTATTGTGTATTGAAATTTGTATGATTTTCTCTTATATCAAATATAAGATGAAGAACTCTTTGATAATTTTTACCTAATAAGAATGAATAATGGTGGCTTTATTTTAAATATTCTATAGCTAATTCTTTTTTTTTTTTTTTTGTAGGCGACACCTTTCATGTTGAAAAGAATAGATATAGATATTTAGACATATTTTGGACGCAAATATTTTGTACTCTTTTGTTCTTTATATTTTGTGCTGTAAAATATAGTTAGAACAAGTGAACTAATTAAATGTCTATAATAAATATAATTTTAGTATAGATTTTTATTTTGTTATATGCTAATTAATTCTACATTTATTATTTTATTTTTCATTTTATTTTAATTTCTTAAACTTAATAAATTATAAGAGAGTTTTCTAAAAATTATTATTGTTGTATGAAATTTGATTTCATTTTGATTAAAATATAAAATGTATAAATAAATTGAAGAAAATTATTTTATAAAATATTATATAAAAATTCTATATTTTCAAACAAATAACCAAATGTATTTTTATTATTTTTTATATTTTCATACAAACAACCAAATGCATTTTACTGTTATTATTTTCATATACTATTTTAAAAACACACTATCAAAAAATTTCATTTAAAAAATCATATCAAAAACATCATGTCTCTTTTCTAAAATAAGAGCAAAAAAAACACTAGATAAAAAATATTAAGAAACGCACCCTAACTCTTCTAATTTTTCGTCGTCAATACTATCATTCAAGTTCTTGATATACAAATCCAAACCTTGGAATTTGTCTACAGTTTCCTTCATGGCCTGATCAAATCGCCCTTTAGCTCTTTTTCTCTTTTAGATAATATCTGAGCTTTCCGAACATACCACTCTCTGTGAGCATCAACAGTTTTGGCAGCATCATCTGCATTTTCAAAATTCACAAATCCAAAACACGTGGATTTTCCATCTCCATCCCTCATCACTACTGCACTCGTAATTGTTCCATATTCACCAAAAATTTTGTTCAAATCTTCATCTGTAGTTGACGCAGTGAGGTGTTTGACAAATATATTATTGAATTTTGCTTTGCTCGCTGCCGTTTCCCTTTCCCGCTTACGAAGAAAGTGTCCAACGAGCCTCTGTTTGCCATTAATAAGCATATGCCATTGAACTTATCAATAGCACTTTGAGCAGATTATATTTTTTAGTGGGAAGCTCTATTTAATATACTTATGTATAAGGGGCCTTGTGTTATTTTACAAAGTGGGCTCCTATGACAAGAAAAGCAAATAATTTTAGTTTTAATTCTTGGGCTGGGTTTTCCATAGAGAGATATAAAGAACATTCTCTCATAAACAGGATAGGAAAGCCACTTTATATATATCAGAAAAAAAAAAATTTTCTCTTGAATTTTTTCAGAGAAAAATTTTCACCTGCTAGTTTGCTTATAGTGGTGATAAAGGCGTATGCGTCAATCTGGATCGATCACAGTCTTAGTGATGGATCGTGATCTAACGAGCGTGGTGGTGACGGATCGTGATCGGGGCAGGAATAATTTTCATTGTTTATCTTCTCGTATTATTAAGGTACGATTTCTAAATTACGAATCAGTCCTAAAATTTTTTTATTAAAAACTGAATTTTCCCCAACATAATAAGCATATGCCATTGAACTTATCAATAGCACTTTGAGCAGATTCTTCATTGTCAAATTGCACAAGACCATAGCCTTTGGACTGGCCAGAACCATCGGTAGCTATCTTACAAGAAAGAATGGTTACAAATGAAGAAAATGTATCGTGTGATGCTTGAGAAATGACGCCATTGCTTGGTGCAGAATTTCTAGCAGCTCGGAGTGAAAGCGATGCTCTGGAGTCTCGAGTCACATAATCATATGAACTTCATGAAACAAATAACCAAAAAGCAAGAGATAGCAGAAAAAACGAAGAAGAATAGCATTCCTCATGCTAAGAAAACACAAATACAAATAATTTGCTTCGTAATATAGTTCACGTACAAGCTTCAGTATAGATTATATCAAACTATCAGTTAAATATCCTCAAATAACCTATTACAAGATAAAGGTTGCCCATTAGCAGATTAGCTGCACTAGAGTCTGGTTCCTTTGGCAAATAAATATCCCGACAAAAATGAAAACAAACTATACATAGCACTTGGTCACAGGCCAATAATATAATGACTGAATTATTTTTATAGAAAAATAAAAAATCCATGGCTTCAAACTGAGAAGAGCTACCGACCTAACAACAAATTCCTTTTTTTTTTTTTTTCCTAAAACTGGGATTCTAAGGGGGAAAAAAACCTACACTCAAAATTCTTTTTTTTTTTTTGAATTTTTCGGAGGTCGGGCGGGACAGGAGGAGTAATATGGAGATAAATTCGTCGGAGATCCGAACGGAACCGGATGGAGTTCGACGGAGGAAGTTGAATTATTATTATTATTTTTTATTTTCTGTGGAAGGGCAGAAACAACTGCACCGCTAATACAAGATTCCTTATTATGAAAGAGAATAGGAAAAAAAAATCTCACAAAGATCTTCCGTGTCCGTTACGGAAAGAAACATAACACCCGCTACCTATATATAAATATCAAAGCTACTCTCAATCATCGTTGTTTCTTGAACTAATCCCAGTTCTTGAATGAATCCAATGGACGCAGAAACAACACAAGTTAAAAGAAAAAGATCCGTGAAGCTCATCGAGGTGCACGATGGGAATTCACGACAGGGCAATTTCGAGAAGAGAAAAGCGACACTGAAGAACAAAGCTCACGAGCTAGAGACACTATGCGACGTAATGGTTTGTCTCGTCTGTTTCGGGCCAGACGGGAAAGTCGAGACGTGGCCGGAGGACAAGACAAAAGTCAACGACATGATCAACAAGTACAAGGAACTGAGAGAGATGCCGGTACTGATGAAGAAAGCCGAACAGAGGCTCGACCTTCTGGAGTTGTTTGAGAGTAAGAAGAAGAAGTTGATGGAGAAGAAGGAAGCGTTTGTTGAAAAGATGTTTTCGATCTTGGAAACGAAAATAGACGAAGCATCATCGGTGGAGGAACTGGGGGCTGTGTATGATAAAGTGGAATCGAAGTTGGCGAGTATGAGGGAGACAATTGAATTGGCCATAATTGAGGAGCAAAAAAATCAACAATTTGCAGCACCACCGATTTGGCCTCAAGTTTATGGCAATAATCTTTTAATGGGGGAATATGTTAGTAGTAGCAGTAATAATAATAATAGTGATAGTAATATTAATAATAATGATTTGGGGAGACGAGAGAGTTGTTTGTTTCCTCCGAGTCAAAACCATCAGATCAATGGTGGTGAGATTGGCAACATTGGCGACAATGTTATGCTTACAGGCAACAATTTTTTGCCGAGTGATATTGGCAACAATTTTATGCTTCCTGACAACAGATTGTTACCAGGGTACGTCCTTGCAAATAAGGGGTTTTGGGCACAGGAAAATTTTTCTGGTTCAATGGGAGGGCCTTGCTATAACTTTGGACGCGGCCCCTCTTTATAAGAATTGAGGTCTTTTTTTTTTCTTTTTTTTTCCCCAGTTTGATTGATAGAATAGAGGTCAGGCAATTGGAAACAACTTTAATGTTAGGTATGTTTCAATTTAGCATGAAATAAAAATCTGTGCCCTTTCTTTCCTTGTGTTTTAGTTTTTACTTTTTTAATGATTCAGGAATGCTGTGAACCCTGCGGTAACTTTGATTTCACGACTCTTTTTCAGAAAGGTAACCACCGGGAAGCAAATTGAGTATTAACATAAGGAACCCCGAAAGGGGAAAATAAATAACCGTGTTGTAATGATTAATAAAGCTCAAGCAAAAAGAGCTTAAACAACTGGGAAGCAAACTGGTCTATATAGCATGCATTAAAATGAGAAAAGAGAGGTTCAGAGAAGTTCTGTTATAATACTGGAAACAGATCCACCTCACTTGAGGAGCAGCACATCCAAAAATACATCCGATATTAAGAAATTTGTCTCTCTCTAGTCTATCGCCATGCAATCTTCAACACTCTTAAGCTTGTGCTAATCACGAAAAAAATAAGTCTAGAATGAAAATCAATTTGTTCACAGAAGCTAGTAGGTTTCCCTCACAATATTTAGATATTGTGTTAGAGATACATAGAACTTACATTTCCACCAGAAGCCTGAGACAATGGAAGATAGTGTTTTGATAGGGGGTTGAACATAAGCTGCCATAATTATGTTATATCCTTTTAAGTAAGCCTCCTGGTCTTGCCTTTGCTCTAAGAACTGCATCTTGCAACTCACTTCTGTACTTTAAAACATAACCATCATCATTTAGCATGTAGAATGTTTCATTTCCACAACGAGATGGGACGTTAATGGGAAATTACAGTGCTTTGAAGTTCTCCATTCATTATATAATTAAATAGTCCTTTCAACCAACCCACAAATCTGCCTTCTCTGAAGCTTTCTTTTAACCAACTGGGTGACACAATCCAAGCTCTGCATTATGAGTGATTACCTCAATATTGTTAATAATAATAGGGATATTATCGTTTCATGAAAGTTTTTATCGTATCGGTCTGGCAGTTTAGTAGCATCGTTTCTGCGAACATTTAATTAGCTGTTTATAACGGAAAATATATAAAAAGTCAATTTTACCCCTGTAAGTAAACAACAAAAGATGATTTAATTACAAAATCTGCCATGACTAATTGCTTGGCTTCACGTAAAATGTCCAAAATGCCCTTATGACGTCAGTAAAATATTTATTTAGTTAACGGAATAGTGGGAAAGTGCTAACAGTTTAAATGTTTGGTGGTAAAATGATGTTTTCAAACGTGTGTAACGATAGTGAAATAAAACCAATAAATCTATGAGTAGATATACAAAATTAAGGTATCAATTCGAGGATTTAGCAATGACTGACCCTCAACAGAGAGCCGTAAAGAAATTTAGAGTTTTTCTCACTTTTCCGGTGACAACATGTGTGCTTGTAATTCCATCAGAAGTAACAGCACCTCCCAGGTTCTCGATTACATAAATCAGAGACATTAATGAATAACAAACAGACATTCATGTGAAGATCTAGTGAAAAAAGCATAATTTTGTAATCACACAAAATATTGGCATCAATTTACCGGAAAACAACAAAAATGGAAATATCAAAGCAAAGAAACTAATTTGAGAGATAGGTCCAAATTAATACAAATTTTAGGAACACTCCCTAGTCGTAAGGATATCTAGATAATAAAATAATCATCAAAACTAGTGAATTAGAATATGAATTAATCAAACTGAGTTGATAGCTAGAATCAATTTCACAAAAAATCACTTAGTTTGAAGAGAAGCTATGGCTCAGATGGGGGTAGAGATGAACTATAAATTGGTTATTTATCCTTAAATCAACTGTTAAAACTTTTGATATAGATTTTGGTTATCTCTCTTTAAACACCTACGAGACTAGTGAAGCAACTTTTTGGAACATTTTCAAGTAATAGCTTTCATGGTGTAAACTCAATGTTGATTATTCATGTAACCGAGCAAAACCCATGCAAAACTAAATTTCTTTTATCCAATTGTGGTTGAACAAAAGAGAAGACAGTGTATCTCGGTGAAAGCTTAACCTCAGAAAAAAAAAAAAAGAAGCTTTTTATATTTTAGCTAACAAGCACCCACTTGGCTTCTCCACCCTCAAATTAAATGCCATCCCCTTAAAATTACCCCAGACCTCTTAATTCAATTGCTAGAGGCCAAAACAAGAAGGCTATTTAGAGATAATCATTTTGGAAGCCTAATTTAGGAAGCATCAAAATTTGTAAGTATTTCCTGAAAAGTGAAGCCGGATAGGAGATGAAAAAGTGCTCATTGATCCATATTTCTAAGCAGTCATATTTTAGTCAGAATCTCAACCGCACAGTAATAACTTCTTTGATCCCTATATGAATGCCCAAGTAACGACATACACCTTGTGCAAAGGAAAATAAATAAAATTGGTGCACCTTCGTGAGATGTACTTTCTTAGAATCATCTGCAATATTCATCAATGTGATTCTAAAGCATTTTCCATTTGACTGAAATTCTTTGCTGACAGAAGCTACTAAAGTTATACTTACTGGCCTATCTTCTTTAGCATCACTCCTCATGCAATCAACAGTTACATGATTGCCAGGAGTGATTTTCCGTGAATGCTAACATGCCAAAAGCCGAACAGTTTCACCACTTCTGAAGCTAAGCTCTGGTTAGAATCTAAATGACAGTCAGCACAATTGCTTCCTTTCACTATTTTCGACTTCAATGAAGATGTCGAGGCTTCCCAGCTCCTCTTTGTCCCTTGTGAACAAGAACAGCGCTTAGCACCTGTATCAGCTCCAATCTGGGCTGCACCAACCGTCATGTTACTGCAGTGCACATTCTCAAAAGCAGCCAGTTCCCCAGAGCCATGCACTGGCTCTAGGCTCCAAGAGAAACCTGTTAACAACAAACAGAAAATGTTAGCTCTGCAGCATAGAACATCTGAAGATTTGCTTGTGAAGACAAATTGGAAAAAGTGACACTTCGATACTGCATAGAAAAGAGAGAAAGTCAAAAGATTTCAAAACCACATGAAGTTCATGTACTCCAAATACTGAAACATGAAGCTTCTTTTCGTACCTTTGAAGGCTTCACAGATTTATGCTCATTTTGATTACAACAATTACTCTTGGCAATGAAATCTTTTTCGACTAAATATAAGACACCCATTGATATAAGTTCTCAGGAATTTCTTCTTTATAAAAGCAATGTGCATTACCAAAATACTATGATCTACTCACCACCTGACTTGGCTCCTTCTCTTGAACACCCATCTATCACAACCCTTTCAGGCTCTGTTGATCCAATTAAGAGCAAATAGTGAACACTTCTCACGGGTCTTTACTGGAAAACAGAATTTCAGATAGACTGCAGCATCAGCTGATGCGTTCTTGTTAAGATAAAACCATAAGGGTGGAACCACGAGGAAAGCATAACACTTTATGAATTTCTTCCTTAAAGGCAGCCTGCAAGCACCAACCTTTGTGTCTACCTCTGCCACTGATGCAAAATCCTGCACTTGCTTCAATTATTAACTGACTCAAGCATCAAATATCAAATAACCAATTTCTCTGAAATGGCAGATATTTCTTGGCAAACAGAAAATTGCCTAGCTACTTTCAGAAAGAAAAAACTCCTTCTCAATAACAATGCTTAGTGTATTATAAAAAATTAAAAACAAAAATCAAAACAGTAGAAAATTTAGTTCTCACTAACATCAATTATTTCCATTTCTGTTACCAATGATTTCATAGTTTTTCAGGATTTTAGTAACACAAAAGGAGCTACTAATAATCCAATTCCAATTTCAACAGAAATTCCAGTCAAAACTTACCTGTTTACAATTCCTTATCACCCCAGCAGAATAATATAGTGCGAATACCAACACTCTGAAGTCTCTTTCTCAATTCCAAGTACAACAATCGACCAACACCCTAAATTTATAACATAACAAGTTGTTAAGAGCAAACTTTTACAGATTTGCCCCACATGATAACTAATGGGAGTGAGAAAAAGAATAAGTGCCCACTAATAATATCCCGTAATAAACTATATATTATTTTGTGAAGCCACCTAATGGGGATGATAACCATATGGGATTCAAACATCAAAAAATAAGAATAAAATACATTGAATTACAAGATATTGATAAGTTCCCACACCCAGCCTGATTTCAAATCAAAGAAACTTCTGTAGGAGTTCTAAATCTTGCATTCTTGTAAACAAGGTTTTGGTATTTATTAATCTTCCTCTTGTAAACAAGGTTTTGGTATTTACTAATCTTCCACATATTGCATCTCTGAGAGTGTTTTGCTGATATAATGTCCCCATCATATAACAGGAAACCAAGCAAAAAATTATTAGTATCCAAAAATATTCTCTAAATGACCAAAATAGACAAACAAGTTGGCAATGGTTTTGCTCTAAGAGATTAAACTAGTAAATATTGACACTTTGAATGAAGTCAAGCAACAGAACAAGAAACATTAATGCGAAGACCTTATGTTGGTAGATCGAACTAGCAGCAGCAAGAGGGACTTCTGCGTACTGTGTATCTGCAGGGACAATTTGATAAACAATTGCTGCTACAACCTGGTTAATGAGATAAAAGGAGAAATAATTACTAAGAAATCTTGGAAAAATAGCATCCTAAATTTCTTTCTTCTTGTGCTCTAATTTATTAACTACAGTGATAATGCTGGCTGAAGCATGCAGAACTTAATGGTGGACGTAGACATTAATATTGTTCAGAAAAGGTGAAACAAGCTGCAACTAAACATCCTATGCACCTACGATATTCTTTATACGAGCACACCTTTCCCAGGTTCAAGAAGCTTACCACCTTGGACATTGAGCATAGATTAATCAGGGGGTGTATAGAAACCATATATAACTGATAAAGTTAGTTAGGCAAGATACTTTACTCTGTTTGTTCAGTAAACATGCTTGTCAGGTAATTGTGGATTCTAGTTAAAAAATATAGAGGAATCGCTTTCGTGTATTGACTCGTTTAAGGAATTCTCATTCTCTGTATTTTGAACTGATGGGAGTTCTCTGATTTATTACATGACACTTTTTTATTTCTTGCTGCTATTTTATAACTTGCAGTTTCCATTAGCGAAAAACTCTTGTTTCTTATGAACGACTAGACACGGAAAAGACACTTGAAGAATTGATCAAGCCTACCATCGTCACCTCCATGGAATTAGATTCCGAAAGCAGCTTACAGTGCTTCTTGCAGGATTGACAATGAAATGATCACAATCTTCTTGACCTAGTAGCTTACTAGCTCAAAATATGAGGATTAGTGGCTATTCTGGAACTAGAGCTGTCATAGAAATGTATTCAAGGGTGAAAATAAAGCGTACCCATTCAGTACACATTTTCAGGGAACAATGACTGCTTCCCAGCATAATTCATTGCGGGTAGCTCTCGAGTATATTTGCAAAAGAAAGATACAGAAAGCCTCTCATTAAATATAGAGGCTATTACGAATATTCATGGGAAGCATGGAATGCTCGATGTAACATGTTAAGCCCATTTATAATTTGCAAGTTGTATTTAGAAAGAAGTACCTGAAGGTAGGATTTATTACACCTATCTTCAGCATCTTTAGGATTAACAAGCACAAAGATATACCCCTCCCCTACACAAGTAATGCAAATACAAAAGGGCCATAGTCAATTCGCCATAACCCGACAAAATTCCGAAATATCTATCAAATAATTGAAATTGAAACTGACCTTATAAGTGTACCTTTTTCTTCCGGTTTCGAGTGAGTAGTATCATTACTGGACTTCAAATATTCTCTTAATTGCCAGAAACCAAACAATGAGTGAAAAAAGTAATAACATAACGAGTTACTGCCATTTCATTCATTAAAATATCTATTAGGATCTTTGTTATGTTTCTATGTTGTTTCCTATTATTAGGATCTTTGTTATGTTTCTATGTTGCTTCCTATTTTGTTAAGGAGTGCTTTATTATGTTTCCATTAACTAGTTTAGTCTTTACAAGTCTTAGTTACGAAGGAGTTGTTATTTTACGCTATATAAAGAGTTTTTTCACTTGTTTAATGGAACAGGAATCATCACCTTAAAACTCTCTTTCCCTCTCTGACTTCTTCTGTTCCTCTACTCTCTGCTATGTCTACTGTCAATTCTTTACCTATAAATTGCTAATTTTGTTAGTAGCAGCCTATCAATATCTATAACATAAGGGAAAAAAATATAAACGTGTTTTAAGCTAAATTGATATGGACAGAATTTTTAGCTTAATTAATCAAAATAAAAGTGATTTATCAAATTAAAGTACCTGGATATGGAGATCTGGAGAGTGTTAGGATCAGATTTGCAAACGAACTTTTATGCGTCTGCGGTTACCTCACCATTACCTGACAAATAACTTTTTTAAATAAAAAGGTGAAAATTTGACCCGGAAATGGGCTTTGAATAGTAGAGAGGCACTTAAATAGGCGGGAAGAAGGGCATTTTCTTGAATATGATGAAAGTCTGTGGCATTATCGTCATCCAATTTTTTTAATTTTTAATTTTCGTTTTTCATTTAATTGATTGTACAAAATAAAATAAATAATATAGTTAAACTAAAATCTCGATAAATTAATAATTTTAGAACCATAGGAAATCTGTTAATATAGTGAATATTAATTAATCAATAAATGAATAAAATATTTATTTATGAAAATATTCATTTTTCTAGAAAATAGAGCCACGATTGTAGAATTTGAACCACATTAATTTGGAACATATTATGTTTATTTGAATATTGATTAGTTGGACTAGAATGGTAGTAATAACATTATTTTAGAGTTTTTATTTTTTATGTTAATTATGAGATATGGAGCTTATATCATGCGAAAAAGCACTCATAAAAATAATGACATTAAATGATTTCTTGTCACAAAATTATAACACCACCTAAATTTCATATTATAGAAAGTTAGAGATAAGATTTAAGTCGAAATCAATTTTAAGAAAAAAATAATAATAAAAACCTATTTTACAAAAATACATAGATATAGAGCAATGATATACATCCAAAAATAAACCCCCATTAAACCCTGCAAAGGAAAAAAATTGCATAAAAAGAAAAAAATAATGTAAAATAATTTATACTTGGGTGAGCTTTAGTTTAGATTCGTGGGGACAACAAGCATTTTTCCATAGACATATCATAAAGATTTAGTTTGAAATTAAGTAATTATTAATTTATACAATAAAGTGGGTCCTATATTATAATAGGAATTTTTAAAAAATTATTATCTTATAAAATTTATTAAATTATTAATCTACCACATTTGCCCAAACTCAAAATTAAAAAAAATTATTATTTAATTGAACTTATCAATTTATAGAGGTTTTAATCTTATACACCAATAAAAATTCTTTTACAAAACAGAAAAAAATAACACTAGGGTAGCACTGACGACAATATTACACATGAAGAGTGTCGTTTTGGTGTGCTACAGTATCATGTAGCGAACAATAACACTATTTTGATCGTTGTGGTGTTGCAGCGCTATTCAAATTTATATAAATATTCATCAAAATAAGCCTAATAAAAAATATTTATGTGAAGGAAAATCTTAACATCAAGATGAAAGTTAGCGAACATTTTAACGAAATCTGCCAAAATTAGGATTAATTTAAAAAATAAATTACTTTTTCTTTTTTTTTTTTACTTTAACAGCCTAAAGGCCAAAGTACACATATTTTACACTAACTAAGATGGATTAAGTTGGTACTTGATTAACTCAATAGCGCTCGATTACGTCAATATTAGATTGTAAAGAGAGAAATAAGGATGTCTATGAGTCTCATATTCACATTTATGGTACGTTTACTTCGCATAATTGAAATGGGTTAAAATTGAAATGAGAGTATAATCAAAATAATTAAAATTAAAATAAATTGTACTTTCATTAATATATTTACTTTATCTTAGAATTAGAATGAATTGATTCAATTTACTAAAATGCTACCAATTAAAATTATGCATTTGTTCTTCAACAAATTAATAAGTAAACATTTTAAAACGGAATATATGCATATTCATTTTATTATTAAGCCACTGTTGAGCTTAATATTATGATTTTTTGAGTGGATTAATTTTTTTGAATTAAAAATTCATATTTTTATTATTTTAAATATAATTATAATAATAGTAATTATTGTTATAATTATTATTATAGTAATTAATTTTATTATTAATTAATAATTATTGTAATTATAAATATTATGGAAAATATCCACCGACCACCTGTTTTTTTCAACTTTTTCAAAAATACAAAATTCTTAATTTTTTTGACTGAATTCCACCTAAAGTTACAGTTCTTTGCACCTTTACACTTCCGTTTGAAGTCCGTTAAAAAAACTAACGGAATCTTAATTAAATGACAGTTTTGCCCCCCAAACGAAAATTATAATTTCACCCTAATTAAATACAAAAAAAATAATCAGATTATTTTTTTTATAATCTATAACTTCTACTCTAAATAAATGAAAAGGATTTTTTATAAATTTTTTAAAAATAAATTTTACTCTAAAAATAAAATTTTCCCTATTATATATCTAATCTAATTTAATCCAATCATAAAACGGGTGGTCGGTGAATAATCTCCCTTATATTTAAATGTCAACTTAAAAAGTATTAATTTTATTTGAATATAATTTAATATAGCCCAACTCGGTATTGTACTAAATATAAAATAGTATTATATAATCTAATATAATCTAATTTAATCCAATCATAAAATTGATTTTACATGGCAAATCTATAAAAAAAATTTATAAAAAATCCTTTTAATTTATTTAGAGTAAATATTATAGATTATAAAAAAATAATCTAATTATTTTTTTTGTATTTAATTAGGGTGAAATTATAATTTTCGTTTAGGGGGCAAAACAGTCATTTAATTTAAGATTCAATTAGTTTTTTTAACGTACTTTAAACGGAAGTGTAAAGGTCTGAAGCTTTAGTGGAATTGATCAAAAATTAAGTATTTTAAAAAATTGAAAAAAACGGTTGTTCGGTGGATATTTTCTCTAAATATTATAATAATAATTACTATTATAATTATTAAACATTGTCATTTTGGCTTGTATGGGCAGAGTGCGCATATTTATATTTTTTTAATATTTTTTTTTTTTTTTGGGATGTCTAAAGAATGTTTCTATTGGGGAATCAGAAAATCAAAGCAAGAACTACCATAATTATTAATCGAAACAAGAATCACCGTAATTATTAATGAAGAAAAAATGCGGGCGTTACAGAAAGTGTTGTTTATCATTAATAAGAGTGCCATTCAACTCATCAATGGCATTTTGAGCAGAATCTTCGTCGTCAAACTCCACAAAACCATAGCCTTGGGACTCGCCAGAACCATCAGTAGCTATCTCACAAGAAAGAATGTTCCAAAAGAAGAAAATGTATCGCGTAATGCTTCGTGATCAACAGACTTGTCCAAATTCTCGAGAAGTATGGTCGCTGAACCGCTTTCTCGGATACTAGGATCCCCATGAGAATACTTGATTCTGATGGACTTATTATTAAGTGGGTGAAGTTCAGAACATCCAGTATCCTCGCCGCATCTGCAGGGTCGCCTTAGTTGACGTAGCCGTAGCCGTAGCCGAGAGAGCGCCTGGTGCTCAGGTCTCGACAAACCCTAACCGACACGACCTGACCGACCAGGCTGAACAGATCATAAAGCTGTGAATCGGTTACGCTGAAATCGAGATCGCCAACATAAAGGCACGTCGCTAGTAACTGGTTCCCCGACGCACCCGCCGCCTCTCCGTTTGGCCCCGACATTTGCCCTTGAAGTTGATATCAAAGAGCTCAAGAAAACAAATAAGAGGTTGATACCGCAAGAAGCAGCAAAAACGGCAGCCACGAATTGCCTCTGGAATTG
This sequence comes from Citropsis articulata, assembly GCA_030449925.1. Classification (NCBI taxonomy): domain Eukaryota; kingdom Viridiplantae; phylum Streptophyta; class Magnoliopsida; order Sapindales; family Rutaceae; genus Citropsis; species Citropsis articulata. The sequence continues at coordinate 180,308 of JASUUH010000133.1, read as the reverse complement.
GCAGCAAAAAGCATATAGAGACGGAGGGTTTCTTTTGAATTGTTTCGTTAGTCACCCTATGGTCTTAGTAATTTATGTTTTTATTTCAACATTTGGAATTTTCCTGCATTTAAGTCCAACAGAAATGTGTGATTTAGGATTTTGGGTTATATCTTAGGGCTCCCTATATTTTTATTATTTTACATTTTAACCAAAATATTTGAGTTTTGAATAAAAAAGTTCAAATTTTTATTTATATTGGATCCAAGCCCATTACAGGTTATCAATTGGATAATATAAATAAAAATTTGATAAGCCCAATAGTAATTGTTTGTCTAAATTTATTTATATTGGTCCCAAGCTCATTTTGAGATTTCAAAATTGGGTCATATAAATGAAATTTGGTAGATTAATATTAAAATTTATTAGGTTCTAGAATTTTTTAAGATAAATTTGGGCTTATTTTATTAAACTAATTGGGTTTGAATTTTATAAAAAAAATATTTCAAAAATAAGACTCAATAGAATTTTTATTTAAAAGGTGCCCAAATTTAAATTTAAAAATTGAACCAAGGATAAATTTAAAATCCCAAAGTCCCCTAGTCCATAGTTATAAACAAGAGTAAGTACGAGGAAGAGAAAGAAGGAAGATCGACATTGACCTGAAGCCCAATAGATATTAGGCTTGTAGATTAAGTCAATTTTTCTTTAGGAAAACCATGAATTTAGATTGTTTAATTGCTTTTATCTATATACTATGTTTGGTTGATAACATGCCATGATATTATATCATACAAAATAGATAGTGCCACTCAATGCATCATAATACATGGAATCTATAAATTATGAATCTAGCATATATTGTTTACATTTGAATGTGCTTAATAATATTAGATTTCATCTAGATAATATTATTTTAGGAAGCATACAATTAACATTATAGGATATAATCTATATATTGTTTAAAAGGAAAAACCGACTTTAAAATATTGAGTGGATAAAGGGAAAATTTAAGATAACTTTTCCCACAGACTCTATTGTTAGTTCAATAATAAAAATTATATATATACCTCTACTTTATGTGATGGTGATACTCCTTACGAAGGGTATATATATTAGACATATTATTTGATGAACTTCCTTATAGATAAGATTAAAATATTTTTTCCAATTTGTTGATCACCCTAACGGTGGCTGCATAATATGAAAGATATGTAGATTTAAATAATGGTTATACACTCAACAAAAATTTGTTATTAACCTTCCCAACAAAGCTTTGTTAACAAATTTTGGCCCTAAAAGATAATGATAATTATTTATCATATTTCAACATGAAAGTAAATAATCTAATGATTAATTGGGTGTAGTAAGTGTAGGCATGACTTCCTCATATAATAGTTTACGTGAAAGTAACTAATCTATTGATCACCCAAATAGTAGATGCATTTATGGTTTTTGCATTTTAGATTTTTATTGTGAACATTACTTGTTTCAAAATATTAATGCATGTATGTTTTATTTTTCAGAAAATATCTTCCCTAAGCCCACTCACTATTATTTTAAGTCAAAACAAACTCACTGGCGATAACTACATAGATTGGAAACAAAATTTATTTATAGTCCTGACTGCTAAAAATTATAAATACGTCTTATCCCAGCCTTGCCCTCTTGAACTAGCAGAGGACGCTAGTAGAAATCAGAGAAGGCTTTATGGGAAATAGGAAAAAGCTAATGAAATGGCAAAATGCTATATTTTAGCCTCGATTTCTAATATTTTGTAAATCAAACATCAAAACATGGAGACAACCCTTGAAATAATGGAAAGTCTCCAAAAGAAATTTGGGCGGAGTACTCACTCTGCGAGACAAGCGACGCTAAAAGGTGTTATGAACTCCAAGATAGGAAATGGTGCAAGACTTCGTGATCATGTCCTAAAAATGACGCACTATTTGAATAAGGTTGAGATTTAGGGTGCACAGATCGATGATAATTCAAAGATTGACATGGTACTAGAATCTCTACCTGAAACATTCAAGGCGTTTAAGGTTAATTATAATATAAATAAAAGAAATATGACTTTAACAGAATTAATGAACAAACTTCATTCAACTAAAGACATTTATCTTATTGAAAATCCTCAAAGAAGTATTAACCTTATTGAAAAAGTACTTCTTTGAAGCCTAAGCTAAAGGGCAAGAAGAAGAAAGCTGGGAAAAAGAAATTGTCTACTAAGAAAGATAGCAAGCCAAAAGGCAAGTGCTTTAAATGTGGATAGGAGGGTCATTGAAAAAAAAGATTGCCCTAACATTGTGAAATTAGGTATCGGAAATCTTTCAGTCATAAAGACCTGTTTAGTTCAGAATCTTGTTGACACCTAAGTCTTGGATTTTAGAGCAACTAATCATATTTGTAATTCACTTTTTTGGTACCAGGAAACTAATGGTGCGTTTACTTCTAAGGAATGGGAATGAGCAGGAATGGGAATGAGCTGGGAATGGGAATGGGCTGGAATGGGAATAAGGAATGGGAATGAGATTCTAATGTTTACTTGGTAAAAATAAATGGGAATGAGGAATGGTAATGAGAATCAATTTACTAAAATATCCATAGTGTTAAATAATGTGATTTTCATGAACTAGATATGTATAAATATTATTATAAAAATGATATTAATTAAAAAATAAAATTAATCATAATAATTATAAATGTTAATATTGATAATATTAATAAAAATAATAATTAATAATAACTAAAATAAAAATTAATAAAATTTAATAATAATAAATGTTAATAATGATAATATTAATAAAAATAAAATAAAATTAATTTTATTAATATTAATTTTATTAACATTATTATCATTATTAACATTATTAACAGTTAATATTATTAAATTTTATTAACTTTATGATTTTAGATATTATTAATTAGAGATAAAATTATTTTTATTAATATTATCATTATTAACATTTATTATTATTATATTTTATTAACTTTATTATTTTAGTTATTATTAATTACTTTTAATATTATTTTTATTAATATTATCATTATTAACATTTTATTATTATTATTATTATTTAATATCATTTTTATAATAATATTTATACATGTATCTAGATAATGAAATTACATTATTACTATAATTATTAATTTATTAACTTTATTATTTTAGTTATTATTAATTATTGTTATTATTATTTTAATAATGTTAAATTAATTATTGTTATTAATTATTATTTTTATCATTATTTTATTATTAATAATGATAATATTAATAAAAATAGTAAAGTTAATAAAATTTAATAATCATTATTATTATTATTATTATTAAATTTTATTAACTTTATTATTTTTATTAATATTATCATTATTAACATTTATTATTATTTTTAATTAATATCATTTTTATAATAATATTTATACATGTATCTAGATAATGAAATTACATTATTACTATAATTATTAAATTTATTAACTTTATTATTTTAGTTATTATTAATTATTGTTATTATTATTTTTAATAATGATAAATTAATTATTGCTATTAATTATTATAATTATCATTATTTTTATTGTTAATAATGATAATATTAATAAAAATAAAAATAATAATTAATAATAACTAAAATAATAAAGTTAATAAAATTTAATAATAATAATAATAATAATAAATGACATTTAAAATAACAAAATTATTTGTGATTTGAACAAGGATAATTTAGTAAATATGAAAAAATTAGAAGGATAGAAAAGTAAATTTATGTTTCATTCCCATTCCCATTCCTTCATTCCCAACCCCCCCCATGGGTTTCAAATTCCCATTCCTTATTCCCAAATTGTGTGGGACCCACACAATTTATTCCCATTCCCAAATACAATTTTGCCAAGTAAACAAGGTTTTGATTCCCATTCCTCCATTCCCATTCCCATTCCTTCCAAGTAAACACAACATAAGTGAAGAAAACATCAAACTGTAATTAAGGGCATGCTAGTTTCTGTCAGTAGTAAACACTGGATATGTTTTATTATCTTTTAATAATGAGACTTTAGTTTTGAATAGTTTTTTTATGTTCCAGACATTAAGAGCAATTTAATTTCGATAGTTTGTTTATCAAAACAAGGGTATACTATAAATTCTAATTTCTCTATTTCTATTTTGAAAAATAATTAACTAGTATGTTCTGATACATTGGAGGATAATTTATATCATTTAAGTCCTTTGATCCATTCTATGCCTCACACAATGATTGAAAATAATGAGCATTTACACTTATCTAAGAAAAGTAAATTTTCTTCCAACTAATGTTACATTTGGCATTTGTGCTTGGGTCATAGAAACCTAAATAGGATACAGAGAATGATCAAATATGGGCTTTTAGAAGGAAAATGACCAAACGCCCTTTTCTCGACTAAAGGAATATGTGCAACAGTACCACTTGAATTTGTACGTACAGATGTATGTAGACCAATCAATGTACAAGCTCGAGATGGTTATGAGTATTTCATCACATTCACTGATGATTATTCAAGATATGGTTATGTTTATCATAAGTGTGAAGCTCTTGAAAAATTCAAAGTGTATAGGATTGAGACAGAAAAACAATTAAGTAAGAATATAAAAAATCTTCGATCTAATCAAGTTGGTGAACATCTCTCAGGAGAGTTCAAAGAGTATATGGTTGAAAATGAAATTATATCTTAATTAATAATTTTAGGAGCACCACAACAAAATGGTGTAGCAAAAAAAAGAAATAAAACTCTTTTGGATATGGTAAGATTTATGCTTAGTTTTTCCATATTGTGCGTCTCATTTTAGGGAATAGCTCTAGAAACTGTTGCATACCTATTGAACTTAGTTCCATCTAAGTAAGTACTTAAAATCGCAATAGAATTATGGTCAGGTCGCAAACCAAGTTTGAAACATATCTACATTTGGGGTTTGCTAGCACATGTACTGAAATCAAAGGCCGACAAAATGGATTCACATTCAGAGGTTTGTATGTTTGTTAGGTACCCCAAAAGAACAAGAGTATGTTCATTTTATAGTCCTTAAGATAGAAAAATAATTGTGAGTACACATTTCACTTCTCTTAAGAAAGAATATATGAATAGCTTCAAACCTAGGAGTAAGGCAGTACTAAAAGAATTATCAGGAGATCATGTTGATGCTCAGATATCGGTACCTGTTATTCAATAGGAAGAAAACTAACAATTTGAATATCATCACACTATCCCTGAGCAGCAACCACTTATAGAACCTCGTTGTAGTGAGACAGTAACTAGATTACTAGCACGATATATGTTATTGGGAGAAACTTATATAGTTATCTCAGATGGACATGTGCAGGATCCTACTAGTTACAATAGAGCTCTATTAGATTGAGATGCTGACTATGGAAAAATGTTACAAACCAAGAAATGGAATCTATGTATTTCAATAAAGTCTGAGAACTTATGGAAACACCAAATGGGGTAAAACCTATAGGTTGTAAGTGAATCTACAAGAGAAAAAGAGAAGTAGATGGAAGAGTGGAAAAGTTTAAAGAACCGATAATGAGAAAACCTCTTCACTGGTTGCTATGCTTAAATCCATCAGGATTTGCCTCTCCATTGCTGTAGTTCAGGATTATAAAATTTGGCAAATAAATATCAAGACTGCATTTCTTAATGGATATCTTGAAGAAGACATCTATACGCAGCAACCAGATGAGTTCGTTGAAAAAGGCCAAGAACACATGGCATGTAAGTTGCAAAGATCCATTTATGGATTAAAAGAAGCATCTCGCTCATGGAATATCATATTTGATCAAGCGATTAAATCGTTTGGATTCATATAGAATATTGATGAACCATGTATGTACAAGAAAATTCAAGGAAAGGTTGTAGCTTTTCTAATTCTTTATGTAGATGACATTTTCTTAATTAGAAATAAAATAAGAGTATTATCATCAATAAAGAATTGGGTGGCTAAACATTTTAATATGAAAGATCTAGAAGGGCAAGTTATATTCTTGGTATCAAATTACTGTGAGACCAGAAGATAAAACTTTAGCCTTATCCCACGCTATTTATATTGATAAGATACTAGCAAGATTTAGCATAAAAAATTCCAAAAGCGGTTTGTTACCATTTAGGTATAGAATTTTCTTCTTTTAGGATCAGTCATCTAAGACATCTGAGAAAAGCGAAAAAAATGATGAGAGTTCCCTATGTAAAAGCTATAAGAAGTCTCATGTATGTCATGCTATGTACTAGACTAGATATTTATTTTGCAGTTGGGATGGTTAGTAGATATTAATCTAATCCTGGTCTTGAGCAGTAAACTGCAATCAAGCATATAATTAAGTATCTGAAAAGAACTAAATGTTATATGCTTGTGTATTCTGTTGATGATCTTATTCCAGTGGGCTATATAGATTCTGACTTCATTTTAAATAAAAATTTCAGAAAATCAACTTTCGGTTATGTGTTTACATTGGGAACTGGAGCTGTGAGTTGGAGGAGTGTGAAACAAAGTTCTATCGCAGACTCCACAACAGAAGCTGAATATATGGCTACATTTGAAGTTGCTAAAGACATTGTTTGACTTCGTAAGTTCCAACAAGATCTTGAGGTGGTACTTGTAGTAACTGCACCTCTTAAACTATTTTGTGATAATAGTTGTACAGTCGCTTAGTCTAAGGAACAAAGAAACCATAAGAAGCAAAAATATATAGAAAGGAAATACCATCTCATAAGAGAAATAGTGCAGAAATGCGATGTAGAGGTTACCCTGAGTGCCTTAAAACAAAACCTGACAGATCTTTTTACAAAAATGATACCTGGAAAACTTTTTAACCTGCACCTAGAATGTATGGGCATGTGTGAGTTTCCCCATATGCTGTGAGAGCTAGTGGGAGATTGTTGGGATTATGTACTCTTTAAAACATATTAATTTATTTATTTTTTTATCAATAAAATATTTGAGACATTTTCAGACATCTTAATTGCATAAATATTTTGAATAAAGTCCGTTTAATCATATTATATATTTTTTATGTGATCATCATATGGATTCACAGAATACATAAATACAACTTATCTTATGATTAAATAAATTAAGTTCGCAATTGACAAAAAGAAATCGGACGCTCTATTTATATTTAGACTGTAGTAAATTCATTAAATGATTTGTCTTAATTATATATGAATTTACTAATGTAGTTTGACTATATTGAATTGAATCATATATGAGATTTAATTAACATTAAAATGACTGTCAAACTTATTAAATCTCATAGACATTGCTTTTATTGCAATCTCAATTTTGAGTTAATTATAGTTTTATATTTGTTACTATCATTTCATTTGAGTTACCAATGAGCACGACATACATTTGTAGTCAAGATTACCTGGTATCTTGATGGAAGCAATTGTGAGCAATGAGATTATAGATTAACAATATAGAATTTATACAACACATCTCTTGACGCGTTTTCGGTATTTGATCATAGAATTCTGCGATGAGTGTTAACATAATTAATATGTTGAAAAATATCATTAGAGAAAACCAGTAAGTGTCAAGGAACAAGATGTAATTCAACTGATTGGATAATTGTGATATCGATTTAATTAGCGATGTGGTACAAAGAATTGCTCAGTAAAAAAATTAATGTGGCATGAGTCAAATTATTATTCGAGAACACTATCTTAGATAACATACAATTATGGAGGTTAGTTCTAATATTTAGTGGAGTAGATTTGGAATTAAATAATTGAGCTAATTTAGTTACATGCCTAATTATTTAGATAACTACACCGCTATTGGATTAATAAGTAAGATAACTAGTTACTTGGATTAAAAGCTTAAATATATTATTTGTAAGAGACTTTGTGTTATTTTACAAGCTGGTCCCCTATAAAAAGAATAAGTGTAATAACACTTTTCGTTTCTCTCTTTTTTTTTTTAATTTAAATCAAATTTGATTTAATAGAATTACAAAAGGAGATATAAAATGGCTTGTTTCTCTACAAAAAAAGAGACACATGAGTTACAGTATTCAGATGAGAGAAAAAGGAGTTTCTCTCTAATTTTAAGAGAAAAAATTTTCTCTTGTTAGTTGCTTACAGTAGTGATAAAGATACACACACGTCAAGTGCAGATCAAACTTGAGTTATAATTTAGAAAATCATTGGTGACAGATCATGATCTAGTAGGATTGGTGGTGACAGATCATGATCTAACAGAATTGGTGGTGACAAATCGTAATTTGAGAGCCTAAATATCTTCTACGAAAAAGCAAAGGTACGGTTTCTAGATTATGGTAATCTTATATATTGTATGAGAATTGTAATCCAAAATATTTCTGTTGTAAAAGTATTTTTAACCAACAGCTCGAACCTAATCGAGTTGTTTGAAATTATAAAGCACAAGATGATGTAGAAGAAGAAAACGTATGTTGAAAAGATGATTTCAATTTTGGAAAAAAAAAAGACAAAAGCATCATCAGTGGAGGGACTGAGGGTTGTATCTAATAAAGTGGAATCGAAGTTGGTAAGTATAAAGGAGACAATTGAATTGGTGATAATTAAGGAGGAAAAAAAATCAACAATTTGCACCACCATCAATTTGGCCTCAAGTTTATCTCAATAATCTTTTGATGAGGGATTATGTGTGAGATGGGGGTGGCTATGATCTGAGGACACATCGTAGAGGATAATTTGTTGTTTGGCTGCCAGATAACTTCTATGACTGGCAGCAACTAATATGTATTTTTAATTTAAATAAATTAAAATAAAAAATTTATAAAATAAATAATATTTAAATAATAATAATAATAATAATAATAAGCAAAAAAAAAAAGACAAGTAAAGTAAAGATGGAAAAATATTTTTATTATATATTTTGAAAAATAAAATAAAATGAGTGTTAACAAAAAGACAAACGTTTAATCTATTTTCTATGAAATCTGTCTCATGTTTAATATTTGAAGTTTTATGTTTAATGTTTTATGTTTCATGTAATTATTTTTTAAATACCCAGAAAATTTTTTTTCCCTGTTTTTGTTTACGTTCATGTTTCATATTTCATGTTTCAAGTTTGGAGTTTCATGTTTGATATTATATGTTCAATGTTACAGAAGTACTCATATTTTATGTTCATTGTTGCATATTTTAAGTGACGTGTTTCATGTTTATTGTTATATGTTTCATGTAATTATTTTCCAAATATCCCAAAATTTTCTTTTGCCTCCGTTTCATGTTTACGTTCATATTTCATGTTGCAAGTTTAAAGTTTTATGTTTTATGTTTTATGTTTACTATTACAGAAATACTCATATTTTATGTTCATTGTTGAATATTTTAAGTAATGTGTTTTATGTTTATTATTATATGTTTCATGTAATTAGTTTCTAAATACTCCGAAATTTTTCTTTTCTGCCCATGTTTCATGTTATAAGTTCAAACTTTCATAGTTTATGTTTTATGTTCACTGTTATTGAAGTACTCATATTTTATATTCATTGTTGCAAAATTTAAGTAATATGTATATGTTTCCTGTAATTATTTTCCAAATACCCTGAAATTTTTCTTTGTTCCCCCTGTTTCATACTTACATTGAAGCTTTATGTGTTCAAGTTCTAAGTTGCATATTTGATATTTTATGTTCAGTATTACACAAACTCATATTTTATGTTCATTGTTGCCTATTATAAGTAATGTGTTTCATATTTACCATTCCATATTTCACGTAATTATTATCCAAACACCCTAAAATTTTTCTTTTTTCCCCCACATTTCGTATTTACGTTCAAGTTTTATATTGTAAGTTCAGAGTAACTTGTTTTTACGTTTGTTGTTTATTGTTTAATAATTTATGGCAAGCAAATTTCATTTTATTCATGAATGATTTCTTGCAAAAGTAGTGAAGTCAATGTTAGTAACAATGATGGTTGTGGTAATTCTAAGTTAGCTTGCTCAAGTGAACAATTTTCATTCAACACTAGTAAAGTATCATATGAACTTGAAACCTAAGATGAATGTGGGAGTGGTTCTCAAGTGTTCTTAGAATCCAATGGTTATTTCTAGAATAATTCATCAATGTCACCGTCACTGGGAGGGCATACCTTTACATTTCTTCCATTTCCCAAAATGCACTCTAATTAGTGGTCTCGTGACAGTTCATTTGACTAATCGAAAGATGTAAATATTAATCGTATTTGACTTTGCAAGAGCCGTGCTTTAATTTAAGCCTTTGTTAGTGTGTTACTATTTTGTTCGTACACTTATGATATAGAATCTATATTAGCCTTAACTTATCTGATTTCTTTAACTTATCTGATTTCTTATCTTTGATGATTGTGTGATATATACTTGAGGTTTGACATGCTATATGCTTAAATTTTTGTTTTTGGATGTTCATCATCATATCTCATGCATAAAAAATGGCATTTGAAATATTTTGGAATCACAAAATGGTCGCAGAATTGATCAAATTTTGGCTGAAAAACAAAACGGTCCAAATTTTAGGGGATCCGACTAACCGCTTTCTTTAAGTGGCTATCTACTTTCAGTTCTCGAAACTTAGCGGTTAGCCACTTGAAGCAAGCGGTTATCTATTTAGTTTCTAGAATTGAAGCAGTTAACTGCTTGGCTCAAACGGCTAGCTGACTTCGTATATTATAAGGCATGTTCATCATCTTTGTCACTCATTCTTTCTATCTCTCTCTATTGTTTCGTTTCCATCTCTCTCTCTAAAATTCTTCATTTTCCAACTCAATTTCTTGCCAAAGAGAGTGTCCAGAACCATTTTTCATTTATTAAACCTCACCGATTCACTCCCCAAACACCATTTCCTTTTTTATTTTCAAAATTCCCAAATCTTTAAATCTAGCTTACCTAGTTTGCATACCTTTGCTTTTGAGTCACTTTTTGCTCATTCTTGACCAAATATTGTATGTGCATTATATTTCTATATTATATCATTAACAAATTATTTTCTCTAAATACAATGAATTACAAATCTAATAAATTTAACAATTATAAGGCTAAGTTTGAATAACTTTGATGACAAGAGTGAAAGTGCGAGTCGGGAGCAGGAGCAAGAGTAAGAACAAAGTAGAGCGTGAGTGTGAGTTTGAAAAAAGGGCAAGTGCAAGAGCAACAACTACTACGAGAGCAAAAGTGTGAGCGTGAGTGGGAGCGTGAGCAAGAGTAGGAGAGTGAGCAAGAGCGAGAGGAAGATAGTGTGGGGATCGAGAGGAAGAAAGATGAGGATTTTCTCGTTATGATCTAAAAGGGGAGAAAGAGAGGGAGGGAGAAAATGCTTTTCTTCTCTTATAATTTGAACCAGTTGCCTTTTTTTTTTTTTTTCTTTTATTCATTCTTTTTTAAATTTAAAACCCCAATCGTTGGATTTAAATAAGCTGAATCCAATAACTCTAGAACGCCTTCTGCACGATACAAGAGATTTTATGCCCTGAATCGTAGCTGAGGCCGTGTGAGATTGGCAACATTGGTAACAGCTTCATGCTTTCTGACAACAATTTGTTGCGGGAGTAATAAGTGCATGCAAACAAGGGCTTTGGGCACAGGAAAAGTTTTCTGGTTTAATGGGAGGCTCTTGCTGTAACTTTGGTGGCGTCCTCCCTTCATAAGAATTTATGCCCCCCACCCTTTCTTTCTCCTTTTCTCTTTTAGTTTGATTGATACGTTAGAGGCGGTCAGGTAAAGTGGAAACACCATTATTGTATATTCCTACAAGAAAAAAATCTTTACTTTTTTCTTTTTTATGATTTAGGAGTGATACGGACCCTGCGCTAACTTTAATTATATATTCCTCCTACAAGAAAAGAAGTCTTAACAACATGAAAGAAAAAAAGAGAAGGTTTTAACATGTACTCTTTTCAACATGTAATGTACTTTGTTAAATGCCATTGACAATGTTCGACCACATGCTTATGCTGTAATGTTCATATTTTCAACAACGCTTTTGGTCAGAAGTCTTTTCTCTATTATTAAAATATATTTTGCCACACTAAATAAATGTGTGGTTAAAACTTTATTTTGCTTGCACATTTTACACATGAAGGCACAAATTGCGAATAACAACTTCTTTAAGAAATAAAATATATACATACATATACACACACATTTTAATTGCAAGCTCTTGTTAATATTAAAATAACATATACACACACATTTTAATTGCAAGCTCTTGTTAATATTAAAATAATAATATATTTATATAAAAGAATCCATTAACATCCTCATATAATTGTCAATACAATATAATGTACAAGAATTTAATAACCAAAAATAGTAATTCTTATATTGATATCTTCTTTTCTCAATGGTAATTGCACATAATATTAGCGAAAACTCTTTAACCAAATCCAATTCTTCAATCTCTCTCAATGATAGCATTAGCAATAAACCTCAAATTATCACAACTATCAAATAACCAAATTCATTAAAAATAAAAAATAATTTAATACAGGCAACTAATAGAAAGACAAAATCAGCAATAGTCATCGTAGGGATGAGTAAGAGTCTGTAAAGGCCAATAGAAAGAGAGATCAAACTATTTCTAGAATTGTGCAGTACATGTAGGCCTCCATGCAATTCTTTTGAATTTATACTTTTCAGTAACATGTAACAAGATAACATTAGGTATCCCAGAGAAAATAATGAAGCATAAGTAGTAAAACAATTGCCATAGACAGAAATTACTCAATGGAAAAGCATTATAATAAAAATTGCTAGAAGCACTCAACTAAAAGAAAATTCAAGTAGCGAAATACTAGGAGACTCTATCTTTCTCTTACCATGCTTTAAATTCACAGATTCATTCATATATAGAGTGATCCGCTGCTCTTCCGAAGAGGCCACAACCTGCTACGAATAAATAAGGCATAGCAAACATACCACAACTAATACCAAAAGAGCAACGTACGACACTATCTCAACAAAATCTACCATAAAATCCACTTATAAATGAATTCAGCAAACCTTCAAAAATTATAATGGAAGGATAAATTCATATGCAAGTAAAAAGAACAGCAATTTATCGATCAATATATGAACAACATTTTAGTAAAATAAAAAACAGACATGAAGAAAATTACCAACGGAACCTCTGCAAAGTGTAAATTGCTTTGATTAGCCTAGATTCTATTCCGGTAAAAATTAGAATTCAGTAACACAATCATTCCAACTTTAAGGCATCAACAAAACTACTCTTGATCACTTACCAACTAGTGCTCTAATGCTGCATAATAGGAAATGTTACAGTTCAAAAGCTTAATTTGTGAAGAAAACACAAAGACACTAGTTATTAGCAGAGAAGAAGCTGATGTTACTGGACAAGAATTAAAACTATACTTTGCAGAGAAGGTACAGTAACAAAATAAAGAAGCTTAAAAATAGAGCCAGAACAGAGTAAGTCCAATAAATTTAAATTTATTGTATTTCTCAAAATGTTTCAGCAACCTAACCCGGTTCCCTGAAAACAAGCCACCCGGTTTCAAACATTACTAAGCACTACTACAATCAAACAAGAAGAAAAAATTAAACCAAAAAACGTTACCTGTGTCCATGATTTCCTTCTCTTATTTTCTTTTCGGCTTGGCCAAACAAAAAGTGTAACTAGTTACAGAAAACAAACTTTAGAAGCAAGCAGATAATTTCAACTGATTTCAAGCTACTATTTGTAGTGATATATCACCTAAACAGGTGTTCTCCTTCCAGCTAAAATTGTCATTATGTTATTAAAAAAACCCAACATTAACTATCATTCAGCTCTTAATAGCTTGTTAAAAAAATACCAAACTCTTCACACTAACTTCTAAACCTAAACCCTCCACCAACAAAGCAAAATCAATAAAACCAACAATCCAGCAAGTATTTGATAAATTAAAATAGTCAAAATTAAAAATACTATGAAAAACTCCAGAACTAATAATATGAAGAAATATGGAAACACAGAGAGAGACAAAGTAAAAAGATACTTACCGGAGCAAATCCAATCGCCATTACGAAGGAGCCACTTGAAGCCAGCAAAGGCTCTAGTGTCGACTAAAAGACGTAGCTGCTTGCACTTGTTGCAAAAAGATCTAAACACGTACTTTCATTTCTTATATCCATTACACTCCCAATCTCCTTCTCTCCCTTCTTCCATTCTTTTTCTCTCTCAAAAGTCAGAAGAGCTGCAAGGCTACTCGTTCCTGCAATTCATAGACTTTCATCGCATGAAAAAAATTTAAATTGATAATAATCAAATAATAAGTGAATAAAAACTAGAGATAAAGTAAACAAACCTCTTGTTCTCGCTTAAGGTCTTGAGAAGGTTGGACCCAGGATTGAGGTTCGGGTACTGGCGTCGACCCACGAAGCCAAATTCCTATACCTCCCATCAAATTCTTAACAAAGGACCTAACAATCCTGATAATTATAAACCTAGAATTGCCATAACGAGGCCATGATAAATTCGCTCGATGAAGATGACGTAAGCCATGATGAAGAAGATGGGCTTTGCAGCTACTGAAATTAACTTTTGTGGCTTCAATTTGATTCGATTGAAATACGTTTTAGTTTATGGATTTAATGAATTTGCAAGGGAGGCAACGTGTTTGACGATGAAAAGAAAAACAGAGGGAACCTGTAAAACTTTCCAAATACTGGACAGCAATGTTCTTCTAAACGGCACCAACAAGAAAAAATATTTAGATGATAAATATTTAATAACAAAAATGTAAATAGATAACGGTAAACATATAATTATCGGTTCGCTATTACAAACTAATATTTGATAATCTATTTGAATTAATATTTCAATAATTAAATAAATAAACTCTGTTAAAATTTAGTAGTTTAGTTGCATAATATCAATCTATTATTTGATTTGAGTTCACTTAGTGCAAAGTAGTATCATAGATTCTAATCCAACAAGTCTTATCTTATAACTAATCTGTTCAAATTCTTGCATAACAAATTCTGAAAATTTAAATTAAATTATTATATAAAGAATAGCTTATTAGTTGAAATTAGTTGGAATTAATTGCTTCGGTATTTTATATTAAAAAAAATAGTATAATTAACAACGTGACATACATTTATAAGTTGTGGTAAAATATTTTTTACAAGAATTTTATTACCTTACATATAATATAAGGTACAACATCTCACATGGTTATAATATAAGGTACAACCTCTCACAAGGTTGTGAGCCCCACGTTATTAAAAATTTCATCTTCAAAAGACATCTTCTCAATGAGAATATTCCACAATTTTTTTTTTGGTCATTGGCATTTGTATTTTCAACAATCACATTTTAAAATATTGTAAAAAGAAAGCTGTTATCTTATATGTAATATCAGGTACAACCTCTCACAAACTTAATTATGAGTCTCACATGGGATCCACGGCCTTGTGAAAGGTTTGTACCTTACATTATATGTTTAACAATTTATATGTTTAACAATGGTCCATAAAACATGTTGTTAAAGGTGAACTTTTAGTAATTTTTAACAACACGCAATTTTAGAACGTTATTAAATATGATATTTTATAAATTAAAATGTTGTCAAATATCATATTTTACAACAAAATCGTAACACCAACGTTGCTATATTCTTAGTATCTTACCTCTTTTTTCCTGTAGTGATTTTTTTTTTAAATAGGGAAAAAATAAATTAAATTGACTAAAATAACTTAAATAATAGGAGATACTGTCAAATTAGAAACCTGTTGTTGATATACGAAGGAAATTGGATTGACAAGACTGGAGTACAAAACCATATTAATTCGAAGAATTAATTAATTAATACCTGATTATTAAAAACAGCTTCTTTTTACACATCCAAACTCCTATTTTGGCGATCAAGATTTCGAATTCTACTTGTTACACTCAAAAACTACCTTATTAATCAAATAATTCAAACAATGAGGAAATATAGTGCAACAATTTGTGGAAAAAATTAATGCCAACACATAATAATTAAGCATGAAAGATAAATTAACAACGACCTCATCAAATTCGATTATTCTTTTTCATTGAACAATATTCACATGCACATAGTGCTATTGGGCAAAAGAAAATGTTGCAAGTACCTGAGTCCATCATCAACAGTGACGTACCTCCAATTTACAATACTCAGCATTCCCACACACACTTTCTCAACCCTAACTTTCTCATCTTCACAACAACCGTTGCTTCCAGAAAACCCTAACTTCAAATCTGCAACAATCACACTTGCAACTTCACTAGAACAACACCTCGGCGACGGCAGCTCCTTCGAAAACCACGACTCGGACGCCGCCGGAGAGAAACTCACCCTCCCTTCATAATCCATCATCGTAAAAACCCCACCCCATCCGCGCAACAACACATTCCATGTGATTCCCACCTCCTCTTGTAAATCGATTAAACCAAAGCTACGAAAACAACTCATATTAATATCGATATGGAACCTGAACACGCCACTCGAGTCAGCACAGCGTAATTCGTTCGCAGGCTTTGCTAGGGTGAAAATTAGGGCATCAACTTCTATGGTGCGTACCTCGACGGCGAAGATGAGGTTGTCGAGGGAAATGAGGGGTGGTGGAGGGGGTTTGAGCCGACGTCTGGTGGCGGAGTATCCGACGGAGAAGAGACGGCGATAGGAGACGTCCGATAGGTTGGTGAGTTTGAGGTTGGAGAGAGAAGGGTAATGAGATGAGCAAATGGGTTGCCAGAGGTAATCGGAGGACATGGAAATATACCATGATTTGGACACACATGAAGCTATGGCTAGGGTTTTGGGGTCAAGATGCTGAGCAACAAGACTGAGGACCTCCATGGCGGAAGATTTCTTGAGGAAAGGCGAGACAGTGGATTTCGATTGCTTTTTTTTTTCTTTTTCAATTTTCATTGGATTACGATTGCTTTTTTTTTTTTCAATTTTTGTTCACTCTTTAAAGTGTGAAATTAATAGATTATTTTGGTTGAACTGGTTGATGTTTAATGATTATTGAGGGTTTTGCATGCACGTGGAAGGCTATGGTGAGTTGCATGGCTTCAAGTTGACACGTAGGATGAGATTGTGTGCCAATGCAATATCTTTGTGTCATACACGTGCCGGTCAACGAAGCGCACACTTTATTTTTGTTTTGCTATTTTGTTCTTCCATAGCTAGAGTCTGTTGGAACTTCATTGACTCTAGGGTTGGCAATGGGACGGGATGGGATGGGATTTCTGCGATCTCTCGGTCGTCTATATAAGTGGGATGAAAAAAATGTACCGTTAAAATCACTATTTGTTTTGGGATAAAAATGTGTCCCGATCCCGTCCCAAAAGAGATGGGATCCCATCCCAATTAGAAAAATTCTCATTTTTAGTAGCCAATGAAATGGGATGGGACGGAATTTGACAATCCCACTTCCGTCCCGTATATGCAAATGAGATGAGAAAATGTCTCATTCTCGTCCTTAAATTCTTTTTTGGGACAATAATATGTCATGGAATCCTCCATTGGGAAAAATTGCCATCCCTAAATTTGACTCTCTTAAGACTCCAAAACAGATCTCATCGAAACTCAAATTTGGCTGCACTTAATTTCATAAGTCCAACAGAAAAATAGCTGGGGCGGCACCGATGCAAATTTTCTTGGGATCTCATGTCAGTAATTACATGTGCGATTAGGATTTATTATTGTTATGTTTAATTCAATTATAGCAAATTAATTAAACATTCCAGATTAATTGGAATACCAAGTATATGTTTGGTTTAAAAAAATGAGAGAAGAATGAAATGGGAAAAAAAGAAGAAAGAAAAAATAAGGAAAAAAATTATCAATCTCAAATTTATTGTTTAGTTTAACATAAAATCATTTCTTTCTTTTTTTTTTATTTTCGGTATATTATTTCTTCTTTTTTCTTTTGTCTCTACTCTTATTTTATTTTATTTTTTAATTAAACATGCCATATTGGCATATTATTCAAACAAACAAATCCTAATTGAGATTTAACAACAAAGCAACAGAATACTCCGAAACAATAGAAGAAGGCTTGATAGGCAGAAAAGAGCATGAGATTCGGATTCTTTAAGGTCTACGGGAAGTTCTGGACATTTGTTGCTTAATTCAACAAGCTTTCTTAATTATGTATAATATATCTCCATTAACCGACTTCACACCTTTTTTTTTAATATTTTTTTTCTTTGTTCTGCTTCATCTGTAACAGCATAAATGTGCGATTAGATTTATTATTGTTATGTTTAACTCAATTATAGCAGATTAAACATTCCAAGCTAATTGGAATGTGAAGTGTATACAAAAATGAGAGTAGAATGAAATGGAAAAGAGAGGAAAAAAAAAGAAAAAACTTATCAATCTCAATTTTAATATTTAGTTTAACATAAAAACTGTCAATCTCAATTTTAATTTTAATTATTTATAATATATCTCCATTAACCAATTTCACTTTTTTTTTAATATTCTTCTTCTTTGTTCTGCTTCATCTGTAACAGCATACTCAAGTAAAAACAAGTGTCAGCGTAATTTTGAGAGAAATTAGGTCTTGTACCTTTTGGCAGAGAGGATGAAAGAAGAGAAAATGAGGAGGTAGGTAGAGAAAATGCATCACTTAGGGTTTTTCCAAGATAATAAATAAAACATAAATTTTGATAATTACCACGTCTCAGTAAATCGAAGGAAGCTGAGATAAAAGTAAATTAAGAGAGAATCTAAATTTAAAATTTACTTGAAAATTTTTATTTAAAGAAATATTTGACTAAAGGGATAGGAGGGATTCAACAGTCCTTTTTTGTGACACAATAACATATGCAAAAATCTTAACGTTTGTTTATTAAATGTCTGAAGTTTTAAATTTTATTAATTTTAAATTTTAAACAAAATTTACTTGTTTCTTTTTAAAAACTAAATTCCTTGATTTGTATCTGAATAGAAAAATGAATTTTGTAACTTTTAATCTGAATGAGAAAAGGTGCATATGAGAAATAAATATTATACTCTAAAAATATCTATATTACATACACTATTTCATAAATTATAAAGCCTAATCCCTTTTTTTTTTAATTTTGATTTACAAGTATATGAATATCAAAGAATCATGTTTAAAATGTTTTTATTTATAAAAATAAACAAGATGCCATTTATATTCAAGATACTAAAAAAAGAAAAAAAAATTAGTTAATTTTAAACAAATTTTAGTTAATTTTAATTTATTTATCATTTAGAAATTTGTATTCAAACACATTCAAATTTTAAAAAAGTTCAGATTTATTCAAATTTTAGTTAAGAAACATATGATACCCTAGTGTTTCAATACTAAACAAATCAAAGGATAAAATTTAATGTGTACTTTTATTTGTATTAATAACAAAATTAAAAATTAGTGAACACCATAACATATTATTAAATAATTTTTTCTTTTCTTTGTCCTATTTTCTCTCTATAATTAATGTGATTAGATTCTCTGTCTTTCATCCACATTAAATACTCTCGTAACAGGTTAATCACTTCGTAACGAAGTCATAATATTATTATTAGCACATAAAAACACGCCCACAGTTGAATTTGTTCTGCTAATCACTCTCAATTTTCTCTCCTTTAACAGAAATCTTCATGACTAAAAACTTGAAAAGAAATGTGTCAAGAAACTAAATAAAAACTAAAATGAAAGAGATTCAATTAGCAACATGATTTTCTTTTTTAATCTTCTCAAAACTTATCCGTATCTGAAGTTTTCTACATTATTCCGCCCTGTCAAATTGATTTATATTCCGAGTCACTAAAATATTATTAAGTCAAAACGAAAGCAATAACATAATAACAAGATCGAGTATAGAAGAGAAGATTGTGTAAAAGAAGATAATAAAGAGTTTTAACAACACTCATCAATTAGTAAAAAGCTTAGTTGATAGTTTTTCTAACTGTTTTGACATTATTCATTTATTCATATGGGAAATACATAATCCCTTTTTTTTTTTTTACATTCAATCTTAAAGATTAATGTTATTTAATAATTCAAAACAAACACTATGACACTCAACTTTTTTTGTTTCTTCTTTTATGTTTTATATCTACTATTGATGCTTTTACTTAAGTAGAAAATTTAATACTAATGGAAGATACAGATAATCAAATAATATTAATTATGGAGAGAAGATAGGGAGAAAAAAAAACCTGATAATATGTTGTGGCCTAATTTTTTTTTGTTATTAATAATACTCTATATAAGAATAACCTTCATATAATTATAAAAAATTCTGATGACTGGACTAGTTATTATAATATAAATAAACTTCACATTATAATAAGTTATAAATTTTATAAATCCTATCTTAAGGAACTTACCTTTACATTAGTAATAGTTATTTGTATAACACAAGAAATATATATTATGTTACATTAAAGGTTTAAGATTGAATAAAATATTTTTTTAAAATTGTCTAGGACAACAATTTATTCTTTAAATTTTAAATAAGATGACTTTAGATATTCTAACACTACACAGATGACTTATATGTGTATTAGTTTTTTGAAACTACATCTATTTCTTTTATCAATATCTAAACATTATATTTAACATGCTCCATTGATTAATTATGAATATAGCACATATTTTACCTATATCTTACTTGCACTAAGAATAACTAAGTCAAATCAATAATTTTTGTAACTACGCCTCTATTACTGCCAATTCCTCCCTATTCTCCCCTACTGCTTTTATAACAGCCAACAACCTCATGACAGCATAAGTTTATAATATTACCCTTATTTTCAAATACATATTTATTCATATTTATTATAGATTAGAAAAATCACATGAATGGAAATTAAAATTAAAAAATTAAGCATTAAAGATAAGAAATATATTTTTTGATGTAAATAATAATAATAATAATAAAATATTCATCTTGTACTTTTTTATTTTATAAACATTTTCTTATAATAAATATATAAGAAAATTATTAGAAAATGATAAAAAAATTATTATAAGAAAACTTGAATGATAAATAATAAATTATTATAAGATAAATAATAAAATATTTTGCTTGTACTTTTTACATTTAATTTTAAAATATTATAAAATGTTTATTTTAAGAAAATATTTGCAAAATAAAAAAGTACAAGAAAAAAATTTTATTATATATTAATTTTTTTGCTCATATCAAAACATGTATTTCTTGTTTTAATACTTAATTTTTTTTATCTAGTTCTATGCACATGATTTATTTTATTTATAATAAATATAAATAAAAGAGTAGTTGAAAATAAGAATAATATTGTAAATTTATATCGTCAGGAGGATTATTGGCTATTATAAAAACAGCAGGGGATAAATGATTTATATTGATTATAGTAGAGAAAATTGACAATCTCCCAAGTTATAATCTCCTAATAGCAATAATATTAATTAGTTCCAATAAAATAATTATAGAAATAATAATATGATTATAGGAATAGTTTACTGTACCATTCATCTTTTGCTTTTCTTATTCTCTGTGTGTTTTTTTTTTTTTTTTCTGTTTCTTAATTTATATTATAGATTCAATCTTAGGAAACCCATATCCTCGACATATCTTTAACGAGTTGAAACTCGAAAGTGTATCACCGAACGAAAAGTAATAATCATTTCTGGCAAGATGCCAAGACAAGTGAAGTCTATTGAAACATATTGCTATCTTAATCTGCTATTGAATTACAAATATAATAATACACAGTTATCAATTTATTTAAACATCAGTTCCCATATAAAAATACAAAGTTATTAATTTAATTTTACACATCTGTCCAAAAATAAAAATACAAAGTTATCAAATAATTTTACACATCGGTTCAAAGACAAAAATCAAGTTAATACAACTTGGGTGGATGCAAAGAGTAAATCAGATTTAAATAATTAAATAATCTGTCTTTTGGGAATTTTATTTGTCGTCATAATACGATTTGAGTCGGTGAAAAGAGTAAGTCAGATTGAAATAATTAAATAATTAATTTGTCTTTTGGTAATTTTACTTGTGTTTATTTTCAAAATAATATTATTTATTTAAAATTGGGTGTTTTCATAAGTTCAAATAGCCTCACCCTCTATTAATAGGTAGGAGTAGATAGAAGGATTCATAAACAAAATGACATGTCGTACTATTTCTAAAGAAAATGTATGACATGGTCTTTTGTTATAAAAACTATCTAAAGTGTCCTCCAAATAACGATGACAATGGGGTCGAGATGAGAGTGGGGAGACCTATCCCATTTCCCACCTCATTAAAAATTTTGTCTCCATCACATTCCTCAATAAATTTAATAAGATAGAAATGGGGAATCCTCATGTGAGGAATAATTTTCCTATCATGACCTTATTTCTCATTTATTTATTTTGTAGTAGATATGGATATATAATTTCTTTAAATTAAAAATTAGAGATTTAAATAGAATTATTATCATATTATAAAGAATTCAAAGTATTTAAAAAAAATCTCTGAAAGTTTGAAACAATAATTAAAATAATATCAAAAGTGAAAAATATTTTAGAAGAGTAGCATCTTAAGAGAGAAAAGAAAATATAACAATGTTTTAGGGTTGAATAAGAATTATATTGTAGGGTTTTCTTTTAGTTAAAACCTATTTATATTAGGTAAAAATTAAAAAAAAATTATTGACTAACATTGTAATATAAATGGGAATTGGGGTGGCGGTGGGGTAAGGAGCACAAATTCAAACCCCACCCTATCAAAAATTCAGAAATTATTTTTCTCCCATTTTTTAAAAATTATTCAACATTCACGAGCCCTAAACTTGTGGAAGATTTTGCCATCCCTACCTCCAGACACTAAAAGACATATATGATAATCAGAAGCTGTTATCTCTGACTTACGTATTCTTTTGAATGCATTCGACACCTTGCATTATGTTGGAATAGATTGTATTGGATTATAATATATCATATTATGGTGAATTATATTTTAATAATACAGTGCCATTTTTATATAGTTTGGACTGCTGCATTTTATAATATTCTATATTATTTTATTTTATTTTAATACACGTATTAACATTTTAATTTATTGCTAAAAATGAGATTACCACTTGCTGCAGTTAAAATAAGAAATTTTTATTCGGTTTACATCATTGTCAGTATTAGGGATGGCAAATTAGTCCATCCAAATTGGATATCCATATATCCAATCCAATTAAATTGGATAATATCCATCCAAAAATTTTTTAGATATGGATTTAGATATTTTAAAATTATCCAATTAGATATTGGATGGGTTTGGATATTTAATAGATATCCAGTATCCAATTCATTTACCCGATTTCAGATTAAAAAAAAATCTAAATCCTACAAAGAAAATGAAAAAAAATAGAAACAAATGCCATATGTCATCCTTCGTTATTCTTCAAACTCACTACAAAACAAGAAACCCTAATTTTGTGCCTTCACCTTAAACCTGTGCTTAAACCTGCCACAATTTAGCTTAGCATCCAGTAAAGAGAGTGCGGAAGTTTGTGTGGATGATCTGTGATTATTACGGAGGCCAAACTACGGATTTAAAAGCTGATATAAATTCAGAGAGGGAGGGAAAATAGCGATCGGCGATATGACCGTTACGAAACTCCGGCGAGGAAGGGAAGTTGTTTAGGCGAACCTGCGTGTATGTAACTCTCTCTCATTTTCTTCACTTGCACTCCCCGATTTGTTTGATTCATTTTGTTTGCTCTGTGGTAACTGATAATGGATTCTTAGTTGTTCATTTTTCTTCGTTTTTTCATTTTGTTTCTGTTTATTTGATTGATTTTGGGTTTTAAAATTGTTCAATTTCATCATGAAAATAAGTTGTGTGGATGGAAATTGGGTTCATTTGCTTGCTGATTTTGTGCGGATGTGCTTGCCGTTACTTCAGAAAAATTATAATATCTCATTTTTCCCTGATAATCAAATTCATGACTTGTGGATGGAAAAAGGAGCACTGGTGCGTTATTAATTTAATTGCTGGGTGAGCTGTTTGTAACTCATATGGCCCCTTTGTGCATGAAACACAAGCAATTAATTTAATTGCCCCCCCTTCGATTCTTCTTCTTGTTATTTGTTTTATTTTATTTTTTTCAAAATTGACAAGCTGACCAAAAGCCTATTGTCTCTGGATTCTGGTATCTGCCACTATTGCTAATGTATATATGTGTCCATTGATTATTGTCCCTAGTAAAGCTTATTAGATAAAAAGAGAGCCCATGTGGATATATTATTGGTCAGAATGTCACATTATTGCATTTGCGAAACCTGTAATGTTGCTGTCTTATTGTTCTTCTTTTCATTCATCAGAAATTAATTTTTTGTTCTGCGAATAAGTTGGTACAGTTATTGTTGTAATGCTTGATTAGTATATGAAAGTTCTGGAATTGATCAGAAACATTTTCTCTGAGATTTTCTCTTTAAGCCCAATGAATTTTCTTCTTTTCTTTCAATTTGCAAATTTTCTGGTGCTTGTTGTTGGAATAAGAAAGAAAATCAAATAATCATCCCGGAACCTGTGGAAATGAGTCTCTTAGGACAAGTTCCAGAGCCTCTGCAAATCTGTCAAAGATTGCAGGCTCTAATTTCTCAGGTAACAATCTTTTCGGAACTATTCTAGCGCCGATATGCACATGGTTGTCATATTTCGTATCACTTGATTTTTCCAACAATAACCTTTCAGGTCCTAGCCCACATAAATTGGGTAACTGTATTTTTTTTAATACTTTAAATCTTTTAAAAAATCATCTATCAAGATCTTTATCATCCCAATAGTCCAACTTACATAAACTTAAGAAATTTTCTCTAGCATACAACAATGATTCGGGTGAAATTCCTTCTTCAGTGGAGTTACGAAGGCAAATGTAAGATATTGTTATAGGTTGAGCAATAAGAACCTTGCAGTTATAGTTGCTCCATGAAATTTTAGTGCCGCGGCACGATTGAAGTTAGTCTTTAGGGGGCCATGGTGGTGGTACGGGTATGATAATGATGGTTTCTGGGTTTTAGACAAATGCTGCTATGTGTAGGCTTAATTAATTATGAAGTTAGCATAATTAATTATATTATATGGGATATTATGAATTCGATTGCTAGCTCTTTGTTTAACATATAAGTAAATAAATAATTTCTAATGCAATCCTCCTTTGGGGTGAAGATTGCTAGCTCTTTGTTTCATTGTTGCCGACAAAGAAAGCACACCACCATCCTGTTTCAAAAAAAATTAATGAATTTGGATTTAGTGCTCACCCTTTAATTTATCATTTTAATTAATTTGTGGTGTTAGTTTTGAGTGCCTGAAACTTTAAATATTTTTCAGGTTAATATGTCTGATCTGTGATGTCTTTTTAGTGACTGATAATGATGATGAAGAGGAGACACAACCATGCTCTGAATAGTTTTTTTTTCTCTTTTTATAGTATGTGCTTGATGCTTATTGTGATGCTCAATTATGAATGATCATGGTGCTAAATAATACAAATTATTTAGTTGTTTAATGGTTTATTTTAATTTGCAGATTAATGATGATGGTCTTGTTGGAGATTAATGATGCAATAGAAGATTGGAGATTAATGATGCATTAGAATAACTTATAACTTAGCTCTGCGGAATTGTACAAATATCACTAATAACTTAGCTCTCTATTCGTATTATTTCGGGCCCCGCTGCCTTCCACCTGCTGGAAGGTACAACTTATTTTGTCCTCTAGCATAGTCGCCGTTGGATATTTGAGAAGTTGATCTAACGGTTCTTGTTAAACAACGTGAAATTGAATTTCAATTGAGGCAATCCCTAAGTTACGTTTACGTCTGATTTAAAAATACGGCGTGAAGTGCTTTAATTTAGATCCAATAGATGAGATTAAAATTTTGAAAAGTAATAACAAGTGGTAAACCGGCTGAATCAGTTATTTTAAGTGATGGGCTACTTGATCAAACGGTTTATTCATAGAAAAAGAATGTTTTTTTTTTTTTATCCCTCGTCTTCTTCTGCTTCTTCTTCTTCAATCGAAGCAATTTT
Organism: Citropsis articulata; assembly: GCA_030449925.1. Lineage (NCBI taxonomy): Eukaryota > Viridiplantae > Streptophyta > Magnoliopsida > Sapindales > Rutaceae > Citropsis > Citropsis articulata. The sequence continues at coordinate 154,310 of JASUUH010000133.1, read as the reverse complement.
TCTGCAACAAATTTAACTGGGTAATTACAATTTTTAAACATTTATTATCACAATTATTTCTATAACTTGATTTCAATCCCCATTTTACTTAGAATTTCCCTTGCTTTATAACTTGTGTAATCCATGAACAAATTTTGTTGTAAAACCAATACATAAATCTTTCTATTCCGTCATTAGTTTTGCTTCCCGTGTCTAATCAAATTTACTTTTTTTTTTCTTTTTTTTAATCCATTCTTTGGATTTTGAATCGTAATTTTGCAGTTAATTCGGTCCAAGTATTTTGCATGTATTCAATTTGTCGTCCGTTTAATTTGCGTCGATGAACAGTGATCCTTGCATGCTTTGATCTTAAGCTTCGAATTGATGAAACAAACCCATGCTTCAACTTGTGTCGTGTATATTTAATAAAGAAGTAATTAGGTTATGAACTTGTGAATTTTAGTTTTGTTGATAGATTTAAATTAGTTTAGGCTAGCTGTTTGATGAAATGCCTAAGTGAGTTTTATTGATTTGAAATTGAAGATTTTTTTTGGGTTTTGGGGGTATAATATTCATAGAACTAATTGTTTTGCCTATTGTCTTGCCATCTGTTAACTTAGATTTTTTACATAGGACGGGAGGGTACGTTCCTCATAGGCCATGACCATTTCCAAGTATCTCTCATGGATCTTCCATGTTGTGGAGATTGAGTCGTAACGACATAGTTTCATATACTCACCATTGTTTCTCTTTCACTTGATGGTCTATGGAGTCATTGATTTTGGCTGGAATTCGGTGTTGGAGGTTTTAATTTTGAGGAGGATTGTGTTGGAAGAGATGGAGCTTCTGTGGATTTTGTTGGAAGAGATGGAGTTCCTGTGGTAACTTGATAGTTAAAACGACGCTGTTACGTTTGTCATGACCGGCGGTAAAAGGGACCCTTTGGCGTTGACTATTTTTAGTATCCGGTTTCAACGGTTCAAACCAGTTTATTTATCATTATTTTGTTCACTTGGCATGTGTTTATTGGACATCTAGTCATTTCACGTTGTATATTATGATAAGCGTAACTTAGAGATCCTTCAATTGATGGGTTTGGCTACAATGCCGGCATTGAAGCCCGGCACCATCTTGGGGCTCTCGAAAAAGCGCCCTGTCTTTGGCGCCATTTGGCGACCAAGAGACTGTGCAACGGTTAACAAACCGGTTGCACCAAGTTTTAAAGAAATAAATATAAAAAATACAATAAAAAAATAAAAAAATTATATAAAATGTAAAAAAATATTAAATTATAATATAATTAATGGCAAAAAAATAAATAAATTAAAAAATAGTATTTCATGTTTAATGTTAGTTATTACATGTTAGACGTTACTATTTCATATTTGACGTTACATGTTGCATGTTTTGAATAAATCCAAAATAAAGAATATTCCCGAATATTCTCTCCCGTTTCATGTTTGACGTCCAAGTTGCACAATTTACGTAATCGGTTACATATTTACCGTGGAAGGTTGCAAGTTGCAAGTTTTAGGTCTGTGGTTGCATGTCTGACGTATTAGTTTCATTTTTTACGTCAAATGTTGCATGTTTTGAATAAAGACAAAATAAAGAATATTTTCGAATATTCTCTCCCGTTTCATTTTTGACGACCAAGTTGCAAATTTTACGTGATCAATTGCATATTTACCGTGTAGGGTTGGAAGTTGTATGTTTAATGTCCGTGGTTGTAAGTATGACGTAATGGTTATATGTTTGACGTTACTTGTTGCATATTTTGAATAAAGCCAAAATAAAGAATATTCCCGAATATTCTCTCCCGTTTCATGTTTGACGTCCAATTTGTAAAATTTACGTGATCAGTTGCATATTTACCGTGAAGGGTTGGAAGTTGCATGTTTAAGGTCCGTTATTGCAAGTCTGACGTAATGGTTACATGTTTGACGTTACTTGTTGCATATTTTGAATAAAGCCAAAATAAAGAATATTCTCGAATATTCTCTTCCGTTTCATGTTTGACGTCTAAGTTACAAAATTTTCGTGATCAGTTGCATATTTACCGTGGAAGGTTGCAAGTTGCATGTTTAAGGTCCGTGGTTGCAAGTCCGACGTAATGGTTACATGTTTGACGTCACTTGTTGCATATTTTGAATAAAGACAAAATAAAGAATATTTTCGAATATTCTCTCCCGTTTCATGTTTGACGTCCAAGTTACAAAATTGACGTGATCAATTACATATTTACCGTGAAGGGTTGGAAGTTGTATGTTTAAGGTCGGTGGTTGCAAGTCTGACGTAATGGTTACATGTTTGACGTTACTTGTTGCATATTTTGAATAAAGACAAAATAAAGAATATTTTTGAATATTCTCTCCCGTTTCATGTTTGACGTCCAATTTGTAAAATTTACGTGATCAGTTGCATATTTACCGTGAAGGGTTGGAAGTTGCATGTTTAAGGTCCGTTGTTGCAAGTCTGACGTAATGGTTACATGTTTGACGTTACTTGTTGCATATTTTGAATAAAGCCAAAATAAAGAATATTCTCGAATATTCTCTTAGTTTCATGTTTGACGTCTAAGTTCTGAAATTTTCGTGATCGATTGCATATTTACCGTGGAAGGTTGCAAGTTGCATGTTTAAGGTCCGTGGTTGCAAGTCCGACGTAATGGTTACATGTTTGACGTCACTTGTTGCATATTTTGAATAAAGACAAAATAAAGAATATTTTCGAATATTCTCTCCCGTTTCATGTTTGACGTCCAAGTTACAAAATTGACGTGATCAATTACATATTTACCGTGAAGGGTTGGAAGTTGTATGTTTAAGGTCGGTGGTTGCAAGTCTGACGTAATGGTTACATGTTTGACGTTACTTGTTGCATATTTTGAATAAAGACAAAATAAAGAATATTTTTGAATATTCTCTCCCGTTTCATGTTTGACGTCCAATTTGTAAAATTTACGTGATCAGTTGCATATTTACCGTGAAGGGTTGCAAGTTGCATGTTTAAGGTCCGTGGTTGCAAGTATGACGTAATGGTTATATGTTTGACGTTACTTGTTGCATATTTTGAATAAAGCCAAAATAAAGAATATTCCCGAATATTCTCTCCCGTTTCATGTTTGACGTCCAAGTTGCACAATTTACGTAATCAGTTGCATATTTACCGTGGAAGGTTGCAAGTTGCATGTTTAAGGTCCGTGGTTGCAAGTATGACGTAATGGTTATATGTTTGACGTTACTTGTTGCATATTTTGAATAAAGCCAAAATAAAGAATATTCCCGAATATTCTCTCCCGTTTCATGTTTGACGTCCAAGTTACAAAATTGATGTGATCAATTACATATTTACCGTGAAGGGTTGGAAGTTGTATGTTTAAGGTCGGTGGTTGCAAGTCTGACGTAATGGTTACATGTTTGACGTTACTTGTTGCATATTTTGAATAAAGACAAAATAAAGAATATTTTTGAATATTCTCTCCCGTTTCATAGTTGACGTCAAATTTGTAAAATTTATGTGATAAGTTGCATATTTACCGTGAAGGGTTGGAAGTTGCATGTTTAAGGTCCGTTGTTGCAAGTCTGACGTAATGGTTACATGTTTGACGTTACATGTTGCATATTTTCAATAAAGACAAAATAAAGAATATTCTCGAATATTCTCTTCCGTTTCATGTTTGTCGTCCAAGTTACAAAATTTACGTGATCAGTTGCATATTTACCATGGAAGGTTGCAAGTTGCATGTTTAAGGTCCGTGGTTGCAAGTCCGACGTAATGGTTACATGTTTGACGTTACTTGTTGCATATTTTGAATAAAGACAAAATAAAGAATATTTTCGAATATTCTCTCCCTTTTCTAAGGTTGCTGGAAGAAACCGGTCATCCGGTTAATAAATTCGGGAAACGGAATTCGACTTGAAGGTTGCTGGAAGCAACCGGCTAACCGGTACTACAATTCAGAAAACCGAAACCGATTTTGGTTTTTCCTGGATCAAACCGGTCATCCGGTTATGGAATCCGGATAACCGAATTCGGTTTGAAGTTACGCTGGATCAAACCGATCATCCGGTTATGGAATACGGATAACCGAATTCGTTTTTGGTATTTGTTGGATGAAACTGGTCGAAACCGGCTAGCCGATTAGTGAGGTTCCGGAAAGCCGGATTCGATTTTGCATTTCACTACAATATACTATTGTTTAAATATGAACTTGGTGCTAGACATTTTTCAAAGTCGGGGAGGTAAGCTGCATGTGTTTATTATTTATTAGTGAAGCAGACTTTTTGGTTTTCTATTATATTTGCTGTCACTAGTGGCCAGCTTAATTTAATTTATGGATTCTGATGCAAGTGGTTATTAGGGATCAGAGGTAATTGATGAATATGATTTAACCCAGGGTTCAATAAATTCAAATACAAGAAAGAAAGGCCTTTGGTTCAAAGATCTTCCAGTTCCATGCATATTAATTTCCACAGCGAAAGCCGCAATTACTTGTTTGTTTTTTCGATTTTGCATTACTGTAAGATACAGAAGATAACAAAGACTACTAGAAGCGCTCTAGACCGTTATATTGAAAATGCTCCACACCCGAAACAAGTTGTGATTGTTATGTAATCATGCAGATAATTGCATAACAGGAGAGACAGAGAGGTGTAAAACTTCTCACATGGCTCTAGGTAAACATGATAATTATTTCATTCTTAATTCTCAAACAAATCAGAAAAAATATTAAGATAACTAAGGGTAAAAACCTCACATCTCAGCGCATTTGATAGAAATATGTACAAATTCACAGTACAGTAAACATTTCTTCATGGATAACCGAGTTTAGCCAGTTAGAACGCAATATGATGCTTCAAAATTTTATCCCCATAGACAATATCTCTGAAGTAACGTCTGATAATCATCAAGCTTGTTTCAGTCTCTTTAATCTTGCCAATGCACCAAGGCGACTCTCACCATCTTTTCCTTGAGCAGCCGTGACTGTCAAGCCAAAACGATTTTATCAAATAGTTGTTTGATTAAACAACTTAAATATCTTTACTAGTTTGTCAAAAATATTATTTAATTTTATATTTACCAAACACATAAACTTTTATATAACAACTAGAGCAATATTTTTTTCACATGGCTTTTATGCCAAAGCACCTCAATGCCAAATGGAAGTCTACCTGATAGCAGCAAGAAATCACACTACAGGAAATTTTAGTAATCAATTCACAGTCCATGGGTGAAGTTCTTTTCCACTAGTATTACGATTTATTTCTAGTCCTTCTAGAGAAAGAAGCCTACAAAAGCATGTTCCCTACTAAAATACAATTTCTTAACACAAAAAATCACTCTTTACTGGGCAAAAAAATCCCAAGTAACAACAAAAAGGAAAAATATATTACCTGGCTATAGCTTGCTGAAACACTTCGCTTAATACGCAGCATTTCTCTGAAGGTGTCTTCATTTCCATGGTTCACCTTAAACTCATGCCATCTATTCCAGAATTCAGTATCAAGCCACAAGCATTATGGTCATGAGTTCCCAAATTCTGCTTGTACATGACTAAAGAGTCCATAATACCTGCTGCACAGCAACCCACTACAAGTCACAATTTGGTAGAGTGGAATATGATAATGAACCAATTCTGTAATGAAGGATGGAGATACTCACAAGTCTTGGATTACAACCCTCTGAAACTAGCTTTAGTTTTTCCGCTTCCATTGCAGTTGTCCGCGCGAAGCCTTTAGATTCAGGAACTGCCCACATTCTGTCACTAATTTTTTCAAAATTAATAAGCCACTATATATGGTAATCGCAATGACCAAATGCAGAAACATTTACTAAGCAATTTTTTTATCACTCTGAAGTTCAACTGAACCCAATTCCACATACATATAACTGTTTCTCACAAAAATGCCCTATAGCTAATATCAGTTGGTTTCTTTATTTATTTTTCTTGATATAATATCAATTGGCTTAGAAAGAACAAAAACAGTGCCTAAAGAAACAATGAGACAGCCGGAGTCTAAGTTCTCAATAACTAACCATGGAAATCATTCAACTTCTTATTTCAAGCAAGAATATGAAGCCTAACAAATACAACTTTACTACAATTTATAGGCAGTAGTTTGCACTAGAACCAGATTGTCACCAGATTCCAAATCCATATGATAATTTTTTCAGAGAGATCAAGCCAATTAGGCTTGTATCTTCAATAAAAATCAAATTTAGATCTATCTCATCTTTAAAATCAATGAGCAAAGCAATAACACAATAGGCAAGACCAAATACACTGTTAAAACAGCAAATTAAAGAAACTTCACAGCTACCCATCAAACAAAAACACTTGCACACCACAAAACCAGCTGATATATGTTCATTACTGAAACATATTGCAATCAGCTAAAATACAGATCTTATAATACAAGTGTAAAATCACTTGTTCTTTAAAAGAATTAATTTTGAAAAAAACATGAAAAATTAAAACCACTAAACCAAAACCATAAGCTACCCAATTGATCAAATCCCACAAGAGACAACCTTTCCGAATATGAATAAAAATATGGTAAACATACCTATTAGTAAAGAGCATGCCAGCGCAGAAACATCCCAAAGGCTCGTGCCTTTCAACTCGTGCCGACCCTTCACAACACACCACGTTACAAATCTCTCTTTGTAAGTAAATCTCGGCTAAGGCCTTTTCCGGCTGAAGCGGACAGGCCTCGAGCGAGTCAAACATGGTTGAATAATAGTACAAAGCCGTTGTGAACCGGTCCAAGAACTCTGTCTAGTTGTGATTCGATTCTTGCTCGACAACCATCATGATTTTTGGGTTCAAGCTCCGAATCCAACCCAGAACCATTTCCATGGGTGAATTCCCAGCCGGGTCTGCCCCGAGCAATTTTGTGCAGTTGCAAGATTGAGTTTACGGCCAAGGCTTACTTCGGGCTGACATGGAGCATCCACGGCCTCACATCCTCGAGCCTTAAAGCCGCCACGCCACGAAAGGTGAACCTGATGTTGACGGAGCGCGCCAACTTGGCGAATCGCAACCTGATTTCTCGGAGCGAGTCGCGGCCGTCTAGCGGAGGCCCGCCCGCACGAAGAGCCAGGGCCTGTATCAACGCCGGCCATTGCAACACGAAGAGCCAGGGCCTGTATCAACGCCGGCCATTGCAAACCATGCATCAAATTAAAATCAACCACGTGGACGCAATCGTGGCCGTCGAAAGCTTCTAAAATGGCCTGATTACCGTGAAGTGAGTGAATTTCAAGTATGGGCAAGCCTCGTAGAAGTGATGATACAGAATCTCGTTTTCAGAAATTATGATTTTGAAAGGGAGAAGAGATGAAATTTTAGGGATTCCTCTTTTGAGAGAGCAAAAAAATCGAATGAGGTGAGAAAATTATGGGGTGAGAGAAAATAGTGGTATTTTCTCTTGAGGGAACCGGTTTATCAGGTTACCCATTTATTTTTATTTTTAATATATATTTAATCTCAACCGTTAGATTCAATTACATTGAATCCAACGGTTTTTTTTCAATTCCGGTATGGTGCCGGGGCTTTAATGCCCGGCATTGTAGCATCAGCCTCAATTGATAACCGTTTCATGAACTTTACAAGAGACAATTATCTACAAGAATACATAAATGAAAAAAAAAAAAAACTAGTTTTTCCCAGCCACCGCCGCCACCCACAACCCCTTAATATCATCATCGCCATCCCAATCCTTAGCCGCCATCCACAAGCTCTAACAACCACTATGACCGCCATCACAACCACCACTCCTCACAACCCCTAGCCATCGCTACAAACATTCACAAACTCTAACCATCATCGCTCACCACTTTATCCTCCATCTGCCTACTAATCATCCACAGCACCTAACCACCGTCACCAACAAACTTTAGCCGCCGCTTCCAACAAGCAAGCCTCACCACCCACCATCGTACACACACAAAGCCACACCAACCGCCATACTATTGCGACAGAGGCCACAATGTAGACAAGATCCAGCAGAGGAGGGATGTTTTCTTTCTCCAGCTGACTATTCTTTTTTGTCTTTTTTTGTTTTTTAATTATTATATTACTTTTAGTTATTTTTAATTTTTCTTTTATTTTGTCTATATTTTGGTTGTTAGATTGTTTTTGTTGTTGCCGGTGGCGGTAGAGTTGCAGCTCGTGATGATGATGCTGATGTTGGTTTCATTTTAATTGAGAGTTTTTTTTTTTGTACCGGCTACACCAGTCATCTTCATTCATTACATGTCCTTTTCTAACATGTTAGATTTTACTAGTTTTTAATCCAAGGGTTAGACCACAACGAGACAAAAGATGGGGTACCTTCCAACGGGTGGTAGGTAGTTTCGGCCATTCGTCATATATCTACAATTAAAGTTTTGTAAAAAATGTGGCTAGAAATAAACAGAGAACAACAGCTCAGTTTCAAAAGGTATTTGAATTGTTGCGTAGAGCTCATGACAACAATTTTTTTTTTCTTTTTAAGGAAAGGGGGTGGACAAGCCCAAATATATTTTTAACTCCCATTCTCCCACCAAGAATCGAACTCGGGATCCGAAGCAAGGCTACCGCTGCACGGCAACCATCCCGACCACGCCCTTGGGGGCAAGACAACAATTCCAATAGGATAATTTTCGATTTAGATAGACTCTAAAAAGTGTGGTCGGTGGTGATGAATAGTGATATTTTATAGTACCGGCAGTATCTCATGGTTGGCTATAGTACTAATGTGTTTATGTTAACAATAATTATTTATAAAATATCATAAATAAATTATTTAAACTTGAAAATGATTTAAATAATAAGAAAAAGAGAGAAAGAGTACAAACTATTGTAGACACGAGAGGAGCCACAGGTCTAATTTGATAGTTAATGGGGATACATAATACAGTACAATGCATCTTTTTTGCGACACCAAACATGGATTAAAAAGGCTAATACAGTGTAGAACATGCCAATATAAGTGCACCCAATGTGACCTTAAAAGAATTAGGATTTCTTTATTGGCTTTTGATTAAAAGCCCTGTATAAAAGGTGATTCTCTTTTATCTTTATGTGACAATTACAAACACTAGAGAGAGATTTGGAGAGAGAGTACTATATATTCTTGTTAGTTGTTCCTAGAAATTTGCTTTAGGTTATGAAAAGTGAAGTCTTTGAGTGATAGCATTTGATGGTATAAATTTTATCCCAACTTAATAGGTGGTAATTCCAACCAAAGATGGCCCTCTTTGGACTAGACTTTCTCTTTGTTGGATTGGAAGATGATGAGCTTCTTTTTTAACTTGATTTTAATGGGTCTTTGAATTTTCTCTTAGGAGTCGACTTCCTTAGGGGATGAGAATGACTTTATCATATGATGATCTATAAATATAAGAAAATATTTAGAGGGCTAATTTTGCTGGTGTAAACCTTCTGGTGGTCAAGTTAATTACTAGATTTTGGAAATATAAATTTGAAGGGAGAAAATCGAGAGAGAGAAATTTAAATTTTTACCCATTAAGTGATTTTTTTTAGTTACCTTTAAATGAGAATAAAGGGCATATTTATAGGCCAAATTTATTTGATTTGAATCCTAATTGCTTTGATGAAAAACGTTGTTGTTCTTGTGACATTTGATAACATTTGTTTTCATATGCCCATGCTGATGACACTTGGACATGCAACTTTATTCTCGGGTTCGAGGAGGAAGTGTTTTTATCTTAGGTTATTTGTCTTAGGATCTTGGGATCATAGGAACCTTAAAACCTTAGAGCCTATGAGGTTTGTCTTAGGATCCTAGGATCTTGGAACTTAAGTAGTTTGTCCTATGAATATTGGAACATATGAGATTTTTCCCAAGAGGTTTATCTTAGGAACTTTGGAGGTTAGGATTCTCACAGCCTAGGAGGTTTTATTCCAGGTGGTTTGACCTAGGAAGCTTAGAACATAGGAACTTCGGAACACTAGAGGCTAGGAACCTTGGAACTTTTGAACTTTTTTTTAGGATTTTTTCAATATCCTCTTGGGCTTTGTTAGGACCATATTTATTTAGGCACTAGTTAGGCCTATTATTTTTGGTCCAATAGCTACCCCCCTAAGTATCAAAAAAATTAGACCATTTATTTTGATCCTAGGATTCTTTATCGTAGGTTACTTAATTCTAGGATTTTAACCTAGAAGATTTTTCTCCAATGATTTTTATCCTTAAATTCTTTCCTTGAAGAATTTTCTTAAAACGATGTTCATCCTAGGATAATTTGTTTTCGTCCCTAGATGATTAAGTTTAGAAGATTAAAACCTATCTTACAAGGATTTTACGTCGAAGATGATCTGTTTCCATCCTTAGATGAGTGAGATTGAAAGATTGAAAGCTATCTTGGGAGAATTTTCTTGAAAGACTTTCATCCTAGGATCATTTATTTCCATTCTTGGATAGCTGAATTTTGAAGATTAAAACTAGCTATCTTAGAATGATTTTCTTCAAAGATTTTCATCCTAGGATAATTTGTTTCCATCCTTGAATCATTGAGAATGGAAGATTTAAGGCTTTTTTAAGAGGATTTTCCTCCAAAGATTTTCATCCTAGGATGATTTGTTTCCATCGTTGGATGATTGTATCTAGAATTTTGAATTTTAAAAAGTCTATTCTAGGACTTTCGATCCATATCTATTCCATCATTATTTCCTATCCATATCTATTCCATCATTATTTCCCATGAAAATCGATGTTCTTTGATTGGGTTAGATTAGTTGCTTTTATTAATTGAGATTTTCCATTCATAAATTGCCTTAATTCTAGATCTTTTTTAATTGGATAAGATCCTCTTTATCTCCTATACAATGCCTCATTTTTCATTCTTCTTTGTCACTTAAGACTTTTCAAGAGAAGAGCATATGTTTTACAGAGAAAATCTCTTAAGTTAAAAGAGAGAGCCCGGTGATTTACGGTGTTTGACGTGACATTTACAGTGGCTAGTGATGATTTTCTACTTTCCAATGACTTTTTTAGCATTTTTCAATAATTTTTTGATGATTTTCAATATGTTATTGTTTATTATTATTTTTATCTATTTTTTTAATTTTTTTTTGGCGTACTTAGAAGAGTAATCATACGTCATTGTGACGTTGTAGGTCTATCTTAGGTCAAGAAGACCTAGTGTAGAAATGGGCAAGTATAAAAATATAGTGATGGATGTTACTCCTTTGACAACTGTTTATCTACTATAAGTGATATTGGCAGTTGTGAGTTAAAATAAGAGATACATGAGGAGAGTGGTGCATGTGCAAATGAAATAATAGAAAGAAGGACGGTTATTAACTTAGGAGAATATGAGGATAATGATGAGTCTATAGTTGAAGATACCTAACTAGGGGAGATGAAGACAATTAAGTATGGATTAGGCGAAATGTCACGTAATACTCAACTTGCGTCTTAACTGATGTGACATTTATATATTAGATAGTATTTACAACTAAGAAAATATTTTACATCAAGTGAGACTCAAATTATAACTTAATTATTAGGATCCCCTCACAGAACTCATCATAAATAGGGATGACTGATACAATTTAGATAAACTTGTGTGTTTTGAACAATTTAATGTAACTTTGCTCTAGTACTTTAAAATTATTTTATATTTCTTTTATTAAGTTAAAAAAGAGAATTCTGATAAGTTTCTTTTGTTTTTTATTCATACTAAATATTTTGGACATAGAATAGTAAGATTCACATGATTAAATCTCATATTTTATGCCTGATTTCACAAACTTAGAGGTTGTTTGTTAAATGTCTAAAGTCTGAAATTTTATTACTTTCAGACCTTTTCTAAAATTTACTTGTTTGTTTTTTAGAACTTATGTCTGATTTTCAGACATTTACATCTGAATAGAAAAAGTAAACTTTTGTGACTTTTATCTGAATGAGAAAATATCTGAATGACAAGTAAATATTATATTCCAAAAATATCTCTGTAAAATAACTTATTTCCTAAACTATAAAATCTAATCATTTTTTTTTGTTTTAATTTACAAGGATATAAATGTCAAATAACCAAGTTTAAGATGTTTTTTTATTGTAAAAACAAACAAGATGTCACTTATATTCAGATATTAAAAAGAAAACAAGCGCCATTTTAGATTTTCGATTCGCACTATCTGACTTTTAAAAATTGAGACCCATTTAGATTTCAGACAAAAAAACAAACGATTCATTATCTCTCTCATTACCAAACGAAATTGAGTGATTCCAAATCCTATGAACTCCTAGAACATTTCTAAGTGTGGACTGATTAGAGGCATCACAATTGGGGTGCTTTAAGGATCTCAAATCGTGGCAAAACAGAAGCTGTTCGTGCGGCTCTATTTTGGCGTGTTAAATCTTGTTTCTGTCATTCTCTCACCTCACGAAGTCGTTTTTGAAACTACAAGTGAGGTAATTAAACTTCAATCTTTCCTCTTGATTTTCGTTTTTGAATGAAGTCGATCCGAGGTCTCTAGAGCTTCCGCCATCCGTTTTAATTTTACTGCACAAAAGTTGATTTTTTAGAGACCTCATGGACAAATGTTGTCCTTCAAGTGGTATTAGTCAAGTTTGAAACTTATCTTAATGTCCATTTTATACATCTATTTCAAAAAAGAATAGTATCCTATCTATTAATCAAGTTTGAATCTTATCCTCATGTCCATCTTGTAAGTATCTTTCAACAAAGAGTATTTTGTTCGGTGCTCGCAAAAATCTGCAATACTATATTTGTTTTGAATATGACCAATAATATATTGAGATATTTAGATGATACATCATTAATTAAACAAGATCGTTTTTCAATCCATCAGCAAATAAAGATTCAAAAACCTCCATTTGTTGCTTCTCTAAAACAACACCAACCTCAACACCACCTCCTCCGTCTCTTCTCTCTGCCAAAGAGATGGCTTGTGTCCTATCAATTGACGCAATCTCCACCTTCTTGGGCCTCCCCCACCCGAAATCCGACCCGTAAACATCAAATTGGGTCGAGCCAGCCACAGAAAAAATTATTGCCCCTTCTTTCAGAATTTCCAATATTTCTGACAGCTTGTCATCATTAGCTTCAATAGCATCCGCATCGATCCCTTTGACCACATCACTTAACATCTCTGCAACAAAAGCAACCGCATTTCCTTGAACGAAATCACTTGCTTTTGCAGCCTCACAATGTCTCCCATTGCAGTTACCAAAATAATTAAGTGGAACTGGAGGATCCAAACGGCTCCTATAATCCGCAGTGAATCCCGCAACAATATTTTTAATTTCATCGTTACCTGCTGCAGCTTCAGTTTCATGAGTTTTGGCTTTGGCTAATTTAGCTTTAGCCATGCAAACAAACACATAAGCTAATGTAAGCACAAAAGTTGTTAAATGAACTTGTTTTGATTTTGATGATTTTGATAACTGATGATTAACCTTGTGCCTGAGTTTCGTAATATCTTCACGCGTCAACTCAAATGTGGCTCGGACCAATTTGTTCAGAGACTCAGAGTCTAAGAATGGTAAAACCTTCAAGCTCCGTATCTTCTGGGGATCCGAATTATCCGACCCGACAACCCACTTATTCAGTTGCAGCATGTCCTGACCTTTCGGATCTTTGATGACGGTCCGGTCGAGAAGAGGGGTTAGTTCAGGTGACAAACAAGGGTGAAGGCATAATTGTAATTGTTTGCACAAATAAGCCCAAGATTTCAGGAACAAGGTCGAAGTTTTGCCATCAAGAATTGCGTGGTGAGATGAAACACCAATTGAGAAGCCTTGGTTCGGAAACAGTGTTATTTGGACAGCAATTACCTCAGCTTTGTCGTCCGTAATCGACAACTGGGGCACAAGAGGATGAAATTCAACTACTTGGCGGATTCCGTTGCCGGAGAGGTGATGGAAGCCTGCGGGAGACTCCGAAGACCACTCAGCAACTATGAATGAAACGCCGTCGTTTTGGTCGGGGAAGTAGTAGACGGCAGGCTTTGCGGCATCCAGCGGCCACATGATGTGACCAGCAAGAGGGAGGTAATGAAGGAGAGTGAGGGAAAGGGAGTGCTCCAGCTTTGGGAGGATCTCCGAGGTGAATAAATCCCACGTCAAGTCAGTCATCTCATAGAAGAAGAGGCGTTCCACGGGAGGATTCTTGAACCAGAAAAAGTCGAAATAGGTGAGATCAAGAGTGGACGACGTCGTCTTTGAGTTGGGGTTGACGAAAGGGGTGACTTTGGTAACCTCCTGCATCTTTACTGTTACTCTGTTTTCATTTGCAGCCATGAGTTATTGAAATTGAAAGAGGGAAGAGATGGAATGTTACTCTGTTTTCATTCTATTCATGCATATATACAAATAAAAAATTTCAGGGTGTTGAAGTATTTTTATTTTTTTATAGGATCAGGTCATATGATTTTAATATAATAAATATTTAATTTATTTTAAAATTATATAATTTAATAATAATTTATATCAAAAAAATTGAATAAAATCACGACACAATATATATATATATATATATATGAAAATTCTCAAATTGCGGGCTCAAGCGGATAAAGTTATGGGCTTGTGCAGACGATATAATTAATTTTATGATTTTCTTAATATAAGCACCATACGAGTTCCGTGAACTAGTGGAGCCACCAAATCAATAGTTAAATTTTCCTTTTATGAATTCTACACAATTATTAATCATTATTCGGTGCTCAGCACATGTTCGTTAAACACCGATTCCTGACCCCACTCGTACTCGGGAAAAAGCAAACTGCGACACTCAATTTAAGTTCTGGCAGCCTAAATTGTAAGTGATTGATACAGTTCAGTGAATTTGGTCCTCATATTTTATTTATTTAATTATTATAATTTTCTTTTCTTTTAAAGTTTGTTTATCCATTACTTATCTACGATATTGTCCATGTATTTAAAGCAGATCAAATATTATTGTACGTATTTGAACATTTAACTTAAAATAAACTTAAAATCGGGTGATGACCCATCAGCTATCAACTCTCTTTAAACGATAGCCTATTACCAGCGTTAACAATTCCCAGACAAAAAAAAAAAAAATGATATATATTATAAATATATTTTTCTATTTATCTCTATCCCAATTGAGTTTAACGTGACGTTGTGAGTTATAAATGTGTGCTGTGGGCCTTAACAGTAAATAATTACCTATCACGTGGTCATGATACAATAATTCTTATCAATTCATTAATAATAATAATAATAAAAAAAAAACGTGTTGTGGTGACTTTCGTTTGGTCAGGCATGCAATCTAAAATCAATTTGGACTACTCTCATTATACGGACCCACGTAGGCCAGCCCTTTTTTTTTTATAATTAAATAACATATGAAACCACCGACTTTAATAGCAAATTATTTCCGAAGATATTAGGAAGATTGAGATTGCCTTGATTGAAGACACTATCTATATGCAAAAATGGCTTAGAGCTAATTGATAGTTGCCTGCCTTTTGAACATAACAATAACACAGGACTACTCTCGTTTGGTCAGGCATGCAATCTAAAATCAATTTGGACTACTCTCATTATACGGACCCACGTAGGCCAGCCCTTTTTTTTTTTTTTAATTACATAACATATGAAACCACCGACTTTAATAGCAAATTATTTCCGAAGATATTAGGAAGATTGAGATTGCCTTGATTGAAGACACTATCTATATGCAAATATGGCTTAGAGCTAATTGATAGTTGCCTGCCTTTTGAACATAACAATAACACAGGATAACATAGCTTTTGTCTTGTAGTACTAAGGCGAAGATGTGTTCTTTTCTATCATTTATGCTTTTGGTAATTAACTTGGCTTTAATTAAAATTAGTAAAATTAGCTAATATAGATCTTATATAAATGATCACCTGGTTATATTATGTCACTACAATGTCAATGGCTTGTTTTTCAAAATATGTGTCTAATTTGGTCCCAATAGCTAATCAAACGATAGATCGAGAGCCTTTGGTATGGTTGGAAAAAAACTCCACTGAGACATAATGTGCTATCATTGTATTGGTGTGTTGATATTATATCTAAATATTATATGGGTCAAAAGTGAATCTAGATTAATAAATTAAAATAAAATAAAAATAATTGGTTAAAAAATAAAAATTATAAAGATTTGATTTTAAAAAGAAATTAAACTTAAAATTCATTTGAGAGGATAATTAATTTCATCGTTTGAATCCTTGAGCTTTGCCTTTCACTTTGACTTAGAAAAGTAGTCACTTATATCTAAAAATAAACACTAAGTTTATTTAACAAACTTGTGATGTACAATACAAGAAAATTTAATACAAAAATTCACCCTAGATTTACACTAAAAAAGCCTCCTCTAAATTCCACCACACAATTCTCTCTTGTTTCCTACTCTCCCCAAAATTTCTGCACACCTCAATTATGAAATATCTTGAAGGCAAACTTTGACCTAATCAAGTGTGTGCATTTACATGATATTTTTGGTGAGCTTATAATCATAACCTTTCAAAGAGTTTTAGTAGTAAAATCCAAAGGCTCTTAAATTGCAACCATTATGGATCGTTCAATTCAACATAATCAATGGCTATAAATGAAGTCAAATTTAGACCCTCAATTTGCTGATTTGTCAAGGTAGATGATCTACCAAAATGGTGTGTTAAATTTAGTGCAATGAGGTGCACATGAGCTTAGACACATGGGATGATCTCAGCCACTCGGAATTAACACTAGATCGAAGGGTTGACAATTCTTCCAAAGGCTTTTGAATCTTTGAAATTCAAATTTCATATCCATTTTTGCTATTCAAGGATCATGATTTTAGGGATTTACCTACGAAAAACAAAAATCATACTTGAAAATAAATAAAAATAGGTAATTTATAAAATAGGCTAAGGATTTGTAAATAAGATGAAATTGTTAATATTATCAATACTGTAAGTAAAAAATAATAATTTTAACCTTTATCAAATGATGATGATGATTGGTGTAAAAAAAAAAAATTGATGATGATGATTCTCATGTATATGTGCTTTCATTTTTTTCCTCTAATGTGGATACACTATTAAACCATGCAATTTAATAGAATTAGTTTTCAATGCAGTGTAAAACCGTGCGATTTAGTAGCATTCTTCACTAACTCTATTAAACTGCACGGTTTAACAGTTTGTTTGTATTAAAAAAATGAGGACAACTGTACTAGAAAATGACTATATATATATATGTGTGTGTGTGTGTTCTAATCAGAGATCCTGACCATATTAAAGTCAGGGATAAGATAATATTCCAAAAAACACAAGCTATAATATAGTTTATTTTATAGTGTAGTGTATAAAAATATTTTTTTTTTATCTTTTAACTTATTCTTGACATTAATATAGTATAGTTAGGGATCCCTAATTAGAAACCCACTATATATTGAAGACATTCTTATTTTAAAAAGTGAGGATGCTCTCTCTCTCTCTATATATATATATATATAGAGAGAGAGAGAGAGAGAGAGAGAGTCCTTTACTAGTTCGGGCATTCTCATTTTTTTTATGTGGACACTTTTAAACGATGGGGTTTAAGAGAGTTGATTTTTAATTCTCTTAAACTGCACAGTTTAAGAGCATATCCGCATTAAAAAAATGCAGGCTTCTGCACCTGAAAATGATTTTTTATTTTTGTGTGTGTGTGTGTGCATACGTTTAATGTTCTTTTCTATTACGTTGGGTGTTATGCCTTATAATCATAAATAAAATAAAAATTACATTAGTGTTATGCTATATAATCATTACATAATATTCATTATGTAAGGGCGATATTAGAGATGGCTAACGCGCCATGCCATGCAAGACCAACTCGTAAAAAGAAGGCTCATGAGGGCCCGTGGGCTAGCACAATATGGCCTACTATGTGATTTGTGTCATGCCTTGCCTAATTTTTTTCTTCCTTAGTCTTAACCTAGTACATGTGCTAAGCTCACACATGTCATGACAAGTCGTGTCATGGGCCGTGCCTAAGAAAAAGTACAATAATTTTTTTTTTTAAAGAGAGCACGCAAAGCTATTGAGGTACTTTTTCAAGTTTATGTACTTCTTTTTTAGACCACGTGTCTTTAGTAAAATTTAATAAAATTAAAAGTTTAAAATTCTAGTTCATATTCAATAATTATAAACTAATAATAGTAAGAAAATATAATACTAACTACTAGGTTAAAACTTACGGTATTAGAATTCTTTTTCAATACTTAATAACAACAATAATAGTAATAATAATAATAAATTTTTCTTAAGAATTAACTTAATTGATAATGTGGACTTACATAGAGTCATAGATTATAGTCCATAATAACATTAATCCATACATTTATAAAATCATGATATTTATAATTTTATTTATAAAAATCATGATATTATTTATACATAAAACAATTAGAGTATTTTTTTAAAACTAAGAATTGAATGAATTAAAAAACAAATTAAAAGATTTAATTCCAATTTATTTGTAAAATCATAAAATTTTGAATTTACTTTCGTTAAAATTTTTTATTTTAATATACTTTGGCTGACATGCTATTGATGATCCATAAGTTGCATGCTAAACTATTAATGAAACGTACTCATTGTAAGCCTTTTCACGTGCCGTGATTTAGTCTATCTTTATTTATGTTGTACTTTTAAGCCCAACGTGCCTAAAATTCTTAGCCTAACCCAACCCACATACGTGTCATGTCGTGCTGCGTTCCCTATCAGAATGTGTTCATGCCATATCGTGCCTTATTGTACGGATATATGCCGTGCTCATGCTGTCCCATGTGCCACTCAGACTACTGGTCATCTCTAAGTGATAATGTCACTGCATTAATAATAGAAGATTAGGATAAAAGTAGCAATTGTTGCATCAAAGCGTGACAATCATGGGATTTCAAGGCATAAAGTTTCAAATCTTGTAGTGATATGAGATTTCCAAAATTTGGACAATAGCCATCAGGAACATTAAGTTTAAACAATGTCTTACAAAATTTTTTCTTTTCTTCCCTTGACAAAGTATAATATTTATTAGGAGGCAATTTCGTTCCAGTTTGGCCAACTTTTGGTAATAATTCTTTCCTCACAACCATTTCATCTAAATCCATACGAGCTGCAAAACCATTCTTTGATTTCCCTGGAATGTTAAGTAAAGATCTTATAAAGCTTTAACACATTCTTTTCAATATGCATAGCATCAAAAGTGTGTCTCACATATAAAGGCTTCGAATAATCAAGCTAAAAATAGATATTTCTTCATCCAACAAGCTTTTTCATTGATATTAGTTACACACTATTTGCTTTTTTCTTTTCTAATGAGAAATTTAATGTTTGAACTCATGCCAGGATTTCTTGACCTTTCAATGATTTTGGAGCAATTTTAACTTCCTCTTCATTATCAAATGTCTTCTTCTAAAACTCATATGGATGATACCATGGCAAAAATCTTCTATGGCTAGTATAAGACATCTTTAGCTATGGCCAAGTCGAACAACATATGTTTTTTTACTACAAATTAGACATACTTTATAACTTTATAGTGCAACCAACCAAGTTTCCATAAGCAGGAAAATCATTTATCGTTCATATTAAAATAGCTTTCAATGTTAAAGACTTTTGGCAATAAACATTATAAGCTTCAATGCCCATCTTCCTCAATGTTTTAAGATCATCAATTAATGGTGCTAAGTAGACATCAATATCATTACCAGAGTGTTTGGAAACTCAAATCAACAAAGTCAGCATCTTGGTTAACCGTTTATTTGAAATTCAGCCCAACGGTAACTTTGACCAACCCAAACGGTTAATCGTTAACGGTTAACGGCGATCCGTTTTCTAGCAGAAAGTCAATAACGGCTAGTTTTTCAGCTCTAACTATAAATAAGCTCAATCAAATTCAAACAAAATTTTTTTCCAACGATTATCATTGAGCATACAAACTTTCATTGAGCTTTAAATTCTTGTATTCATCTCATTTATTCACACATTGGGCTTTCATTTGTGATCAAACAAATTGTGTGAGAGAAATTCATTTGTAATCTTTTTTGTAAAATCAAGTTGAGAGATTGTAAGTGTTGGGATACACTTAGGTTAAGAGATTGGGGATAATCTCTTGTTGTAAAGGTCCATTGACACCTTGAAAGTCAATTGTAAGCATTTGAAGCCTTGGAGGCTTGCTTAGTGAAATCCTCAAGCTCAGTGTGCTTGGAGGCGTGGACGTAGACGGGTATAGCCGAACCATGTAAAAATCCTTGAGTTTGCTTTTTCTCTTCCCTTACTTATTTATTATTGTGCTTTCATTGAATTTATTGTTTTCAAATTTATTAAGGCATTAGATTGGATTGCTGTGTGGTTTGATTAAGATAAGTTTTAAAATACTAATTCACCCCCCCTCTTGGGTTGTACACTTGTATTTCAATCACCAGTATCACTGGCCAACAACTATACCTGCTACTAAAAGAACTATGTAGATTAATCCTATCTGCAATAGTGCAAGTTGTATGTTCCTTGGTTCAATTCCAAAATCAAGCCATGAGTGATCTATTGGTTTTCGTGTTAGGGTGTTTGCAAGATGACGTAATAGACCATCAGTTTCCCTCTGAGTGGCATGCCATGTTAGATTTTCAACACTTCGAAATATCCTTTTAAACCTTGGGATAGGTGGAAAATACCATAAAACTTTTGCCAGAACACCTATCTTCATTTCAGTTCAATATTTTAGCTTCCACCTTGACACACCACAATTAAGATGTATAACATCATATTTACACTCCTTTCTATATAAGTATATAGTCATTTGGACACGCATGTATCTTCATATACTCCATCCCTAATGCATTTAAGGAATTTTTTACCTCGTATATTAAATAAGGCATTTCATTATTGTCAAGCAACTTTTCTCTTAACAATTTCAACAAATTTGAGAAGTGTTGGTCTGACAAACCATTTTTTGCTTTAAGGTTGTACAATTTTACTAATGCAGATAATTTTGTGAACTTTCAATAACCTGGGTATAACTTTTTCTCAGCATTAATCAATAAATTCTCAAATTGTTTAGGATTATTTTCAAAATGATCATGAGCTCCTTGAATCATCTTTATAGTGTTGGCTATAGATTCCGTTGTAAAGTCTCTTGTTTCAAATTCTGCTGTAGATCGAAAATTGCTAGTGGTTAAAGGCTCCTCAACAAGCTTTTCTCAATGCAAAATCCAATTACTAAAACATTGGTCTATATCATTCAAGTACAAATGATCCCTAATCTTATAAACAGCTTGATGTTTCATATTTCCACATTTCATACATGGACATAGAATGCGATTAAAAATTTCTGCAATGCCTTGCATGAACCATTGCAAAAAATTTAAAAATCTTTCAACACCAATCTTATAATTTTTTATCTTTGATCTGTAGACATTCAAGGTTTATCCATTATGGATGTAAAATACAAATATATCGCTTTAGAATATTTTTCATAATTTCTTCATGATTACCTATGTCCTAATTTGAGGAAAAAAAATTAAACATAAGATCCAAATATTGTTATCCTAGCTGAATAATATCAACAACTTGATGTTTACTAAAGCATATAACATAGCAGATTGACCAAAGCTTGATGGACATGAAGTGTTAGAGACTAAGCACAAAAGCACAACAAATGGATTGCTATAGTGGTAAGCATTTCTATTAAGTGCTCAACATATATAGGATAAAATACTTTGGTACTTGTACCTTCTCTAAAATATGAAAGTATAAACATTACAAACTCCTTCATAAAATCTAATCCCTAGAAATAACTTTACTATTCATCCATATTGTCAACATTTGTTATTCAAACAGAATAATTAGACAAAGAAAAAAAAAACAGCACATGTTTACCACCCACAAATAAACAATCTATCACTTTCTTTCATAAGAAGAACAAACCCCTTTTGTCCCTTGAAGGCTTTTTATGTGTGCTTTACATAAAGAAACTCTCTAAAATCCTTTCCTAATTCAATTTAAATTAGTCACCTACTTTCTTTATTTAATTTGAATTAGCAATTCATGTGTCTCATAATTTATTTTTAATAATATAATCCAAATCACATTTATATTTGACTTATTTAACTTTAATTTGTAATTAGGCACGATTGGCCGAACCACGTAAAAATCATGTGTTTGCTTTTTTTTACTTTATCTCTGTATTTTTCATTGTCAGTTTAAATTGCATTAAGTTTTAGTTGCTTAGATTTTTAGAATCGTAATTCACCGGCCTCTTGGGTTCCTAGTTAGTATTTCATCTTCGTGGCCCGATTTAGTTTTGGTGGCTTCACACCTACAATGCCCTTTTATGATCTACTAGGAATCAAAAGGTTGGCCATTACTCAAACATGAGCTAGATTGCATGGGTGCAAACCTTAGCTCTGATGCCATTTTCCACAGAACGAGAATTTTGCACAGCAAACCCATGCAACACTCCACGCCTCAAAGCTCACCAGACTTGAGGATTTCACTAAGCAAGCCTCCAAGGCTTCAACAACACTTACAATTGATTTTCAAGATGTCAATAGACTTTTATAATAAGAGATTATCCTCAATATTTTAACCCAAGTATACCCCAACGCTTACAATCACTTAAAAATAAATATTACAAATGAATTTTTCTCTTACACAATGTATATAGTTACAAATGAAAGCTCAAAGTGTGAATCAATGAAACAAAAACATGTTTAAAGCTCAATAATGGTTGTATACTCAGTAGCAAGTTCAATGATAACTCTTGGATATTACTAAATTTGAATTTGATTCAGTCATTTTATAGTTGGGGCTGAAAATTTGCCGTTGTTGACTTTCTAAGCAAAATCGGATTGCCATTAACTATTGTTGGTTCACTGTTTTGACTAGTTTAAATGACCGTTGAGCTGGGATTTTAAATAGTTGATTAACCGTTTGAAGTTATCATTTAACTGTTTATTTCGAGAAACCTTCAAAACAAATTTTGGCTAACCGTTCTTGTTAAACAGTTCACGGTTATAATCTAATTCTTTTCTGGAATCAACATTTAAACAACCTTTTATAGAAAATGATTTTTCAATTAAAGTTAACAATTATCCAGATTCTTAAGCATGTCTAAAATATTAAGCGGCTTTAAGAGTTTGTTAATATTAATAGCTTCAACATATTTAATTAAAAACATATAAGGTTTGTTATCATCAAAATCAATATTATATGATTATTTATGTCACAGAAGGGGGTCGCACCCAGGTAAAGACCCACAATAATTTCAAGGCCTCTTCCATCAGTGCCTTAGAACCTTGTATTGCCATGCTCAAATCTTCCATGTTTGCCACATAAGACGCCTTCGAAAATTTGAAAGAAAGGATCTATTGTCTTAAGGGCGAGTATGTCCAATTTATGGTAGCCACCAAGGTCTTTATCCAAGACCAAGCCAACACCTTCCAAGTAGAGTTTCGAGCATTCTACGATGAGGTCTTAAAACTCCATAGCTTTGTGCAAGATAAGCTACATGTGATCCATGCAGAGGTAGAGAAACTGTGCTCAAGTTGAGCATGGCACAAGTTCACACTCTCCATTAACCTAGTTTTCACAACTCAAATGGTGCACGCCACATCAATGCGCCAAAGCCCAATACCTATGATGGTACACGTAATGCCACTATCGTGGATAGCTTTCTCTTCGGGATAGAATAAGTTGTTGGCATGAAAGATGAGGTATTGAAGATAGCGTAGCATCTATAAACCTTTGAGGTACTGGTCAGCTATGATGGCATCCAAAGTATGGTGAAATAGGCAAAGGCATCTACACTATAGACATATAGGCAAATTTCAAGCTAAGGTGTGCTAGCTTGGCCTAGGTCTAGGATATTCCAACACACTCTAGTACTTGTACATAATTAGCCCCTTCCACACTTGTGTGTACTTAGAATTCTTTAGAACTTGGTAAAATAGTGTAGCAAGTGGCATGTGTATATAATTTTCTAGATTTTGTAGCAATCTGCTCAAGTTGAATGAAATTCTCTATAGCTAGGCAAGCTTTCCTATAAGTAGGGCATGACATTTAGTGTTTAGAACACAGTAATACAACAAGAAACTTGTGCATAGTTGTAAAGCACTCAAGCTCTCTAATATACACTCTTTCGAGTAATAAGCTTTCTCTTTGGCTATATTGCCCTCTCTTCTCTCTAGTTTTTTCATAAGCATCTTTTGTTAGCTAGCTAGCTCAGACTTTGCTGGTGATTTGGATAAGAGGAGGTCTACAACTGGGCTTATATTCACAATCTATGGTGGAGCTGTGAGTTGGAAAGCTTCTCTTCAGTCAGTCGTGGCCTTATCAACAACCGAGGCAGAGTATATTGCACTTACTGAGGCAGTGAAAGAGGCAATCTGGCTCAGAGGATTGGTTTCCGAGTTGGGGCTGAAGCAGGATATAATTCAGATCAGCTGTGACAGCTCTAGTGCCATACAGCTGAGCAGGAATCCAAAATATCATGAAAGGACCAAACATGTTGATATAAGACTGCACTTCATAAGAGAAGAAATCGAAAAAGGAGTAGTGGATGTACTTAAGATATCTACTGAAGACAATCCAGCAGATATTCTGACAAAACCAGTGCCAACAATCAAGTTCAAGAATGCTTTGAACCTGATTGGTATCAGAAACTTGTAAAGACAAGGGTATTTCTAAGCTGAAGCTGAGATGGGTGAGGCGTGATCAGAATGAACTAAGGTGGAGATTTGTGAAGCCAGTTAGTTAATTCTGTTCGTTGGGTTGTTAGAGCTGCGTACTGAGTCAGCTTTTGTGGGCCCAGAAGTTGGTTAAGTTAGTTATCTCCAGCAGCTGGGTTCAGGAGGCTATAACAACAGAGCTGAAAGCTGACAAAACGTTGAGAGAGAGTAGAATCAGTTGGAGAGTCCAAGGTTGATAAGATAGAAAATTCTTTGTACAAGAGGTTTAATCTTGATCATCTACCAACTCCCATTGTATTCTGTTAATCAATAAAGCTTCAAGCCCTTAAGGCGTTCTTCAGCCGTGGATGTAGGTACCTTGGTACCGAACCACGTAAATTCTTCTTCCCTGTGTTTTGATCTTTTCTTGTTCCCTTCTATTCTTTCTTCTTGTTTTTTAATCTTGCTGAAGTTATAAACTGGTGTTTCTCTGTTCTTCATCTCTGCTTGTTTGGTTCAAAGAGTTAAGTTGTAGTAAACGGTGAAAGGTTAATTGTTATCGGTTCATGGTTAACGCTTAACGGAGCAAGGTCAAGAGTTATCGGCAAGAGGTAGAAGCTAGTCGGTAAAGGGTTAAGTCACTATCGGCTAACCGATTATTAACACTAACAAATCTCGGTAAAATAGTTACCAAAATTTCTTTCTTCTATTGCTCTAATTTATTAACTACAGTGATAATGCTGGCTGAAGCATGCAGAACTTAATGGTGGACGTAGACATTAATATTGTTCAGAAAAGGTGAAACAAGCTGCAACTAAACATCCTATGCACCTATACGAGCACACCTTTCCCAGGTTCAAGAAGCTTACCAACTTGGACATTGAGCATAGATTAATCAGGGGGTGTATAGAAACCATATATAACTGATAAAGTTCATTAGGCAAGATACTTTACTCTGTTTGTTCAGTAAACATGCTTGTCAGGTAATTGCGGATTCTAGTTAAAAAATATAGAGGAATCGCTTTCATGTATTGACTCATTTAAGGAATTCTCATTTTTCTGTATTTTGAACTGATGGGAGTTCTCTGATTTATTACGTGACTCTTTTTGATTTCTTGCTGCTATTTTATAACTTACAGTTTCCATTAGCGATAAACTCTTGTTTCTTATGAACAACTAGACACGGAAAAGACACTTGAAGAATTGATCAAGCCTACCACATCGTCACCTCCATGGAATTAGATTCCGAAAGCAGCTTACAGTGTTTCTTGCAGGATTGTGTTTCTTGCAGGATTGACAATGACATGATCACAATCTTCTTGACCTAGTAGCTTACTAGCTCAAAATATGAGGATTAGTGGCTATTCTGGAACTAGAGCTGTCATAGAAATGTATTCAAGGGTGAAAATAAACGTACCCATTCAGTACACATTTTTCAGGGAACATTGACCGCTTCCCAGCATAATTCATTGTGGGTAGCTCTCTTGAGTATATTTGCAAAAGAGAAAGATGCAGAAAGCCTCTCATTAAATATAGAGCCTATTACGAAATATTCATGGGAAGCATGGAATGCTCGATGTAACATGTTAAGCCCATTTATATTTGCAAGTTGTATTTAGAAAGAAGTACCTGAAGGTAGGATTTACTACACGTATCTTCAGCATCTTTAGGATTAACAAGCACAAAGATATACCCCTCCCGTATACAAGTAATGCAAATACAAAAGGGCCATAGTCAATTCACCATAACCCGACAAAATTCCCAATTATCTATCAAATAATTGAAATTGAAACTGACCTACCAAGTGTACCTTTTTCTTCCGATTTCGAGTGAGTAGTATAATTACTGGACTTCAAATATTCTCTTAACTGCCAGAAACCAAACAATGAGTGAAAAAAGTAATAACATAACGAGTTACTGTCATTTCATTCATTAAAATATCTATTAGGATCTTTGCTATGTTTCTATGTTGTTTCCTATTTTGTTAAGGAGTGCTTTATTATGTTTCCATTAATTAGTTTAGTCTTTATAAGTTTTAGTTACGAAGAAGTTGTTATTTTACGCTATATAAAGAGTTTTTTTACTTGTTTAGTGGAACAGGAATCATTAGCTTCAAACTCTCTTTCCCTCTCTGAATTGTTGTGTTCCTCTACTCTCTGTTATTTCTACTGTCAATTCTTTACCTCTAAATTGCTAATTTTGTTAGTAGCAGCCTATCAATATCTATAATATGAGGAAAAAAAGATAAATTTGTTTTAAGCTAAAGTGGTATGGACAGAATTTTGAGCTTAATTAATAAAAAAAAAAGGTGATTTATCAAATTAAAGTACCTGCGATTTTATTTTTGCGGTTCTGGATATGGAGATTTGGAGAGTGTTAGGATCAGATTTGCAAATGAACTTTTATGCATCTACGGTTACCTCACAAATACCTGACAAATAACATTTTTAAATAAGAAAGTGAAAATTTGACCTGGAAATGGGTTTCGGATAGCAGAGAGGCACTTAATTAGGCGGGAAGAAGGGCATTTTCTTGAACATGATGAAAGTCTGTGGCATTATCGTCATCCATTTTTTTTTTTAATTTTTAATTTTCGTTTTTCATTTAATTGATTATACAAAATAAAATAAATAATATAGTTAAACTAAAATCTCGTTAAATTAATAATTAAATTATTAATTTTAGAACCATAAAAAATCTGTTAATTTAGTGAATATTAATTAATCAATAAATGAATAAATTATTCATTTATGAAAATATTCATTTTTCTAGAAAATATAGTCACGATTATAAAATTTGAACCACATTAATTTGAAACATATTATGTTTGATTTGAATATTAATTAGTTGCACTAGAATGGTAGTAATAACATTATTTTAGAATTATTTTTTATGTTAAATATGAGATATGGAGCTTATATCATACGAAAAAGCACTCATAAAAATACTGACATTGAATAATTTCTTGTTGTAAAATTATAACGTAAATTTCATATTATAGAAAGTTAGAGATAAGATTTAAGTCGAAATCAATTTTAAGAAAAAAAAAGCAATAATAAAAACCTATTTTACAACAATACATAGGTATAGAGCAATGATATACATCCAAAAATAAACCCCCATTAAACCCTGCAAAGGAAAAAAACTGCATAAAAAGAAAAAAATAATGTAAAATAATTTATATTTGGGTGAGCTTTAGTTTAGGTTCGTGGGGACAACAAGCATTTTTTCATAGACATATCATAAAGATTTAGTTTGAAATTAAGTAATTATTAATTTATACAGTAAGTAGGTCCTATATTATAATAGGAATTTTTAAAAAATTATTATCTTATAAAATTTATTAAATTATTAATCTACCACATTTGCCCAAACTCAAAATTAGAAAAAATTATTATTTAATTGAACTTATCAATTTATAGAGGGTTTAATCTTATACACCAATAAAAATTCTTTTACAAAACAGGAAAAAATAACACTTGGGTAGCACCGACGACAATATTATACATGAAGAGTGTCGTTTTGGTGTGCTACAGTATCATGTAGCGAACAATAACACTATTTTGATCGTTCTGGTGCTGCAGCGCTATTCAAATTAATATAAATGTTCATCAAAATAAGCCTAATAAAAAAATATTTATGTGAAGGAAAATCTTAACATCAAGATGAAAGTTAGCTAACATTTTAACGGAAATCTGCCAAAATTAGGATTAATTTAAAAAAAATAAATTACTTTTACTTTAACAGCCTAAAGGCCAAAGTGCACATATTTTACACTAACTAAGATGGATTAAGTTGGTACTTGATTAACTTAATAGCGCTCGACTACGTCGATATCATATTGTAAAGGGAGAAATAAGGACGCCTCTGAGTCTCATATTTGCATTTATGGTACGTTTACTTCGATAATTGAAATGGGTTAAAATTGAAATGAGAGTAGAATCAAAATGATTGAAATTAAAACAAACTGTACTTTTGTTGATATACTTACTTTATCTTAGAATTAGAATGAATTGATTCAATTTACTAAAATGCTACCAATTAAAATTATGCATTTGTTCTTCAACAAATTAATAAGTAAACATTTTAAAATGAAATATATGCATATTCATTTTATTATTAAGCTATTGTTGAGCTTAATATTATGATTTTTTTAGTGGATTAATTTTTTTGAATTAAAAATCATATTTTTATTATTTTAAACATAATTATAATAATAGTAATTATTGTTATAATTATTATTATAGTAATTAATTTTATTATTAATTAATAATTATTGTAATTATAAATATTATAATAATAACTACTATTATAATTATTAAACATTGTCATTTTGGCTTGTATGGGCAGAGTGCGCATATTTATATTTATTTATTTTTTATTTTTTTTTGGGATGTCTAAAGAATGTCTCTATTGGGGAATCAGAAAGTTTATAGGGAATTCTTTGTAAAGCTTTAGTAAATTAGGAAAGTCTTGAATCATTCTCTAAAATCCTAATTAGCCAATCAAAGCAAGAACTACCATAATTATTAATCGAAACAAAAATCACCGTAATTATTAATGAAGAAAAAATGCGGGCGTTACAGAAAGTTTTGTTTATCATTAATAGGAGTGCCATTTAACTCATCAATGGCATTTTGAGCAGAATCTTCGTCGTCAAACTCCACAAAACCATAGCCTTGGGACTCGCCAGAACCATCAGTAGCTCTCTCACAAGAAAGAATGTTCCAAAAGAAGAAAATGTATCGCGTAATGCTTCGTGATCAACACACTTGTCCAAATTCTCGAGAAGTATGGTCGCAGAACCGCTTTCTCGGATACTAGGATCCCCATGAGAATACCTGATTCTGATGGACTTATTATTAAGTGGAGTGAAGTTCAGAACATCCAGTATCCTCGCCGCATCTGCAGGGTCGCCTTAGTTGACGCAGCCGTGGCCGAGAGAGCGCCTGGTGCTCAGGTCTCGACAAACCCTAACCGACACGACTTGACCGACCAGGCTGAACAGATCATAAAGCTGTGAATCGGTTACGCTGAAATCGAGATCGCCAACATAAAGGGACGTCGCTAGTAACTGGTTCCCCGACGCACCCGCCGCCTCTCCGTTTGGCCCCGACATTTGCCCTTGAAGTTGATATCAAAGAGCTCAAGAAAACAAAGAAGAGGTTGATACCGCAAGAAGCAGCAAAAACGGCAGCCACGAATTGCCTCTGGAATTGGCAGCGAAAAGCATAAAGAGTCGGAGGGTTTCTTTTGAATTGTTTCATTAGTCACCTATGGTCTTACTAACTTATGTTTTTAGTTCAATATTTGGAATTTTCCTGCATTTAAGACCAACTGATTTAGGATTTTGGGTTTATATCTTATGGCTCCCTATATTTTTATTATTTTACATTTTAGCCAAAGTATTTGAGTTTTGGATAGAAATATTCAAATTTTTATTTATATTGGATCCAAGCCCATTACGGGTTATCAATTAGATAATATAAATAAAAATTTGATAAGTCCAATAGTAATTATTTGTCTAAATTTATTTATATTGGTCCCAAGTCCATTTTGAGATTTCAAAATTGGGTCATATAAATGAAAATTTAGTAGATCAATATTAAAATTTATTAGGTTCTAGAATTTTTGAAGATAAATTTGGGCTTCTTTTATTAAACTAATTGGGTCTGGATTTTATAAAAAAAAAATATTTTAAAAATAAGACTCAATAGAATTTTTATTTAAAAAGTGCCCAAATTTAAATTTAAAATTTGAACTAAGGATAAATTTAAAATCCCAAAAGTCCCCAAGCCCATAGTTATAAACAAGAGTAAGTACGAGGAAGAGAAAGAAGGAAGATCGACATTGACTTGAAGCCCAATAGATATTAGGCTTGTAGATTAAGTCAATTTTTCCTTAGGAAAACCATGACTTGAGATTGTTTAATTGCTTTGACCTATATACTATGTTTGGTTGATAACATGCTATGATATCATATCATACAGAATAGATAGTGCCACTCAATGCATCATAATATATGGAATCTATAGATTATGAATCTAGCATATATTGTTTACATTTGCATGTGCTTAATAATATTAGATTTCATCTAGACAATATTATTTTAGGAAGCATACAATTAACATTATAGGATATAATCTATATATTGTTTAAAAGGAAAAACCGACTTTAAAATATTGAGTGAATAAAGGGAAAATTTAAGATAATTTTTCCACGGGCTCTATTGTTAGTTCAATAATAAAAATTATATATATACATTTACTTCATATGATGGTGATGCTCCTTACGGAGAGTATATATATTAGACATTTTATTTGATGAACTTCCTTTTAGATAAGATTAAAATATTTTTTCAATTTGTTGATCACCCTAACGATGGCTGCATAATATGAAAGATTTGTAGAGTGAAATAATGGTTATACACTCAACAAAAATTTGTTATTAACCTTTCCAACAAAGCTTTGTTAACAAATTTTAGCCCTAAAAGATAACGATAATTATTTATCATATTTCAGCATGAAAGTAAATAATCTAATGATTAATTGGGTCTAGTAAATGTAGGCATGACTTCCCCATATGATAGTTTACATGAAAGTAAATAATCTATCGATCACCCGAATGGTAGATGCATTTATGGTTTTTGCATTTTAGATTTTTATTGTGAACATTACTTGTTTCAAAATATTAATGCATGTATGTTTTATTTTTCAGAAAATATCTTCCCTAAGCCCACTCACTATTATTCTAAGTCAAAACAAACTCACTGGCGATAACTACATAGATTGGAAACAAAATTTATTTATAGTCCTGAGGGCTAAAAATTATAAATACGTCTTATCCCAGCCTTGCCCTCTTGAACTAGCAGAGGACACTAGTAGAAATCAGAGAAGGCTTTATGGGAAATAGGAAAAAGCTAATGAAATGGCAAAATGCTATATTTTAGTTTCGATTTCTAATATTTTGTAAACCAAATATCAAAACATGGAGAAAACCCCTAAAATAATGGAAAGTCTCCAAAAGAAATTTGGGCAGAGTACTCGCTCTAGGAGACAAGCGATGCTAAAAGGTGTTACGAACTCCAAGATAGGAAAGGGTGCAAGACTTCGTGATCATGTCCTAAAAATGATGGACTATTTGAATGAGGTTGAGATTTAGGGTGCACAGATCGATGATAATTCAAAGATTGACATGGTACTAGAATCTTTGCCTGAAACATTCAAGGAGTTTAAGGTCAATTATAATATAAATAAAAGAAATATGACTTTAACAGAATTAATGAACAAACTTCATTCTTCATTCAACTGAAGACATTTATCTTATTGAAAATCCTCAAGGAAGTATTAACCTTATTGAAAAAGTACTTCTTTGAAGCCTAAGCTAAAAGGCAAGAAGAAGAAAGCTGGGAAAAAGAAATTGTCTACTAAGAAAGATGGCAAGGCGAAAGGCAAGTGCTTTAAGTGTGGATAGAAGGGTCACTGGAAAAAATGATTGCCCTAACATTGTGAAGTTAGGTATAAGAAATCTTTCAGTCATAAAGACCTGTTTAGTTCAGAATCTTGTTGACACCTGAGTCTTGGATTTTAGAGCAACTAATCATATTTGTAATTCACTTTTTTAGTACTAGGAAACTAAGTGAAGAAAGCGTCAAACTGTAATTAAGGACATGCTAGTTTCTGTCAGTAGTAAAGACTGAATCTGTTTTATTATCTTTTAATAATGAGACTTTAGTTTTGAATAATTTTTTTTATATTCCAGACATTAAGAGCAATTTAATTTCGATAGTTTGTTTATCAAAACAAGGATATACCGTAATTTCTAATTTCTCTATTTCTATTTTGAAAAGTAATTGAATAGTATGTTCTGATACATTGGAGGATAATTTATATCATTTAAGTCCTTTGATCCATTCTATGCCTGACACAATGATTGAAAATAATGAGCATTTACACTTATCTAAGACAAGTAAAATTTCTTCCAACTAATGTTACCTTTGGCATTTGCGCTTGGGTCATAGAAACATAAATAGGATACAGAGAATGATCAAATATGGGCTTTTAAAAGGAAAAATGACCAAACGGCCTTTTCTCGACTAAAGGAATATGTGCAACAGTACCACTTGAATTTGTACGTACAGATGTATGTAAACTAATCAATGTACAAGTTCGAGATGGTTATGAGTATTTCATCACATTCACTAATGATTATTCAAGATACGGTTATGTTTATCATAAGTGTGAAGTTCTTAAAAAATTCAAAGTGTATAGGATTGAGATAGAAAAATAATTAAGTAAGAACATAAAAAAAAACTTCGATCTAATCGAGTTGGTGAACATCTGTCAGGAGAGTTCAAAGCGTATCTAGTTGAAAATGAAATTATATCTCAATTAACAATTTCAGGAACACCACAACAAAATAGTGTAGCAGAAAAAAGAAATAGAACTTTTTTGGATATGGTAAGATTTATGCTTGGTTTTTCCATGTTGTGCATCTCATTTTAGGGAATAGCTCTAGAAACTGCTGCATACCTATTGAACTTAGTTCCATCTAAGTAAGTGCTTAAAATCCCAATAGAATTATGGTCAGGTCGCAAACCAAGTTTGAAACATATCTACATTCGGGGTTTACTAGCACATGTACTGAAATCAAAGGCCGAAAAAATGGATTCACATTCTGAGGTTTGTATGTTTGTTAGGTACCCCAAAAGAACAAGAAGAGGTTTATTTTATAGTCCTTAAGATAGAAAAGTAATTGTGAGTGCACATTTCACTTATCTTAAGAAAGAATATATGAATAGCTTCAAAAATAGGAGTAAGGCAGTACTGAAAGAATTATCAGGAGATCATGTTGATGCTCAGATATTGGTACCTGTTATTCAATAGGAAGAAAAGTAACAATTTGAACATCATCACACTATCCCTGAGCAGCAACCACTTATAGAATCTCGTTGTAGTGAGATGGTAACTAGATTACTAGCACGATATATATTATTGGGAGAAACTTATATAGCTATCTCAGATGGACACGTGCAGGATCCCACTAGTTACAATGGAGTTCTATTAGATGGAGATGCTGACTATGGAAAAATGTTACAAGCCAAGAAATGGAATCTATGTATTCCAATAAAGTCTGAGAACTTATGGAAACACCAAATAGGGTAAAACTTATAGGTTGTAAGTGAATCTACAAGAGAAAAAAAGAAGTAGATGGAAGGTTGGAAAAGTTTAAAGAACCGATAATGAGAAAACATCTTCACTGGTTGCTATGCTTAAATCCATCAGGATTTGCCTCTGCATTGCTATAGTGCTGGATTATAAAATTTGGCAAATGGATGTCAAGACTGCATTTATTAATGGATATCTTGAAGAAGACAGCAACCAGATGAGTTCATTGAAAAAGGCCAAGAACACATGGCATGTAAGTTGCAAAGATCCATTTATGGATTAAAAGAAGCATCCCGCTCATGGAATATCAAATTTGATCAAGTAGTTAAATCGTTTGGATTTATATAGAATATTGATGAACCATGTGTGTACAAGAAAATTCAGGGAAAGGTTGTAGCTTTTTTAATTCTTTATGTAGATGACATTCTTTTAATTAGAAATGAAATAAGAGTATTATCATCAATAAAGAATTAGGTGGCTAAACATTTTAAGATGAAAGATCTAGAAAGGCAAGTTATATTCTTGGTATCAAATTACTGCAAGACTAGAAGATAAAACTTTAGCCTTATCCCACGCTATTTATATTGATAAGATACTAGCAAGATTTAGCTTGAAAAATTTCAAAACTGGTTTGTTACCATTCAGGCATAAAATTTTCTTCTTTTAAGATCACTCACCTAAGACATCTGAGAAAAGAGAAAAAATGATGAAAGTTCCTTATGCAAAAGCTATAGGAAGTCTCATGTATGCCATGGTATGTACTAGACTAGATATTTGTTTTGCAGTTGAAATGGTTAGTAGATATCAATCTAATCCTGATCTTGAGCAATAAACTGCAGTCAAACATATAATTAAGTATCTGAAAAGAACTAAGTATTATATGCTTGTGTATTCTGGTGATGATCTTATTCCAGTGGGCTATATAGATTATGACTTCAATTTAAATAAAGATTTCAGAAAATCAACTTTCTGTTATATGTTTACATTGGAAATTGGACCTGTGAGTTGGAGGAGTGTGAAACAAAGTTCTATCGCAGACTCCACAACAGAAGCTGAATATATGGCTACATTTGAAGTTGCTAAAGATACTATTTGGCTCTGTAAGTTCCTACAAGATCTTGAGGTGGTACTTGTAGTAACTGCACCTCTTAAACTATTTTGTGATAATAGTGGTGCAGATGCTCAGTCTAAGGAACTAAGAAATCATAAAAAGCAAAAACATATGGAAATGAAATACCATCTCATAAGAGAAATAACGCAAAAATGCGATGTGGAGGTTACCCTGAGTGCCTTAGAACAAAACCTGACAGATCCTTTTACAAAAGTGATACCTGAGAAACTTTTTAACCTGCACCTAGAATGTATGGGCATGTGTGAGTTTCCCCATATACTGTGAGAGCTAGTGGAAGATTGTTGGGATTATGTACTCTTTCAAGCATATTAATTAATTTATTTTCT
Source organism: Citropsis articulata (assembly GCA_030449925.1). Classification (NCBI taxonomy): domain Eukaryota; kingdom Viridiplantae; phylum Streptophyta; class Magnoliopsida; order Sapindales; family Rutaceae; genus Citropsis; species Citropsis articulata. Next base: position 119,043 of record JASUUH010000133.1, on the reverse strand, counting down.
TATCAATAAAATATTTGAGACATTTTCAGATTTCTTAATTGCATAAATATTTTGAATAAAGTCCGTTTAATCATATTATATATTTTTTATGTGATCATCATATAGATTTACAGAATACATAAATACAATTTATCTTATGATTAAATAAATTAAGTTTGCAATTGACAAAAGGAAATTGGGCGCTCTATTTATGTTTAGACTGTAGTAAATTCATTGAATGATTTATTTTAATTATGTATGAATTTACTAACGTAGTTTGACTATATTGAACTGTATCATATATGAAATTTAATTAACCTTAAAATGACTGTCAGACTTATTAAATCTCATAGGTATTGCTTTTATTGCAATCTTAATTTTGAGTTAATTATAGTTTCATATTTGTTACTGTCATTTCATTTGAGTTACCAATGAGCGCGACATACATTTGTAGTCAAGATTACCCGGTATCTTGATGGAAGCAATTATGAACAATGAGATTATAGATTAACAATATAAAATTTATACAACACATCTCTTGATGCGTTTTCGGTATTTGATCATAGAATTATCTGGTCAAAGTGTGTCAACATAATTAGTATTTGAAAAATATCATTAGAGAAAACCAGTAAGTGTCAAGAAACAAGATGTAATTAAACTGATTGGATAATTATGATATCGATTTAATTAGCGATGTGATACAAATGATTGCTTAGTAAAGAAATCAATGTGGCATGAGTCAAATTATTATTCGAGAACACTATCTTAGATAACATGCAATTATGGAAGTTAGTTCTAATATTTAGTGGAGTATATTTGTAATTAAATAATTGAGCTAATTTAGTTACATGCCTAATTATTGTAGTCACTATTGTGTGTACCAATATGATCCTCAAGTTTATTCATTTAATTTTTTCTCTTAAATCAAATTTGATTTAATAGAATTACAAAAGGAGATATAAAATGGCTTGTTTCTTTACAAAAAAGAGACACATGAGTCACACTATTCAGATTAGAGAAAAAGGAGTTTCTCTCTAATTTTAAGAGAAAAAATTTTCTCTTGTTAGTTGTTTACAGTAGTGATAAAGGTACACACATGTCAAGTGTAGATCAAACTTGAGTTATAACCTAGAAGATCATTGGTGACAGATCATGATCTAATAGGATTGGTGGTGACAGATCATGATTTAACAGGATTGGTGGTGACAAATCATAATTTTAGAGCCTAAATATCTTCTACGAAAAAGCAAAAGTACGGTTTCTAGATTATGGTAATCTTATATATTGCATGAGAATTGTAATCCAAAATATTTTTGCTGTAAAAGTATTTTTAACCAACAACTCAGACCTAATCGAGTTGTTTGAAATTATAAATTGCAAGATGATGTAGAAGAAGAAAACGTATGTTGAAAAGATGATTTCAATTTTGGAAACAAAAATAGACAAAGCATCATCAGTGGAGGGACTGAGGGTTGTGTCTAATAAAGTGGAATCGAAGTTGGCAAGTGTAGACGAGACAATTGAATTGGTGATAATTAAGGAGGAAAAAAAATCAACAATTTGCGCCACCATCAATTTGGCCTCAAGTTTATCGCAATAATCTTTTGATGAGGGATTATGTGTGAGATAGGGGTGGCTATGATACAAGGACCTGTATCATAGAGGGGGGTTAACTTGTTGTTTGGCTGCTAGATAACTTCTATGACTTGCAGCAACTAATATGTATTTTTAATTTGAATAAATTAAAATAAAAAATTTATAAAATAAATAATAATAATAATAAGCAAAAAAAAAGACAAGTAAAGTAAAGATGGAAAAATATTTTTTATTATATATTTTGAAAAATAAAATAAAATGAGTGTTAACAAAAAGACAAACGTTTAATCTATTTTCTATGAAATCTATCTCATATTTAATATTTGAAGTTTTATTTTTAATGTTTTATGTTTCATGTAATTATTTTTTAAATACCGAGAAATTTTTCTTTTTTTTCCTTGTTTCATGTTTACATTTATGTTTCATGTTTCAAGTTCGGAGTTTTATGTTTGATATTATATGTTCAATGTTACAGAAGTACTCATATTTTATGTTCATCGTTGCATATTTTAAGTGACGTGTTTCATGTTTATTATTATATGTTTCATGTAATTATTTTCTAAATATCATAAAATTTTCTTTTATCCGCATTTCATGTTTACGTTCATGTTTTATGTTGCAAGTTTAAAGTTTTATGTTTTATGTTTACTATTACAGAAATACTCATATTTTATGTTCATTGTTGCATATTTTAAGTAATGTGTTTTATGTTTATTATTATATATTTTATGTAATTAGTTTCTAAATACCCCGAAATTTTTCTTTTCTGCCCCCGTTTTATGTTTACGTTCATATTTCATGTTACAAGTTCAAAGTTTCATAGTTTATGTTTTATGTTCACTGTTATTGAAGTACTCATATTTTATGTTCATTGTTGCAAAATTTAAGTAATATGTATATGTTTCCTGTAATTATTTTCCAAATATCCCGAAATTTTTCTTTTTTCCCCCTGTTTCATATTTACATTAAGGTTTCATGTGTTCAAGTTCTAAGTTGCATATTTGATGTTTTATGTTCAGTGTTACAGAAACTCATATTTTATATTCATTGTTGCGTATTATAAGTAATGTGTTTTATATTTACCATTTTATATTTCACGTAATTATTATCCTAACACCCTAAAAGTTTTCTTTTTTCCCCCCCATTTCGTATTTACGTTCAAGTTTTATATTGCAAGTTCAGAGTAACTTGTTTTTACGTTTGTTGTTTATTGTTTAATAATTTATGGCAAGCAAATTTCATTTTATTCATGAATGATTTCTTGCAAAAGTAGTGAAGTCAATGTTAGTAACAATGATGGTTGTGGTAATTCTAAGTTAGCTCGCTCAAGTGAACAATTTTCATTCAACACTAGTAAAGTATCATATGAACTTGAAACCTAAAATGCATGTGGGAGTAGTTCTCAAGTGTTCTTAGAGTTCAATGGTATTTATCAATGTCACCATCACTGGGAGGGGATACCTCAACACTTCTTCCATATCCCAAAATGCACTCTAATTGGTGGTCTCGTGACAATTCATTTGACTAATCGAAAGATGTAAATATTAATGGTATTTGACTTTGCAAGAGCCGTGCTTTAATTTAAGCCTTTATTAGTGTGTTACTATTTTGTTTGTGCACTTATGATATAGAATTTATATTAGCCTTAACTTATCTGATTTCTTATCTTTGATGATTGTGTGATATATACTTGAGGTTTGACATGTTATATGCTTAAATTTTTGTTTTTGGATGTTCATTATCATGTCTCATGCAAAAAAAAATGGCATTTGAAATTTTTTGGAATCACAAAATGGTCTCAAAATTGATCAAATTTTGGCTGAAAAACAAAATGGTCCAAATTTTAAGGGATCTAACTAACCGCTTTCTTTAAGCGGCTATCTACTATTCAGTTCTCAAAACTTAGTGGTTAGCCACTTGAAGCAAGCGGTTAACTATTTAGTTTCTAGAATTGAAGCGATTAACTGCTTGGCTCAAACGGCTAGCTGACTTCGTATATTATAAGGCATGTTCATCATCTTTGTCACTCATTCTTTACCTCTCTCTCTACTGTTTCGTTTCCATCTCTCTCTCTAAAATTCTTAATTTTCCACACAATTTCTTGCCAAAGAGAGTCTCCAGAACCATTTTTCATTTATTAAACCTCACCAATTCACTCCCAAAACACCATTTCTTTTTTTATTTTCAAAATTTCCAAATCTTTAAATCTAGCTTACCCGTTTCGCATACCTTTGCTTTTGAGTCACTTTTTGCTCATTCTTGATCAAATATTGTATGTGCATTATATTTCTATACTATATCATTAACAAATTGTTTTCTCTAAATACAATGAATTACAAATCTAATAAATTTAACAATTACAAGGCTAAGTTTAAAGTTGAATAACCTTGATGACAAGAGTGAAAGTGAGAGTCGGGAGCAGGAGAGAGAGTGAGAGCAAAGTAGAGCGTAAGTGTGAGTTTGAAAAAAGGGCAAGAGCAAGAGCAAGAGCAACAACTACTGCGAGAGCGAAAGTGTGAGCGTGAGCAAGAGTAGGAGAGTGAGCAAGAGCGAGAGCAAGATAGTGTGGGGATCGAGAGGAAGAAAGATGAGGGTTTCTCGTTATGAGCTAGAAGGGGAGAAAGAGAAGGAGGGAGAAAATGCTTTTCTTCTCTTATAATTTGAACCAGTTGCCTTTTTTTTTCCTTTTATTCATGTTTTTTTTTTAAATTTAAAACCCTTGGATTCAAATAAGTTGAATCCAATGGTTCTAGAACACCTTCTGCACGATACAAGAGATTTTATGCCCTGAATCGTAGCAGAGGCCGTGTGAGATTGGCAACATTGGTAACAGTTTCATGCTTCCTGACAACAATTTGTTACGGGAGTAATAAGTGCATGCAAACAAGGGCTTTTGGGCACAGGAAAAGTTTTCTGGTTTAATGGGAGTCTCTTGCTGTAACTTTGGTGGCGTCCTCCCTTCATAAGAATTTATCTCCCCCCCCCCCACCCCCCTTCTTTCTCCTTTTCTCTTTTTGTTTGATTGATAGGTTAGAGGTGGTCAGGTAAAGTGGAAACACCATTATTGTATATTCCTACAAGAAAAAAATCTTTACTTTTTTCTTTTTTTATGATTTAGGAGTGATACGACCCTGCACTAATTTTAATTAATAGATTTCTCAATTGTAAGATACATCTCTCACATAAATAATATGTAGACCCATTCATATACTATTTATATAAGAGGATTATATTTATAAGTTAGCAATTGCCTTAATTATATATTCCTCCTACAAGAAAAAAAGTCTTAACAACATGAAAAAAAAAAAGAAGGTTTTAACATGTACTCTTTTCAACTTGTAATGTACTTTGTTAAATGCCATTGACAATGTTCGACCACATGCTTATGCTGTAATGTTCATATTTTCAACGCCGCTTCTGGTCAGAAGTCTTTTCTCTATTATTAAAATATATTTTACCACACTAAATAAATGTGTGGTAAAAACTTTAATTTGCTTACACAGTTTACACATGCAGGCACAAATTGCGAATAACAACATCTTTAAGAAATAAAATATATACATACATATACACACACATTTTAATTGCAAGCTCTTGTTAATATTAAAATAGTAATATTAATATAAAAGAATCCATTAACATCCTCATATAATTGTCAATACAATATTCTTAACAAGTATAATGTACAAGAATTTAATAACCAAAAATAGTAATTCTTATATTGATATCTTCTTTTCTCAATGGTAATTGCACATAATATTAGCGAAAACTCTAACCAAATCCAATTCTTCAATCTCTCTCTATGATAGCATTAGCAACCGTAAATAATCACAACTATCAAATAACCAAATTCATTAAAAATAAAAAATAATTTAATACAGGCAACTAATAGAAAGACAAAATCAGCAATAGTCATCGCAGGGATGAGTAAGAGTCTGTAAAGGCCAATAGAAAGAGAGATCAAACTATTTCCATAATTGTGTGGTACATGTAGGGCTCCATGCAATAATGAAATTTGCAAAAGAATTTTATCTTTTGAATTTATACTTTTCAGGAACATATAACAAGATAACTTTAGGTGTCCCAGAGAAAATAATGAAGCATCAGTAGTAAAACAATTGCCATAGACAGAAATTACTCAATGGAAAAGCATTATAATAAAAATTACTAGAAGCACTCAACTAAAAGAAAATTCAAGTAGAGAAATACTAGGAGCCTCTATCTTTCTCCTACCATACTTTAAATTCACAGATTCATTCATATATAGAGTGATCCGCTGCTCTTCCAAAGAGGCCACAACCTGCTACGGATAAATAAGGCATAGTAAACATACCACAACTAATACCAAAAGAGCAACGTACAACACTATCTCAGCAAAATCTACCATAGAATCCACTTATAAATGAATTCAGCAAACCTTCAAAAATTATAATGGAAGGATAAATTCATATGCAAGTAAAAAGAACAGCAATTTATCAATCAATATATGAACAACATTTTAGTAAAATAAAAAACAGACACGAAGAAAATTACCAACGGAACCTCTGCAAAGTGTAAATTGCTTTGATTAGCCTAGATTCTATTCCGGTAAAAATTAGAATTCAGTAACACAATCATTCCAACTTTAAGGCATCAACAAAACTACTGTTGATCACTTACCAACTAGTGCTCTAATGCTGCATAATAGGAAATGTTACAGTTCAAAAGCTTAATTTGTGAAGAAAACACAAAGACACTAGTTATTAGCAGAGAAGAAGCTGATGTTACTGGACAAGAATTAAAACTATACTTTGCAGAGAAGGTACAGTAACAAAATAAAGAAGCTTAAAAATAGAGCCAGAACAGAGTAAGTCCAATAAATTTAAATTTATTGTATTTCTCAAAATGTTTCAGCAACCTAACCCGGTTCCCTGAAAACAAGCCACCCTGTTTCAAACATTACTAATCACTACTACAATCAAACAAGAAAGAGAAAAAAAATTAAACCAAAAAAACGTTACCTGTGTCCATGATTTCCTTCTCTTATTTTCTTTTCGGCTTGGCCAAACAAAAAGTGTAACTAGTTACAGAAAACAAACTTTAGAAGCAAGCAGATAATTTCAACTGATTTCAAGCTACTATTTGTAGTGATATATCACCTAAACAGGTGTTCTCCTTCCAGCTAAAATTGTCAGTATGTTATTAAAAAAACCCAACATTAACTATCATTCCGATCTTAATAGCTTGTTAAAAAAATACCAAACTCTTCACACTAACTTCTAAACCTAAACCCTCCACCAACAAAGCAAAATCAATAAAACCTACAATCCAGCAAGTATTTGATAAATTAAAATAGTCAAAATTAAAAATACTATGAAAAACTCCAGAACTAATAATATGAAGAAATGTGGAAATACAGAGAGAGACAAAGTAAAAAGATACTTACCGGAGCAAATCCAATCGCCATTACGAAGGAGCCACTTGAAGCCAGCAGAGGCTTTAGTGTCGACTAAAAGACGTAGCGGCTTGCACTTGTTGCAAAAAGATCTAAACACGTACTTTCATTTCTTATATCCATTACACTCCCAATCTCCTTCTCTCCCTTCTTCCATTCTTTTTCTCTCTCAAAAGTCAGAAGAGCTGCAAGGCTACTCGTTTCTGCAATTCATAGACTTTCATCGCATGAAAAATGTTTAAATTGATAATAATAAAATAATAAGTGAATAAAAACTAGAGATAAAGTAAACAAACCTCTTGTTCTCGCTTAAGGTCTTGAGAAGGTCGGACCCAGGATTGAGGTTCGGGTACTGGCGTCGACCCACGAAGCCAAATTCCTATACCTCCCATCAAATTCTTAACAAAGGACCTAACATTCCTAATAATTATAAACCCTAGAATTGCCATAACGGGGCCATGATAAATTCGCTCGATGAAGATGACGTAAGCCATGATGAAGAAGATGGGTTTTGCAGCTACTGAAATTAACTTTTGTGGCTTCAATTTGATTCGATTGAAATACGTTTTAGTTTATGGATTTAATGAATTTGCAAGGGAGGCAACGTGTTTGACGATGAAAAGAAAAACAGAGGGAACCTGTAAAACTTTCCAAGTATTGGACAGCAATGTTCTTCTAAACGGCACCAGCAAGAAAAAATATTTAGATGATAAATATTTAATAACAAAAATGTAAATAGATAACGGTAAACATATAATTATCGGTTCGCTATTACAAACTAATATTTGATAATCTATTTGAATTAATATTTCAATAATTAAATAAATAAACTCTGTTAAAATTTAGTAGTTTAGTTGCATAATATCAATCTATTATTTGATTTGAGTTCACTTAGTGCAAAGTAGTATCATAGCTTCTAATCCAACAAGTCTTATCTTATAACTAATCTGTTCAAATTCTTGCATAACAAATTCTGAAAATTTAAATTAAATTATTATATAAAGAATAGCTTATTAGTTGAAATTAGCTGGAATTAATTGCTTCGGTATTTTATATTAAAAAAAATAGTATAATTAACAACGTGACATACATTTATAAGTTGTGGTAAAATATTTTTTACAAGAATTTTATTACCTTACATATAGTATAATGTACAACCTCTCACAAGGTTATGAGCCCCACATTATTAAAAATTTCATCTTCAAAAGGCATCTTCTCAATGAGAATATTCCACAATTTTTTTTTGGTCGTTGGCATTTGTATTTTTAACAATCGCATTTTAAAATATTGTAAAAAGGAAGCTGTTATCTTCTATGTAATGTCAGGTACAACCTCTCACAAACTTAATTATGAGTCTTACATGGGATCCACGACCTTGTAAGAGGTTTGTACCTTACATTATATGTTTAACAATTTATATGTTTAACAATGGTCCATAAAACATGTTGTTAAAGATGAACTTTTAGTAATTTTTAACAACACGCAATTTTAGAACGTTATTAAATATGATATTTTATAAATTAAAATGTTGTCAAATATCGTATTTTACAACAAAATCGTAACACCAACGTGCTATATTCTTAGTACCTTACCTCTTTTTTCCTGTAGTGACTTTTTTTTTAAATAGGGAAAAAATAAATTAAATTGACTAAAATAACTTAAATAATAGGGATACTGTCAAATTAGAAACCTGTTGTTGATATACGAAGGAAATTGGATTGACAAGACTTGAGTACAAAACCATATTAATTCGAAGAATTAATTAATTAATACCTGATTATTAAAAACAGCTTCTTTTTACACATCCAAACTCCTATTTTGGCGATCAAGATTTCGAATTCTACTTGTTACACTAAAAAACTACCTTATTAATCAAATAATTCAAACAATGAGGAAATATAGTGCAACAATTTGTGGAAAAAATTAATGCCAACACATAATAATTAAGCATGAAAGATAAATTAACAACGACCTCATCAAATTCGATTATTCTTTTTCATTGAACAATATTCACATGCACATAGTGCTATTGGGCAAAAGAAAGTGTTGCAAGTACCTGAGTCCATCATCAACAGTGACGTACCTCCAATTTACAATACTCAGCATTCCCACACACACTTTCTCAACCCTAACTTTCTCATCTTCACAACAACCGTTGCTTCCAGAAAACCCTAACTTCAAATCTGCAACAATCCCACTTGCAACTTCACTAGAACAACACCTCGGCGACGGCAGCTCCTCCGAAAACCACGACTCGGACGCCGCCGGAGAGAAACTCACCCTCCCTTCATAATCCATCATCGTAAAAACCCCACCCCATCCGCGCAACAACACATTCCATGTGATTCCCACCTCCTCTTGTAAATCAATTAAACCAAAGCTACGAAAACAACTCATATTAATATCGATATGGAACCTGAACACGCCACTCGAGTCAGCACAGCGTAATTCGTTCGCAGGCTTTGCTAGGGTGAAAATTAGGGCATCAACTTCTATGGTGCGTACCTCGACGGCGAAGATGAGGTTGTCGAGGGAAATGAGGGGTGGTGGAGGGGGTTTGAGACGACGTCTGGTGGCGGAGTATCCGACGGAGAAGAGACGGCGATAGGAGACGTCCGATAGGTTGGTGAGTTTGAGGTTGGAGAGAGAAGGGTAATGAGATGAGCAAATGGGTTGCCAGAGGTAATCGGAGGACATGGAAATATACCATGATTTGGACACACATGAAGCTATGGCTAGGGTTTTGGGGTCAAGATGCTGAGCAACAAGACTGAGGACCTCCCATGGCGGAAGATTTCTTGAGGAAAGGCGAGACATTGGATTTCGATTGCTTTTTTTTTTCTTTTTCAATTTTCATTGGATTTCGATTGCTTTTTTTTTCTTTTTCAATTTTTGTTCACTCTTTAAAGTGTGAAATTAATAGATTATTTTGGTTGAACTGGTTGATGTTTAATGATTATTGAGGGTTTTGCATGCACGTGGAAGGCTATGGTGAGTTGCATGGCTTCAAGTTGACACGTAGGATGAGATTGTGTGCCAATGCAATATCTTTGTGTCATACACGTGCCGGTCAACGAAGCGCACACTTTATTTTTGTTTTGCTATTTTGTTCTTCCACAGCTAGAGTCTGTTGGAACTTCATTGACTCTCTTAAGACTCCAAAGCAGATCTCATCGAAACTCAAATTTGGCTGCACTTAATTTCATAAGTCCAACAGAAAAATAGCTGGGGCGATTAGGATTTATGTCAGTAATTACATGTGCGATTAGGATTTATTATTGTTATGTTTAATTCAATTATAGCAAATTAATTAAACATTCCAAACTAATTGGAATACGAAGCATATGTTTGGTTGAAAAAAATGAGGGAAGAATGAAATGGGAAAAAAAGAAATAAGAAAAAATAAGGAAAAAAATTATTAATATCAATTTTATTGTTTGGTTTAACATAAATCATTTCTTTTTCTTTTCTTTTTTCGGTATATTATTTCTTCTTTTTTCTTTTGTCTCTACTCTTATTTTATTTTATTTTTTAATTAAACATGCCATATTGGCATATTATTCAAACAAACAAATCCTAATTGAGATTTAACAACAAAGCAACAGAATACTCCGAAACAATAGAAGATGGCTTGATAGGCAGAAAAGAGCATGAGATTCGCTTTCTTAAGGTCTACGGGAAGTTCTGGACATTTGTTGGTTAATTCAACAAGCTTTCTTAATTAGGTATAATATATCTCCATTAACTGACTTCACACCTTTTTTTTAATATTTTTTTTCTTTGTTCTGCTTCATCTGTAACAGCATAATAAATGTGCGATTAGATTTATTATTGTTATGTTTAACTCAATTATAGCAGATTAAACATTCCAAGCTAATTGGAATGTGAAGTGTATACAAAAATGAGAGTAGAATGAAATGGAAAAGAGAGGAAAAAAAAAAGGAAAAAACTTATCAATCTCAATTTTAATATTTAGTTTAACATAAAAATTGTCAATCTCAATTTTAATTTTAATTAGTTATAATATATCTCTATTAACCAATTTCACTTTCTTTTTTAATATTCTTCTTCTTTGTTCTGCTTCATCTGTAACAACATACTCAAGTTAAAATAAGGACTGTCAGCGTAATTTTGAGAGAATTAGGTCTTGTACCTTTCGGCAGAGAGGATGAAAGAAGAGAAATTGAGGAGGTAGGTAGAGAAAATGCACCACTTAGGGTTTTTCCAAGATAATAAATAAAACATAAATTTTGATAATTATCACGTCTCAGTAGATCGAAAGAAGCTGAGATAAAAGTAAAATTAAGAGAGAATCTAAATTTAAAATTTACTTGTAATTTTTTATTTAAAGAAATATTTGACTAAAGGGATAGGAGGGATTCAACAGTCCTTTTTTTTGATACAATAACATATGCAGAAAATCTTAAGGTTTGTTTATTAAATATCTGAAGTCTTAAATTTTATTAATTTTAAAATTTTTTTAAAAAAATTTACTTGTTTCTTTTTTTAAAAAACTAAATTCCTTCTGATTTGTATCTAAATAGAAAAAATAAATTTTTATAACTTTTAATCTGAATGAGAAAAGGTATGTATGAGAAATAAATATTATACTCTAAAAATATCTATATTACATATACTATTTCATAAATTATAAAGCCTAATCCCTTTTTTTTTTTTTTAATTTTGATTTACAAATATATGAATGTCAAAGAATCATGTTTAAGATGTTTTTATTTATAAAAGCAAATAAGATGTCTTTTATATTCAAGATACTAAAAAAAAGAAAAACAAATATATCATTTAGAAATTTGCTTTCAAACACATTCAAATTTTAAAAAAGTTCAGATTTATTCAAATTTTAGTTAAAAAAACATATGATACCCTAGTGTTTCAATACTAAACAAATCAAAGGATCAAATTTAATGTTTACTTTTATTTGTATTAATAACAAAATTAAAAATTAGTGAACTCCATAACATATTATCAAATAATTTTTTCTTTTCCTTGTCTTATTTTCTCTCTATAATTAATGTGATTAGATTCTCTCTATCTTTCATTCACATTAAATACTCTCGTAACAGGTTAATCACTTCGTAACGAAGTCATAATATTATTATTAGCACATAAAAACACGCCCACAGTTGAATTTGTTCTGCTAATCACTCTCAATTTTCTCTCCTTTAACAGAAATCTTCATGACTAAAAACTTGAAAAGAAATGTGTCAAGAAACTAAATAAAAACTAAAATGAAAGAGATTCAATTAACAGCATGATTTTCTTTTTTAATCTTTTCAAAACTTATCCGTATGAGAAATAAATATTATACTCTAAAAATATCTATATTACATATACTATTTCATAAATTATAAAGCCTAATCCCTTTTTTTTTTTTAATTTTGATTTACAAATATATGAATGTCAAAGAATCATGTTTAAGATGTTTTTATTTATAAAAGCAAATAAGATGTCTTTTATATTCAAGATGCTAAAAAAAGAAAAACAAATATATCATTTAGAAATTTGCTTTCAAACACATTCAAATTTTAAAAAAGTTCAGATTTATTCAAATTTTAGTTAAAAAAACATATGATACCCTAGTGTTTCAATTCTAAACAAATCAAAGGATCAAATTTAATGTGTACTTTTATTTGTATTAATAACAAAATTAAAAATTAGTGAACTCCATAACATATTATTAAATAATTTTTTCTTTTCCTTGTCTTATTTTCTCTCTATAATTAATGTGATTAGATTCTCTCTATCTTTCATCCACATTAAATACTCTCGTAACAGGTTAATCACTTCGTAACGAAGTCACAATATTATTATTAGCACATAAAAACACGCCCACAGTTGAATTTGTTCTGCTAATCACTCTCAATTTTCTCTCCTTTAACAGAAATCTTCATGACTAAAAACTTGAAAAGAAATGTGTCAAGAAACTAAATAAAAACTAAAATGAAAGAGATTCAATTAACAACATGATTTTCTTTTTTAATCTTTTAAAAACTTATCCGTATCTGAAGTTTTCTGGATTATTCCACCCTGTCAAATTGATTTATATTCCGAGTCACTAAAATATTATTAAGTCAAAACGAAAGCAATAACATAATAACAAGGTCGAGTATAGAAGAGAAGATTGTGAAAAAGAAGATAATAAAGAGTTTTAACAACACTCATCAATTAGTAAAAAGCTTAGTTGATAGTTTTTCTAACTGTTTTGACATTATTCATTTATTCATATGAGGAAATACATAATCCCTTTTTTTTTTTTTTACGTTCAATCTTAAAGATTAATGTTATTTAATAATTCAAAACAAACACTATGACACTCAACTTTTTTTGTTTCTTCTTTTATGTTTTATATCTGCTATTGATGCTTTTACTTAAGTAGAAATTTTAAGACTAATGGAAGATACAGATAATCAAAATAATATTAATTATGGAGAGAAGATAGGGAGAAAAAAAAAACTTGATAATATGTTGTGGCCTAATTTTTTTTTGTTATTAATAATACTCTATATAAGAACAACCTTTACCTAATTATAAAAAATTCTGATGACTGGACTAGTTATTATAATATAAATAAACTTCACATTATAATAAGTTATAACTTTTATAAATCCTATCTTAAAGAACTTACCTTTACATTAGTAATAGTTATTTGTATAACACAAGAAATATATATTATGTTACATTAAAGGTTTAAGATTGAATAAAATATTTTTTTAAAATTGTCAGGGACAATAATTTATTCTTTAAACTTTAAATAAGATGACTTTAGATATTCTAACACTACACAAATGACTTATGTGCATTAGTTTTTTGAAACTATATCTATTTCTTTTATCAATATCTAAACATTATATCTAACATGCTCCATTGATTAATTATGAATATAGCACATATTTTACCTACATCTTGCTTGCACTAAGAATAACTAAGTCAAATCAATAATTTCTGTAACTACACCTCTATTACTGCCAATTCTTCTCTATTATAATCAATATATACCAATTATCCCCTACTGCTTTTATAACAGTCAATAACCTCATGACAGCATAAGTTTACAATATTATCTTTATTTTCAAATACATATTTATTCATATTTATTATAGATTAGAAAAATCACATGAATGGAAATTAAAATTAAAAAATTAAGCATTAAAGATAAGAAATACATTTTTTGATGTAAAAAATAATAATAATAATAAAATATTCATCTTGTGCTTTTTTATTTTATAAACATTTTCTTATAATAAATATATAAGAAAATTATTAGAAAATGATAAAAAAAAATTATTATAAGAAAACTTGAATGATAAATAATAAATTATTATAAGATAAATAATAAAATATTTTGCTTGTACTTTTTACATTTAATTTTAAAATATTATAAAATGTTTATTATAAGAAAATATTTGCAAAATAAAAAAGTACAAGTAAAAAAAATTATTATATATTAATTTTTTTGCTCATATCAAAACCTGTATTTCTTGTTTTAATACTTAATTCTTTTATCTAGTTCTATTCACATGATTTATTTTATTTATAATAAATATAAATAAAAGAGTAGTTGAAAATAAGGGTAATATTGTAAATTTATGCTGTCAGGAGAGTTATTGACTATTATAAAAACAACAGGGAATAAATGGTATATATTGATTATAGTAGAAAAAATTGACAATCTCCTAAGTTATAATCTCCTAACAGCAATAATATTAATTAGTCCCAATAAAATAATTATAGAAATAATAATATGATTATAGAAATATTTTACTGTACCATTCATCTTCTGCTTTTCTTATTATGTGTGTGTGTGTGTGGCTTTTTTTTTTTTTTTTTTCTGTTTCTTAATTTATATTATAGATTCAATATTAGGAAACCCATATCCTCGACATATCTTTAACGAGTTGAAACTCGAAAGTGTAGTGTATCACCGAACGAAAAGTAATAATCATTTCTGCGCAAGATGCCAAGACAAGTGAAGTCTATTGAAACATATTGCTATCTTAATCTGCTACTGAATTACTAATATAATAATACACAGTTATCAATTTATTTAAACATCAGTTCACATATAAAAATACAAAGTTATTAATTTAATTTTACACATCTGTCCAAAGATAAAAATACAAAGTTATCAAATAATTTTACACATCGGTTCAAAGACAAAAATCAAGTTAATACAACTTGGGTGAATGCAAAGAGTGAATCAGATTTAAATAATTAAATAATCTGTCTTTTGGGAATTTTATTTGTGGTCATAATACGATTTGAGTAGGTGAAAAGTGTAAGTCAGATTGAAATAATTAAATAATTAATTTGTCTTTTGGTAATTTTACTTGTGTTTATTTTCAAAATAATATTATTTATTTAAAATTGGATGTTTTCATAAGTTCAAATAGCTCACCCTCTATTAATAGGTAGGAGTAGATAGAAGGATTCATAAACAAAATGACATATCATACTATTTCTAAAGAAAATGTATGACATGGTCTTTTGTTATAAAAACTATCTAAAGTGTCCTCCGAATAACGATGACAATGGGGTCGAGATGAGAATGGGGAGGCCTATCCCATTTCCCACCTCATTAAAAATTTTGTCTCTATCACATTCCTCAATAAATTTAATAAGATAGAGATGGGGAATCCTCATGTGAGGAATAATTTTCCTATCATGACCTTATTTCTCATTTATTTATTTTGTAGTAGATATGAATATATAATTTCTGTAAATTAAAAATTAGAGATTTAAATAGAATTATTATAATTTTATAAAGAATTCAAAGTATTTAAAAAAAATCTCTGAAAGTTTGAAACAATATATTAAAATAATATCAAAAGTGAAAAATATTTTAGAAGAGTAGCATCTTAAGAGAGAAAAAAAATAACAATATTTTAGGGTTGAATAAGAATTATATTGTAGGGTTTTCTTTTAGTTATAATCTATTTATATTAGACAAAAATTAAAAAAAAATATTAACCAACATTGTAATATAGATGGGAATTGGGGTGGCGGTGGGGTAAGGAGCACAAAACCAAACCCCACCCTATCAAAAATTCAGAAATTATTTTTCTCCCATTTTTAAAAAATTATTCAACATTCACGAGCCCTAAATCCGTGGAAGATCTTGCCATCCCTACCTCCAAACACTAAAAGACATATATGATAATCAGAAGCTGTTATCTCTGACTTACGTATTCTTTTGAATGCATTCGACACCTTGCATTATGTTGGACTAGATTGCATTAGATTATATTATATCATATTATGGTGAATTATATTTTAATACAGTGCCATTTTTATATAGTTTGGACTGCTGCATTTTATAATATTCTATATTATTTTATTTTATTTTAATACACGTATTAACATTTTAATTTATTGCTAAAAATGAGATTACCACTTGCTGCAGTTAAAATAAGAAATTTTTATTCGGTTTACATCATTGTCAGTATCGTCAGAATTATCTTCTTTGAGTATCGTCAAAATTATCTTCTTTGAGCTCTGCGGAATTGTATAGATATCACTAATAACTTAGCTCTCTATTTGTATTATTTCGGGCCCAACTGCCTTCCACCCGCTGGAAGGTACAACTTATTTTGTCCTCTAGTATAGTCGCCGTTGGATATTTGAGAAGTTGATCTAACGGTTCTTGTTCGGCAATGTGAAATTAAATTTCAAATGGTAACCGTTTCATGAACTTTATAAGAAACAATTATCTACAAGAATACATAAATGCAAAAAAAAAAAAAAACTAGTTTTTCCTAGCCACCGCCGCCACCCACAACCCCTTAATATCATCATCACCATCCCAATCCTTAGCCGCCATCCACAAGCTCTAACAACCACCATGACCGCCATCACAACCACCATGACCGCCATCACAACCACCACTCCTCACAACCCCTAGCCACCACTACAAACATTCACAAACTCTAACCATCGTTGTCAGTTCACCAGCCTTATCCTCCATTGCCGCGGCCTACTAATCATCCACAACACCTAACCACCGTCACCAACAAACTTTAGCCACCGCTTCCTACAAGCAAGCCTCGCCACCCACCATCGTACACACACAAAGCCACACCAACCGCCATACTATTGCGACAGAAGCCACAATGTAGACAAGATCCAGCAGAGGAAGGATGTTTTCTTTCTCCAGCCGACTATTTTTTTTTCTTTTTTTGTTTTTTAATTATTATATTACTTTTAGTTATTTTTAGTTTTTCTTTTATTTTGTCTATATTTTGGTTGTTAGATTGTTTTTGTTCTTGCCGACGGCGGTGGAGTTGCAGCTCGTGATGATGATGCTAATGTTGGTTTCATTTTAATTGAGTTTTTTTTTTACTACCAGTCATCTTCATTCATTACATGTCATTTCCTAACATGTTAGATTTTACTAGTTTTTAATCCAAGGGTTAGACCACAACGAGACAAAAGATGGGGTACCTTCTAACGGGTGGAAGGTAGTTTCAGTCATTCGTCATATATCTACAATTAAAGTTTTGTCAAAAATTTGGCTAGAAATAAACAGAGAACAACAGCTCAGTTTCAAGAGGTATTTGAATTGTTGCGTAGAGCTCAAGACAACAATTCCAATAGGACAATATTCGATTTAGATAGACTCTAAAAAGTGTGGTCGGTGGTGATGAATAGTGATATTTTATAGTACCGGCAGTGTCTCATGGTTGGCTATAGTACTAATGTATTTATGTTAACAATAATTATTTATAAAATATCATAAATAAATTATTTAAAATTGAAAATGATTTAAATAATAAGAAAAAGAGAGAAAGAGTACAAACTATTGTAGACATAAGAGGAGCCACAGGTCTAATTTGATAGTTAATGGGGATACATAATACAGTACAATGCATCTTTTTTGTGACACCAAACATGGATTAAAAAGGCTAATACAGTGTAGAACATGCCAATATAAGTGCACCCAACGTGACCTTAAAAGAATTAGGATTTCTTTATTGGTTTTTGATTAAAAGCCCTATATAAATGGTGATTCTCTTTTATCTTTATGTGACAATTACAAACACTAGAGAGAGATTTAGAGAGAGAGTACTATATATTCTTGTTAGTTGTTCCTAGAAATTTGCTTTAGGTTATGAAAAGTGAAGTCTTTGAGTGATACCATTTGATGGTATAAAATTTAGGGGCGGGCAAACGGTTCGGTTCGGTTCTATGCTAAAAAACTGAACAGTTTGAAAATTAAAGAACCGATTGGTTTTTGTTCGGTTCGGTTTAAAACCGAACCGAACCGAAAAACCGATCGGTTCTTTGATTTAATTATAAATAATTTGTTTAATTGAAAAAAAGAGTGAAAATATATAAACAAAAAATGCAAAAATGAATCACCCAAATCCCAAAATCGGAAATCCCTAACTTGCGTTTTCTTTCAATTGATTCATTGAAGCAGGCCAGCAGGCAGCAGCCACCGCCTCCCTCTCCTCTCTCACTCGTCTCCCTCCATTGCCGCCGTTCGTTTCTCCCTCGCTAGACGGCGCAAAACTGCAGCTCACCCCTCTCGGCTTCATCCTTGTTGGCCCTGGTCGTGAGCATCTCTCAGAGCAGCAGGCCAGCAGCCACCGCCTCCCTCTCCTCTCCCACTCGTCTCCCTCCATTGCCGATCCGACTCTGTGCCGTTTGTTTCTCCCTTGCTAGACGGCGCAAAACTGCAGCTCACCCCTCTCGGCTTCATCCTTGTTGGCCCTGGTCGTGAGCACTGAGCAGCCCTGGTCGTGAGCCGATCCGTTCTCCGTTGCATCAACTCGGCTCTCTCTCATCCTCGTCCTCGTGCACAGCCTCCTGGCACACGCCCACTCCCCCTTCTCTAAGTGTTTGGGTCTAGTCAAAATTGAACATAATACCAATTTTCGGTATAGCATTGGCAGTGAAGTACTGAAGTGTTTGCCGATTATGCATATCCCTTTGAAAGCCACTTGAAGAAATTTACAGTGTGTAATACTGTATAATGTGTATACTGTATAGTTTATAGTGTTGCCGATGTATACTTGTTGGGGATTGATTATTTGGTTTTGAGGGTTGCTAATGTATACTTGTTGGTGGAGTTAAAAATGGTGGGCAGATGTATTTGATTTTGTGTGGACTGCTATTGTATGCTTGTGAGTTGTGGTCCTTGTGGAAGATTGGAAGTGAACTGAAATGGGTGTAAATATCTTGTATTGTATATTGCAACTGAGAATTGAACGATTGAAAATAGATAAATGTATAATGTTTCTATCAATGAAAAATTAGAAATAACATTTGTTAATTTAATTTATTTGGCATAATGATTAATAACTTAATTAGCTTGCTGAGGTTGCAATTTGATATTGGCAATTTGGCATGGAAAATTCAAATTAAATTAGTAATTATTGGAAGTAAATTATGATATGTTGGCCTAATTTGCTAAATTAAATTATGATTTGTTAGCTAGTAGTTAATTGAGCTTTAATTGATCTTTTTGGCGTGGATGTTTTAAATTAAATCAATAATTATTGGAAGTAAATTGTGATATGTTAGCTTAATTTCTTAAATTAAATTAAATTATGATATGTTCGGTAGTAGTTAAATTAAATTTAATTGTTCTTTTTGGCATGAACATTTTAAATTAAATTAACAATTATTGGAAGTAAATTATGATATGTTGGCTTAATTTGCTAAATTAAATTATGAATTGTTGGCTCATAGTTTAATTAAATTTAATTGATTTTTTTGGCATGAACATTTTAAATTAAATTAATAATTATTGGAAGTAAATTAAATTATGATATGTTGGCCTAACTTATTAAAATAAAATTAAATTATGATATGTTAGCTAGTTGTTAAATTAAATATAAAAGATTTTTTTCAATAACTTGTTAATAAAACAATATTACTTCTTTATTTTTATTTTATTCATTGTAGATTTCTAATTATTCAAGAGTTCAAGACAACCTCGATTGTGTAGCTGATGATCTTGAGCGTGAAGTTGATGGTAGTGAAAATGATTCGGCAACAATTGTAAGTAGTGGAAACAAGAGGAAAAAGTCTTCGTCATCCAAACCACCATTACCAAGGAAAAAAATGGCTCCAAGATCAGCAGTGTGGCAACATTTCACTAGACTTCCAGATAATGATAAGAAGTGCAAATGCAACTACTGTGGTAATGAATTTGAATGTGGCTCGGTAGGGTATGGGACTAGTACTTTGAGGACACATTATGAAGAAAGATGTCAAAAGTACAAGGACTTTCAGAAAGACCAAGCGACTTTAACTCAAGATGTCGGTAGTGATGAAATTATAGCAAGAGGTTTTAGTCAAGATGCTTGCAGACGAGCAACTGTGAAGATGATTGTTCTTGATGAGTTGCCTTTTTCTGTTGTGGAGAATCCGGGTTTTAAGCATTTTTGCAGTGTAGCAGCTCCTAGATATCTTCTTCCATCCCGAAGAACCATTACCAGGGATACTCTTGATATGTATGTTGAGGAAAAGGCTAAGTTGAAGAGCTTATTAGTTGGGAATAAACAGAGAGTATCTTTGACCACTGATATTTGGACTTCCATTACGACAACTAGCTACATGGTCATCACAGCTCACTTTATTGACAAGGATTGGAATTTACATAGAAACATTATTAGCTTCAACACGGTTAATGATCATTCATCGAGACAATTGGTAAGCAAATTGAAAAATGTTTAATTGACTGGGGCATAGAGCGAGTGTGTGCTGTAACAGTTGACAATGCAAGTCCAAATGAGGGTGCTCTTAGATACTTAATTGATCGACTTAAGAGTTGAAGGGATGATGCCTTAGTATTGAATGGAAATTATTTGCATGTTCGTTGTTGTGCGCACATATTGAATTTGATTGTGACTGAAGGGTTGAAGGAACTTGAGCCAAGTATAGTTAGTGTTCGGAATGCTGTGAAGTATGTGAGGTCTTCCACCGCCAGGATGCAAGCATTTCAAATTCGTGTGCAACAAGAGAAGATTAGTTCCCGAGGAAGTGTGATTTTGGACTGCCCTACTCGATGGAATTCTACATATTCCATGTTAAGTACAGCATTGAAATTTAAGTCGGCATTTGATCGAATGGCGCTTGAAGATAAGCTTTATGATGCTTCTTATTTCAATGAAAAAGAGGGGGGAAAGAAGAAAAGGGAGGGGCCACCGTTGTATAGTGATTGGGAGAGTGCTCGTCGCATAGTTAAATTTTTGAAGACCTTTTATGATGCGACTTTGCAATTTTCTTCTTCTTTGAAGGTAAAATCACATTTTTATTATGTTTATAAATTTTGATATATGATATGGAATTTACTTTAGATTTATTAAGATTATTGTTTTCTTTTAGGTGACATCGAATACTTGTTACAATTTGATATGTCAAATTGAACAATCTTTGACATAGTTGTCTGCTAGTAATGATAGCCTTTTGGGTTTGATGGCTATTAAAATGAAGGAGAAATTTGATAAGTATTGGGAAGGTTGTTTCAAGATAAATAAAATGTTGATTGTTGCTTCTGTACTTGATCCACGAGGAAAGATAAAATTCGCAACACATTGCTTTGAGAAATTATATGGTAAGGATAGTGCCAAATGTGTTGAGATGAAGGAAATGGTGAAAGATTTGTTGACTAAGCTTTATGAGTCCTACAATGCACAATATAAACCGGGTAGTAGTGGGAGTGTAAGTGGAAGTGCAAGCGGAAGTACAAGTGGAAGCCAAACTTTAGCCATTGGAAGTGGAAGTGGTTCAAATTTTTTTGATTTGGATGGCGATGATGATGTTATGATTGAGGACCCCTTCTCTGAATTTAGTAAGGCGGTTGCGGTTAGTGAAGGTGGCCCCGAATTATCAAATGAGTTGGATATTTATTTGATGGAGAAGACGGAAAAAATTGCAAAAGGTAATTTGGGCACTAAATTTGATATCTTATTATGGTGGAGGGTGAATAGTGCCAATTATCCAATTTTATCACGTATAGCAAAGGATGTTCTTGCTATTCCAGTGTCTACTGTTACCTCCGAGTCCACCTTTAGTACTGGAGGTCGTATTCTAGATCAATATAGAAGTTCTTTGACTCGAGACATGGTTGAGGCACTGGTATTATTACAGAATTGGTTACGGTCTTCTCTTTTCGTGGATCCAACGGCGGACTTGAATAAGTTAGTTGAAGACAATGAGTTTATGGATCAGCTTGCAAAAGGTATATTTTCTTTGATTTTAATTTAAGTTTACTTTTAAAGAATTATGACCTTATGTAATTTATTTAAGTTTAATTTATTTTCTAAATAATATGAACCTTATTTAATTTTTTTAATGTAGAACTTCGTAAATCAACAACGGCCAACCAACTTTGAAGTTCAACATTAATAATTTTTAGGTAATAAATTGATTTGTATTTATTTGTTATTATATATCATTTCATTTTAATTAGTTTAATTATTCGCTTTGTTCACTTTGAATTTTCAATTTGATTTAGGTGACGGGATGGTGGATGGGCTTGTTTGTTATGGACTTGCAAAGTGACGTGGCTATGGCTTGTGTGTGTTGCGGTGTGATGTAGCTATGGCTTGTGTGTTATGTTGGATGTGGGCATGGCTATGGCTTTATGCTTGTGTTATGGAGTTTTGTTGGTTTATTGACGCAATATTATGGACTTGTTATTATTATTATTTTGATCCTCTGTTACGCTTATCGTAATATACATTCAACGAAATGACCATTGACTAATAAAGTAATAAGCAATTGCCAAGTACACATAATAGTGATAAAATTAAACCGTCAAACGGTTGAAACTTGAAACCGGTCACAAAACAACCAATGCGTAGATCCTCCTTCTACACGGCCTTGAACATCATTATATTCTCCACGAATCCGTCATCCGGATTAGGCTAACCCATCAAGGCAACAAGCATGCATTTGGCTTTCGCTTGTTCTCTTAACCGTCATCCGTTTTGGACAGCAAGCGTGTATCTTTCTTTCTGATTGCCGGTTCTCATAACCGCCATCCGGTTTGGACAAGAGTATGTAACATGCTCTTCGAGAATCCGGAATTCCGGATGGGTGAACCGGTTGTCCGGTTAAAGACAGTAGGCATGTGAAATCGTGGTACCATGAGACTTCGGTTAGGCTAACCGGCTAACCGGCTGAAGGCTGTTGCATGCATTTGGATTTCGGCTTGCCGGTTCTCTTAACCGGTCATCCGGTTTTGGACAGCAAGCGTGTATCTTGCTTTCGGATTGCCGGTTCTCATAACCGGCCATCCGGTTTTGGACAGTAGGCATGTAACATGCTCTTTACGAATCTGAAATTCCGGATGGGTGAACCGGTTTTCCGGTTAAAGACAGTAGGCATGTGAAATCGTGGTACCACGAGACTTCTACCCTTCTGTAAAATAAAGAAAATAGAAAATTCAAACCGAACCGAACCAAACCGAACCGAATTCAAGAACCGAACCGAAATATTTCGGTTCGGTTCGGTTCGGTTCTTGAATTCGGTTCGAGTTCGGTTTTATTTCTAATGACCAGAACCGGTTATTGCCCACCCCTAGCTACTATAAATTTTATCCCAACTTAATAGGTGGTAATTCCAACTAAAGATGGCCCTCTTTGGACTAGACTTTCTCTTTGTTGGATTGGACGATGATGAACTTCTTTTTTAACTTGATTTTAATGGGTCTTTGAATTTTCTCTTAGGAGTCGACTTCCTTAAGGGATGAGGATGACTTTATCATATGATGATCTATAAATATAAGAAAATGTTTAGAGGGCTAATTTTACTGGTATAAACCTTCTGGTGGTCAAGTTAGTTACTAGATTTTGGAAATATAAATTTGAAGGGAGAAAATAGAGAGAGAGAAATTTAAAATTTTACCCATTAAGTGATTTTTTTTAGTTACCTTTAAATGAGAATAAAGGGCATATTTATAGGCCAAATTTATTTGATTTGAATCCTAATTGCTTTGATGAAAAACGTTGTTGTTCTTGTGACATTTGGTGACATTTGTTTTCATATGCCCATGCTAATGACACTTGGACATGCAACTTTATTCTCGGGTTTGAGGAGGAAGTGTTTTTATCTTAGGTTATTTGTCTTAGGATCTTGGGATCATAGGAACCTTAAAACCTTAGAACCCATGAGGTTTGTCTTAAGATCCCAAGATCTTGGAACTTAAGTAGTTTGTCCTATGAATATTGGAACCTATGAGATTTTTCCTAAGAGGTTTATCTTAGGAACTTTGGAGGTTAGGATTCTCCTAGCCTAGGAGGTTTTATTCTAGGTGGTTTGACCTAGGAAGCTTAGAACATAGGAACTTCGGAACACTAGAGGCTAGGAACCTTGGAACTTTTGAACTTTTTTTAGGATTTTTTCAAAATCCTCTTGGGCTTTGTTAGGACCATATTTATTTAGGCACTAGTTAGGCCTATTATTTTTGGTCCAATAGCTACCCCCCTAAGTATAAAAAAAATTAGACCATTTATTTTGATCCTTGGATTCTTTATCATAGGTTACTTAATTCTAGGATTTTAACCTAGAAGATTTTTCTCCAATGGTTTTTATCCTTAAATTCTTTCCTAGAAGAATTTTCTTAAAAAGATGTTCATCCTAGGATAATTTGTTTTCGTCCCTAGATGATTAAGTTTAGAAGATTAAAACCTATCTTACAAGGATTTTACGTCGAAGATGATTTGTTTCCATCCTTAGATGAGTGAGATTGAAAGATTGAAAGCTATCTTAGGAAATTTTCTTGAAAGACTTTCATCCTAGGATCATTTATTTTCATCCTTGGATAGCTGAATTTTGAAGATTGAAAACTAGCTATCTTAGGATGATTTTCTTCTAAAGATTTTCATCCTAGGATAATTTGTTTCCATCCTTGAATCATTGAGAATGGAAGATTTAAGGCTATTTTAAGAGGATTTTCCTCCAAAGATTTTCATCCTAGGATGATTTGTTTCCATTGTTGGATGATTGTATCTAGAATTTTGAATTTTAAAAAGTCTATTCTAGGACTTTCTATCCATATCTATTCCATCATTATTTCCCTTGAAAATTGATGTTCTTTGATTGGGTTAGATTAGTTGCTTTTATTAATTGAGATTTTCCATTCATAATTGCCTTAATTCTAGATCTTTTTTAATTGGATAAGATCCTCTTTATCTCCTATACAATGCCTCATTTTTCATTCTTCTTTCTTACTTAAGACTTTTCAAGAGAAGAGCATATATTTTACAGAGAAAATCTCTTAAGTTTAAAAGAGAGAGCCCGGTGATTTACGGTGTTTGACGTGACATTCACAGTGGCTAGTGATGATTTTCTATTTTCCAATGACTTTTTTAGCATTTTCAATAATTTTTTAATGATTTTCAATGTGTTATTGTTTATTATTATTTTTATCTATTTTTTAATTTTTTTTTGGCGTACTTAGAAGAGTAATCATACGTCATTGTGACGTTGTAGGTCTATCTTAGTTCAAGAAGACCTAGTGTAGAAATGGGCAAGTATAAGAATATAGTGATAGATGTTACTCCTTTGACAACTATTTATCTACTATAAGTGATATTGGCAGTTGTGAGTTAAAATAAGAGATACATGAGGAGAGTGGTGCATGTGCAAATGAAATAATAGAAAGAAGGACGGTTATTAACTTAGGAGAATATGAGGATAATGATGAGTCTATAGTTGAAGATACCTAACGAGGGGAGATGAAGACAATTAAGTATGGATTAGGCGAAATGTCAAGTAATACTCAACTTGCGTCCTAATTGATGTGATATTTATATATTAGATAGTATTCACAACTAATAAAATATTTTACATTAATTGAGACTCAAATTAGAACTTAATTATTAGGATCCCTCACAGAACTCATCATAAAGAACTCATCATAAATAGGGATGACTGATACAATTTGGATAAACTTGTGTGTTTTGAACAATTTAGTGTAACTTTCCTCTAGTACTTTAAAATTATTTTATATTTTTTTTATTAAGTTAAAAAAGAGAATTCTGATAAGTTTCTTTTGTTTTTTATTCATACTAAATATTTTGGACATAGAATAGTAAGATGATTAAATCTCATATTTTATGCCTGATTTCACAAAATTAGTCAAGTTTGAAACTTATCTTAATGTCCATTTTATACATCTCTTTCAAAAAAGAATAGTATCCTATCTATTAATCAAGTCTGAATCTTATCCTCATGTCCATCTTGTAAGTATCTTTCAACAAAGAGTATTTTGTTCGGTGCTCGCAAAAATCTGCAATACTATATTTGTTTTGAATATGACCAATAATATATTGAGAAATTTAGATGATACATCATTGATTAAACAAGATCGTTTTTCAATCCATCAGCAAATAAAGATTCAAAAACCTCCATTTGTTGATTCTCTAAAACAACCCCAACCTCAACACCACCTCCTCCGTCTCTTCTCTCTGCCAAAGAGATGGCTTGTGTCCTATCAATTGACGCAATCTCCACCTTCTTGGGCCTCCCCCACCCGAAATCCGACCCGTAAACATCAAATTGGGTCGAGCCAGCCACAGAAAAAATTATTGCTCCTTCTTTCAGAATTTCCAATATTTCTGACATCTTGTCATCATTAGCTTCAATAGCATACGCATCGATCCATTTGACCACATCACTTAACATCTCTGCAACAAAAGCAACCCCATTTCCTTGAACGAAATCACTTGCTTTTGCAGCCTCACAATGTCTCCCATTGCAGTTACCAAAATAATTAAGTGGAACTGGAGGATCCAAACGGCTCCTATAATCCGCAGTGAATCCCACAACAATATGTTTAATTTCATCGTTACCTGCTGCAGCTTCAGCTTCATGAGTGTTGGCTTTGGCTAATTTAGCTTTAGCCATGCAAACAAACACATAAGCTAATGTAAGCACAAAAGTTGATAAATGAACTTGTTTTGATTTTGATAACTGATGATTAACCTTGTGCCTGAGTTTCGCAATATCTTCACGCGTCAACTCAAATGTGGCTCGGACCAATTTGTTCAGAGACTCAGAGTCTAAGAATGGTAAAACCTTCAAGCTCCGTATCTTCTGGGGATCCGAATTATCCGACCCGACAACCCACTTATTCAGTTGCAGCATGTCCTGACCTTTCGGATCTTTGATGACGGTCCGGTCGAGAAGAGGGGTTAGTTCAGGTGACAAACAAGGGTGATGGCATAATTGTAATTGTTTGCACAAATAAGCCCAAGATTTCAGGAACAAGGTCGAAGTTTTGCCATCAAGAATCGCGTGGTGAGATGAAACACCAATTGAGAAGCCTTGATTCGGAAACAGTGTTATTTGGACAGCAATTACCTCAGCTTTATCGTCCGTTATCGACAACTGGGGCACAAGAGGATGAAATTCAACTACTTGGCGGATTCCGTTGCCGGAGAGGTGATGGAAGCCTGCGGGGGACTCCGAAGACCACTCAGCAACTATGAATGAAACGCCGTCGTTTTGGTCGGGGAAGTAGTAGACGGCAGGCTTTGCCGCATCCAGCGGCCACATGATGTGACCAGCAAGAGGGAGGTAATGAAGGAGAGTGAGGGAAAGGGAGTGCTTCAGCTTTGGGAGGATCTCCGAGGTGAATAAATCCCACGTCAAGTCAGTCATCTCATAGAAGAAGAGGCGTTCCACGGGAGGATTCTTGAACCAGAAAAAGTCGAAATAGGTGAGATCCAGAGTGGACGACGTCGTCTTTGAGTTGGGGTTGACGAAAGGGGTGACTTTGGTAACCTCCTGCATCTTTACTGTTACTCTGTTTTCATTTGCAGCCATGAGTTATTGAAATTGAAAGAGGGAAGAGTGGAATGTTACTCTGTTTTCATTCTATTCATGCATATATACAAATAAAAAATTTCAGGGTGTAAGTATTTTTATTTTTTTATAGGATCACGTCATATGATTTTAATATAATAAATTTAATTTATTTTAAAATTATATATTTTAATAATAATTTATACTAAAAAAAATTTAAAAAAAATTCTAAGTTATATTTAATATAACTTACCATCTGAATATGAACCACACATAAAATTTATAAATTATGTGATTCACGTAAATTTATATCTAAATTCATTGAATGTAATTTAATAAAATTATATATATCTTTTTTTTTTTTTTTTTTTTTTTTTTTTTTTTTTTTTTTTTTTTTGTTTGTTTTTTTTGTTTTTCACCGATTTATGTTTGATATTCCTACTAAATTAAATTTTGGGTTATATTCCAAGATCTTTATTTTCCGATTAGATGAGCACCTAATTTTCAGACTTTCTCTTATCGGGTTCATGTGTTTCAACTTATTTTATTATTTTATGTTTGATATTCCTACTAAATTAAGTAAATCCAAATTTTATTATATTCCAAGAAATTTTATTTTCCGTTAGATAGTTCCCTAATTTTCAGACTTTCTCTCTTATGGGTTCGTGTTTTCAACTTATTTTTCACCTGGTTTTATGTTTGATATTCCTACTAAATTCGTGAAATCAAATTTTCTTATATTCCAAGTAAATTTTATTTTCCGTTAGATGAGTTCCTAATTTTCGTCAGACTTTCTCTTATCGGGTTCATGTTTTAACTTATTTTCATGGTTTACGTTTGATATTCCTACTAAATTGAACAAATTTTGGATTATATTCCAAGTAGTTTTTATTTTCCGTTAGATGAGCCTAATTTTCACTTTCTTATTTTCACGTTTGTAACTTATTTTTCAATTTTTACGTTTGATATTCCTACTAAATTAAATCCTAAAATTTCGAAATTATATTCTAATAATATCGGTGCTTAAAAAGAAAAAAAAAGGAACCATATATATATATATATATATATATATATATATATATATATATATAAATTCTCAAATTGCGGCTCAAGCGGATAAAGTTATGGGCTTGTGCAGACGATATAATTAATTTTATGATTTTCTTAATATAAGCACCATACGAGCGTTAACTAGTGGAGCCACCAAATCAATAGTTAAAATTTTCCTTTTATGAATTCTACACAATTATTAATCATTATTCGGTGCTCAGCACATGTTCGTTAAACACTGATTCCTGACCCTACTCGTACTCGGGAAAAAGCAAGTTGCGACACTCAATTTAAGTTCTGGTAGCCTAAATTATAAGTGATTGAAACAGTTCAGTGAATTTGGTCCTCATATTTTATTTATTTAATTATTATAATTTTCTTTTCTTTTAAAGTTTGTTTATCCATTACTTATCTACGATATTGTCCATGTATTTAAAGCAGATCAAATATTGTTGTACGTATTTGAACATTTAACTTAAAATCAACTTAAAATCGGGTGATGACCCATCAGCTATCAACTCTCTTTAAACGATGGCCTATTACCAGCGTTAACAATTCCCAGACCAAAAAAAAAAAAAAATCGATATATAAATATATTTTTCTATTTATCTCCATCCCAATTGAGTTTAACGTGTTGTGGTGACTTTCGTTTGGTCAGGCATGCAATCTAAAATCAATTTGGACTACTCTCCTTATACGGACCCACGTAGGCCAGCCCTTGTTTTTTTTTAATTAAATAACATATGAAACCACCGACTTTAATAGCAAATTCTAATCCCTAGAAATAACTTTACTGTTCATCTATATTGTCAACATTTGTTATTCAAACAGAATAATTAGACAAAGAAAAAAAAAACAGTACATGTTTACCACCCACAAATAAACAATCTATCACTTTCTTTCACAAGAAGAACAAACCCCTTTTGTCCCTTGAAGGCTTTTTATGTGTGCTTTATATAAAGAAACTCTCTAAAATCCTTTCCTAATTCAATTTAAATTAGTCACCTACTTTCTTTATTTAATTTGAATTAGCAATTCATGTGTCTCATAATTTATTTTTAACAATATAATCTAAATCACATTTAAATTTGACTTATTTAACTTTAATTTGTAATTAGACACGATTGACCGAACCACGTAAAAATCATGTGTTTGCTTTCTCTTACTCTATCTCTTTATTTTTCATTGTCAGTTTAAATTGCATTAAATTTTAGTTGCTTAGATTTTTAGAATCGCAATTCACCGCCCTCTTGGGTTCCTAGTTAGTATTTCATCTTCGTGGCCCGATTTGGTTTTGGTGGCTTCACACCTACAATGCCCTCTTATGATCTACTAGGAATCAAAGGGTTGGCCATTACTCAAACATGAGCTAGATTGCATGGGTGCAAACCTTACCCGACGCCATTTTCAGTAATCTAGAATTTTGCACAGCAAACCCATGCAACACTCCACGCCTTAAAGCTCACCAGGCTGGAGGATTTCACTAAGTAAGCCTACAAGGCTTCAACAACACTAAAAATTGACTTTCAAGATATCAATA
Source organism: Citropsis articulata (assembly GCA_030449925.1). Taxonomy (NCBI): domain Eukaryota; kingdom Viridiplantae; phylum Streptophyta; class Magnoliopsida; order Sapindales; family Rutaceae; genus Citropsis; species Citropsis articulata. The sequence goes on along the minus strand of JASUUH010000133.1, from coordinate 88,666 downwards.
AACTTTTATAATAAGAGATTATCCTCAATTTCTTAACCCAAGTATACCCCAACACTTACAATCACTTAAAAATAAATATTACAAATGATTTTTTCTCTTAAACAATGTATATAGTTACAAATGAAAGCTCAAAGTGTGAATCAATGAAACAAAAACAAGTTTAAAGCTCAATAATGGTTGTATACTCAGTAGCAAGTTCAATGATAACTCTTGGATCTTACTAAATTTGAATTTGATTCAGTCATTTTATAGTTGGGGCTGAAAATTTACCGTTGTTGACTTTCTGAGCAAAATTGGATTGCCATTAACTATTGTTGGTTCACTATTTTGACTAGTTCAAATGATCGTTGAGCTGGGATTTTAAATAGTTAATTAACCGTTTGAAGTTATCAGTTAACCGTTTATTTCGAGAAACCTTCAAAACAAATTTTGTCTAACCGTTCTTGTTAAACAGTTCACGGTTATAATCTAATTCTTTTCTGGAATCAACATTTAAACAACTTTTTATAGAAAATGATTTTTCAATTAAAGTTAACAATTATCTAGATTATTAAACATGTCTAAAATATTAAACGGCTTTAAGAGTTTGTTAATATTAATAGCTTCAACATATTTAATTAAAAACATATAAGGTTTGTTATCATCAAAATCAATATTATAGGATTATTTATGTTAACAGAAGAGGGTCGTACCCAGGTAAAGACCACAATAATTTTGAAGTCCTCTTCCATCGATGCCTTAGAACCTTGTATTGCCATGCTCAAATCTTCCATGTTTTCCACATAAGACGCCTTCGAAAATTTGAAAGAAAGGATCTATTGTCTTAAGGGCGAGTATGTCCAATTTATGGTAGCCACAAAGGTCTTTATCCAAGACCAAGCCAACACCTTCCAAGTAGAGTTTTGAGCATTCTACAATGAGTTGTTAAAACTCCATAGCTTCTTGCAAGACGAGCTACATGCGATCCATGTAGAGGTAAAGAAACTCTGGTTAAGTTGGGGATGGCACGAGTTCGCTCAAGTTGGGCATGGCATGAGTTCACACTCTCTATTAACCTAGTTTTCACAACTCAAGTGGTGCACGCCACATCAGTGCGCCAAAGCCCAATACTTATGATGGTACACGTAATGCCACTATCGTGGATAGCTTTCTCTTCGGGATAGAATAAGTTTTTAATGTTGTTGGCGTGCAAGATGAGGTATTGAAGATAGGCATAGCATCTATATACCGTTGAGGTACTGGTCAGCTATGATGGCATCCAAAGTATGGTGAAACAGGCAAAGGCATTTACACTATAGACATATGGGCAAATTTCAAGCTAAGGTGTGCTAGCTTAGCCTAGGTCTAGGATATTCCAACACACTCTAGTACTTGTACATAACTAGCCCTTTCCACACTTGTGTGTACTTAGAATTCTTTAAAACTTGGTAAAATAGTGCAGCAAGTGGCACGTGTATATAATTCTCTAGATTTTGTAGCAATCTGCTCAAGCTGAATGAAATTCTCTAGAGCTAGGCAATCTTTCCTATAACACAGTAATACAACAAGAAACTTGTACATAGTTGTAAAGCACTCAAGCTCTCTAATATACACTCTTTCGAGTAATAAACTTTCTCTTTGGCTATATTGCCCTTTCTTCTCTCTAGTTTTTCCATAAGCATCTTTTGCTAGCTACCTGAGAAGTTCTATAAGCTTTGCTAGATTTATCTGAGTGCAATATAGTTTTGCTGCACAAAATACTCATGCCCCAGCTCGTAATATATATGTGTGTGTGTGTGCGTGTGTGTGTAAACTCCTTCTTAGGTGCCAGAATTCTCATTTTTTTTTATGCAGACACACTGTTAGGTCATATGGCTCAATGAAGTTAGTACAAAACACTATTAAACCATATGACTTAATAGCATGTCTTCATTAAAACTAAAAATTGGAAGTACTTGCACATGAGAATTTCCACACACACACACACATATATATAGCTATTATGTGGTCTTGAAATCCTAGATTTCATAAAATTTGGTACAAGTTGATAATAATATAAACATGCTTTCATAACATTGCCAAACTAAGTTTAAAATCTGGGACGAGTTGACAACAGTGTGAAAGACTTTCACAATGTTATAAATTTGAATTGAAAATTCTCTCTCTCTCTCTCTCTCTATATATATATATAACCTTTCTTTAACATAAAGGTCATATTTTCTAGAATACAAATTTTTGGTTTTACAGTGGTTTCAAATACTTTTTCACTATTAGAAAATAATTTTTCAGTAATTTGCAATAGTTTAAAAGAATTTAACATTACTGCTAAACTCTAAATCTGTATTTTAAAAATATGGGTGTGCCGAACGGTTTTATATAATTCTATTAACCCATATGACCTAACAGTGTGTTTGTACAACAAAACTAGTGAATTTAAGCCTTTCATCAACTATATGGTTTAAGACACCTTTTGAGATGTGAGGGGTAAACCAGCTAGCTATGGTACCGAAAGAGCTTTTGGTTGTTCAGCTTTTGTTCATATAAGTCAAGTGAAACTTGCACCTAGGGCATTAAAGGAAGCATTTATAGGGTTTCCAGAACGTGTGAAGTACAAAATCTGGTGTATTGAACTAAATCCTCATAAATGCATAATAAGTAGAGATGTCATCTTTAATAAAAAAAGAATTGGCAGTAAAGAGATAGCTTGTTGAAGAAACAAACCTTGACCCAAAAAATTCAGAGTTTGATGTAGAGGTATCTGTTCATAAAAGGCAGACTCAGAGAATATTGGTATCGATTTAGATGGCACAATGGAATCTCAACAAGCACCATAGTCTGAATTAAGTCCTCATGAACAAAGTTATCAACTCATTGGGAATAGGAAGAGAAGAACCAGGAAGCCACCTAAAAGATTTGGTTATGCAGACATGATTGCCTTTACTTTAGTAGCTATTCAGGACATTAATGTTGAAGAACCTAAGACCTTTAAAGAGGTTGTACAGGGTCTTTATAACCAGAATTAGTAGAAAGCTATGGATGCAGAAATGACTTCTTTGTATAAGAATGAAACTTGGGAATTGGTTAAAAGACCTGCAAATAGAAGATTGGTTAGATGCAAATGGATTTTCAAAGTAAACGATGGCTTGAGTGGATCTAAACGAAAAATATTCAAGGTAATGCTAGTTACAAAAAGGCATACACAGAATGAATGGGTAGATTTTAAAGAAGTTTTTTCTCCTGTTGTTAGGTATGCATCTATAAAAGTAATTCTTGCTTTAACAGCAGTCGAAGATATGAAGCCTGATCAACTTGATGTTAAGACTACCTTTTTGCGTGGTAGACTTCAAGAGGAAATACTTATGTCCCAACATAAAGGGTATGAGAAAACCTTTTGAAGAAAGATCATGTTTATGAAATATTATTTATGCAACCCAAGAGGGGGGTGAATTAGATTTTTAAAACTTAAGCTAAGCAAACCACACAACAATTTAATCTAAAGATTTAATGAAATAAAAAAACAAATTTAACAATACTAAAAAATAAAAGAGTAAGGAAAGTAAGAGTAAACACAAATATTTTTATATGGTTTGGCAATCATCTCCTACGTCCATGCCTCCAAGTAAACTAAGCTTAAGGAATTCACTATCCAAGCCTCTTAAAACTTCAACTTCTTACAATTGACTTCTAAAGTGTAAGTAGACCTTTACAATAAAATATTATCCTCCAATCTCTTAACCCAAGTATTTTTCATATTCATACTCTCACAAATTTGATAAAGAAATGAAAATTACAACAAATAACTCTCTTTTAGAGTGGATATACAAATGATAGCACAATAGAGATTTAATATATGATTATTTGCGAAATAGAAGCTGAAAATATGATGTATGCTCTTGGCATTTCTTGAAAAGTCCTTAAAATTGATTAGATTTGAGCTTATATAGTTTTGACACAAAAAATAGCCATTATAGACAAGAATAGCAAATAGTTGGCTAGCCTCTTAATTAGCCGGATCACCACTTAGTACAGTGTAAGTTACCGTTGCAAATTTTGGCTTTGAAAACTTGAAATTTTGCTTCAAACAGGTAGCCATTAACCATTGGCAGCTAGCCTCTAACTCACTGTCTTCCCACCATATTTTTTATATTTACTTTTTGGCCGTAATACTTTTAAAAATAAAATACGGTCTAAATATTTTAAAATATTTTATATTTTTAAAAATAGATCCAAATCCAAAATTTCTAAATAATGTTTGTTATTCCTAAAACTTGTTGAAATTATGCTATGATCCAAAATATTATAATATATTTCAAAGAGGTTCTATTCAGAATTTTAACAAAATTCTTACTGATTTCAAAGTTCTCAAAACTTTTTCAATTAAATCCAAAATTTGAAAGCACTCAAATTCACAAAATATTTTGTCTTATAAATATAAAATCTTTTGGTTTATGAAAACTAATAATTTATTAAACAAAATATTGACCTTCTCAAATGCTATATATATATATATATTAAATCATACTGGCTTTATAAGAATTAGTCGCAATAATGACTCTGTTAAGCTAAACTTTGTTCTTGATCAAACCCTTATCCATTGAGTGTCTTGAGCTTGAGTTCACTTAATTCATTTGCTTAAATATTATCCTTCAAGAACTAGTGAAAATGTGAAATACAATATTTATCATACCACTTAAGATACATGTTTGTTATCATTAGAATTAAAATACATATAGCCCTTTAAGCTAGCAGTTTACTTGCTGGAAAAGTCACTGTATAGGTTAAAACAACCCCTAAGGCAATGGTACCTAAGATTTGATAAATTCATAGTGATCAAGTAGGTTCAATAGGTGCAATTATGACTCTTATGTCTACTTTAAAGTAATGAAGGGCAGTACATATGTGTATTTGCTATTATATGTTGATGACATGTAATTAGCAAGTAAGGACAGAGAAGTTATTGATGAGCTAAAACTGCTACTCAATTCTAAATTTAATATGAAAGACCTCTGGAGAATTAAGAAAATATTAGGAATGGAGATCAAAAGGAACATAAATGATGGTATGCTAATTCTGTCACAAGAGAGTTATCTGAAGAAAGTGATGATTACATATCAGATGAATAACTTCAAATCAATACAAACACCACTAGCGTCACACTTCAGACTAAGTTGTTCACAGTGTCCAACATCAGATGAAGAGAAGCATGAAATGGTTAAAATACCCTATGCCAATGCAATGGGATGTTTAATGTATGCAATGGTCTTAACTAGGCTTGATATTGCACATGCTGTTAGTGTTGTTAGCAGATATATGGCCTCACCTGGAAAGGAATCGATCTCCCTTCAGCTAATGTGAGGGTGGATATATGGGCTGCACTGTACTAGAATTATCAAAATGAGTCCCATGTGACAAAATGAGTCCCATAATTATCAAAATGAGTCCCATGTAACAAAATGAGTCACATGTGATTCCGGATTGTAAATATCAATAGAGCTCAGACTGTAGTATTTCAAAAAAAAAAAAAACATATGAGGGTGGATATATGGGGTAGTTGACTCCCCACACCGGGGTAGAATCGATCTCCCTTCAGCTAATGTGAGGGTGGATATATGGGCTGCACTGTACTAGAATTATCAAAATGAGTCCCATGTGACAAAATGAGTCCCATAATTATCAAAATGAGTCATGAACAAACGAGTCATGTGATTAGGATTGTAAATATCGATAGAACCAGTATTTCAAAAAAAAAAAAAAACATATCTGGCCAACAAGAAATACAATATTCAATGCAAAGCAAATGAAACCACAAAAACATGGATTTTCCTAGGTTGCGTTAAACGCAACGTGGGGGTTCCCCAAAAACAATAAATGGGGCCGTCTACAGCGAACAATGAAATCTAGCTAGAGAGATTTATTTATTATTATTGTTTTTTTTTGCAACCACAAAAAAGTGGAAAGTGGATACAATCATACAATGCGTTTTTATCCAAATGCAATAAGTATTAAAAAAATTGCCATAACAAACACGTTTTTCATTTCATTTTTGCAAAACCAAAAAAGGACGTCCAAAACACAACCAAAAGCGCCCGAATTTAATTATAGAACATGTGAAACCTGAAACCATGGCCTGTCATGACATAAAAAAGAAAAAAAGAATCCAATGTTTTGTTTTGAATTTTTTTTTCTTTTGAATGCCAATATTGACTTCTGTTATTTTTTATTTTGATTTCACCCATGATGGTTCATCAACTCATATATTAGATTAACGCTTACATTACATTAGCTGTAAGTTACATCTATAAATTTTTAAATCTTTGAAAAGATAATAATTATTAAAATGATCAAAGATAACAAAGTATGCATATATATGAACTTAGATAACTAATTAATTAATTATTATTAAAGGTTGAGAGATAAAAAGCTTACTTCACAGTCGCGTGAATCCAATTGGCGATCATAAGTTTTAAATATTAAAGAGAAATTTATTTGAGTTTCAAATTAGTCTCACTAAATTTATTAAATATCCCATTTAATCTATAAAATATCCCTCATAAATTTATAAAATCTAAAATTTAATTATAAGAATTATAAAAATCAACACTTTAATTAAAAATAAAAACTCACAATAACCCATTTAGTTGATTTGACTATTATTTAATTTAGCCTTTATAAATTTAGTAAGATAAATTAGTCAATGTGTAAATTAGTCCCTAATATATTATTTTTCTGAGTCTGCGGATGCTCATAATACTGAAAAATTCACATTTGTCATTCCGAGGATGTACATCTGGTCCCAAGTCGAAACTAAGAGTGGGCAAAAAAATTGATTAATCAAAACCGAATCGAACCGGTTTTTGTGTGGTTTTTTTATTTCTAAAAAATCGAATAATTAATATAGTAAAAGTAATAAAATTAATCGGTTCGGTTTTTGATTTTTTTAAAAAAACTGAAAAACCGAACCGATTATCAAAGAAACCGAATGCCTAAAATTCTAATAACCAAACCCTAAAATCTAAATTTAAACTTAACACTTCTTCTCTTCTTTAGTTCTTCGGCCAAAACCCGAACGGCCGAACACGTGACCTTTCTTCAAGCTTCAACCGTAGCATCGTCAGCCGTGTAATCTCGTTCCCGCTGCAATCTCGTCGTCGTTGCTGGCCCGCTACAATCTCGTCGTCGCCATTGGCTCGCTGCAATCTCGTTGTCGCCCCTGTCACCGCTGCTCAGCCTTGACAAATCTGGTTTGATGTTGCTGCTCGCCGCCGCTACCACCTGATGCAGTCGTTGTCATCTGCTGGTGCTGTTGCTGTCACCTGCCGTGGGAAGATTGGTGTTTGGTTTCTGGAAGTTTATTAATTCACCATTTTTTTAAATGAAAATGATCAAAATATAAGCTTCAATTTAATTTGACTTTGGTTGGAGATGGGACCGTGGAGCAAATTAGAAATAGAGTTTCTTCTAGATGTAAATCCTTAAGAGTAATGGTAATGATTTTTGGATTGTTTGTATCATAACAAACGCTTGGCTGCTGCCTGCTGGGAATCACTTCTTGTAAAACAACTGATATTTATTTCTTTTTAGGTGAAAAATAATATTAAATCGAAGTATTTTTTGACTGGCTATGAACACTTTTGACGCTACAAAAGGGCCTGTAATTGATTCAGTTAACATGTTTCATATTGGCTTTAATAAATTTAATTTAAACAAACTTTTATTTTCTCCATCAATTAATTAATGCCATTTGGTTTTGAAACATTGAATAATTAAATTCAGAGAAGTTAAATTATTCATTAACTGGAATTGACTGTCTTGTGGTTCCCAAATGTAGTTATAATATTGATTTTATCTTCTTTTGTTCTATTATGTCTATGTTATTGCATGTGTTTGTGTAGAATGGAAAATTATGATGAGGAGGAAGTGCAAGAGGTGGAGGTTGATGATGGAAAAAAAAGAAAAATAGCTTTGAGATCAAATGTTTGGGCTCATTTTACCAAACTACCTTGTGGAAACAAAAGAAAATATCATCATTGCCGTAAAACCTTTGCAGCTAATAGAGGAAATACCATTAATTTGAAGAATCATTTAGATATATGTAAGTCATATGAAGGTGTGAAAGTTGAAGGGGATCCGAAGCAATAAGTACTTTTCCGTCATAAGGGAAAAGATAAAGATGATGAAGTTGTTAAAGTTAGTAGCGGGTTTAGTCAAAAGGCTTGTAGAATGGCACTTGTGAAGATGATTGTCAAGAATGAATTACTTTTTACCTTTGTGGAGGCTGAAGGGTTTTTAAAGTTTATGCAAACTTGTTACCCAAGATTTGATGTGCCATCGCGAAGAACAATTACAAAGGACATTCTTGAATTGTATCAGCATGAAAAAAGGTTGTTAAAAAGTGTTTTGGGTGCAAGCAAGCAGAGGGTATGTATTACCACAGATACGTGGACATCAATTTAAATGTCTAACTACATGGCCATTGCTGCTCATTTTATTGATACGGAGTGGGTGTTGCATAAAAGGATTCTTGGTTTCACACCTATAGTTAATCATAAAGAAGATGGTATTGGGAAGCTAATTAAGCCATGTTTGATTGATTGGGGAATTGAGAGGTTGTTCACAATTACAGTGGACAATGCAAGTGCCAATAAAGTTGCAATAACTTATATGAAGAAGAAGTTAGCAAATTGGAGTGTGAATTCAATGGTTTTGAATGGTTTATATATGCATGTGAGGTGTTCAGCACACATAATAAATTTGATTGTGCAAGATGGGTTGGCGGAGGTGAATCATTCAATAGCTAGTATTCGCAATGCAGTAAAGTATGATAGATCCACTCCAGCAAGATTGCAAAAGTTTAAAACATGTGTTGATAGGGAGAAAATCTCATATGGAGGGCTTATAGTATTGGATGTGCCTACTGGATGGAATTCAACATATTTGATGTTGCACAAAGCAGTTGTGTTTGAAAAAGCATTTGATAGGATGAAGGAAGATGATGGACATTATGTTAATTGGTTTGTTGAGGATGAGGGTGAAAAGAAGAGGGAGGGGCCACCGAGCGATGACGATTGGGCAAATACAAGGAGGTTAGTCAACTTTTTATCAGTTTTTTATTATGTGACCTTGAAATTTAGTAGCTCTCTTAATGTCACTTCTAATGATTACTTAAATGAAATGACAAAAGTTCTAATTCATTTGAAGTCACTTGTTACTTCTAATGATGATTTGTTGAGAAAAATGGTTGAAAAAATAGAGCAAAAATTTGGTAAATATTAGGGTGATTTTTTTGATCAGGTTAACATGTTATTATTTTTAGCAAATGTGTTTGATCCTAGATGTAAATTAGAGTTTGTTACATTTTGTTTTAGTAGCATGTATGAATCTAGGAAGGTTGAAGAATTGAAATCTAACATTAAGGAGTTGTTGATGAAGCTATATAATAGCTATATTGGTGGGAGTGATGTAAAGAATAGTGGTGGTGTTTGTTTTGGTGATATCCATGATGGTAGTGGTGGTGGTGGTGGTGGTGGTGCTAGTAGTAGTATAATGTCAATTGATCTTTTTTCATCTTTCAAAATGATGAAGCAAAGTTCAAATGATGACATTAGTTCAAAAAATGATGTTGAAAAATACTTGACGGATGCTAATAAGAGTACTAGCAATGCCCATTTTGATATTTTGACTTGGTGGAAGTTGAATGGGCATAGGTATCCGATTTTGTCTCAGATTGCCAAGGATGTTTTGGAAATTCCAGTGTCTACCGTAGCTTCGGAATCAGCATTTAGCACAGGAAGGCGTATTCTTGATCCCTTTAGAAGTTCTTTAACTCATAAAACTGTTGAGTCATTGATTTGCACTCAAAATTGGCTTCGCTCAACTCTATTAGGAGAACGGATAATACAATCCACTCATTAAGAAACTGAATTCTATAAAGTTATTGAAGCAGGTAATATGTTACTACTATTTGTTGATATGTTGTTTTGGTTATATCACTCTTAACTAATCATTCTAATATTTTTGTTTAATTTGTTACTGTAAAATTTGGTAGGCCAATAATAGCTCAACAAGAACAAACAGCTGAGGATTAATTGGGATTTGGGAGTTAATCGATGTTTATTGCTTTTGTAGTTTTGTTAAAATTTAAAAGATTTTTTTGCCTAATTATTTTGATTGAAACTTATTATTTGAACATGTTATGTGTTCTTGAACATATTTTGAAACATATTTTGGTTTTTTATTTGTTAGCTTTTTATGTTTGTGGTAGATTTATTAATTTAAGGTTTTAAATTTAAAAAAACCCAAAATAGGTCCAATAGGCCCATAATCGAAATAATCGAACCGAATCGAATTGAATTATTTTAATTAATCGAGTATTTAATTATTTTAATAATTTGATTAATCGCGATTATAATTTTAAAATAATCGTAATCGAATGATTATAAAAAATTTAATAAAAAATCGAACCGAACCGTGCCCACCCCTAGTCGAAACGGAGCCACCACCTTGACTCCTATTTCGTGAAATTTTAAATGAAGAAAACATACGTAACCAACAAGAAATACAATATTCAATGGAAAGCAAATGAAACCACAAAAACATAACTGGGGCCGTCTACAGTGAACAATGAAATCTAGCCAGAGAGATTTATTTATTATTATTGTTTTTTTTTTCAACCACAAAAAGTGGAAAGTGGATACAATCATACAATGCGTTTTCATCCAAATGCAATAAGTATCCAAAAAATTGCCATAACAAACACGTTTTTCATTTTATCATTTTTGCAAAACCAAAAAAGGACGTCCAAAACACAACCAAAAGCGCCCGAATTTAATTATAGAACATGTGAAACCTGAAACCATGGCCTGTTATGACATCAAAAAGAAAAAAAGAATCCAATGTTTTGTTTTGAATTTTTTTCTTTTGAATGCCAATATTGACTTCTGTTATTTTTTATTTTGATTTCACCTATAATAGTTCATCAACTCATATATTAAATTAACGCTTACATTACATTAGCTGTAAGTTACACCTACAAATTTTTAAATTCTTGAAAAGATAATAATTATTAAAATGATCAATACATACATTTGAATTTGTCTTATCAGCAGCCTCTGGAATCACAATCGTTCAAAGAATAACGTGAATGAAAAGCCTCATTCATCTGGAGTTAAATTTATAAGATTCAGTCTTTAAAAAAAAAAAAGTTAAAAAATTAACTTCTCTGAATGGCGGGCGCTTCATTGGCGGAAAGATTATATATATATATATGTGAACCTGAAAATAATAATAATAATAAAAAAGGCTTTATAACTGTTTTCGGTTACAACTCTTTGTAAGTTGCCTTTACGGCAACTAAAGCCATGTTTAGATGTGAGGATTAAATATTGAATTGGACTAATTTTAAAATTAAATATTTATTCGTGTTTAATAAATTTATTTGAAATGGATTAAAGGATATTAAATTTAAATTTAATCCTAAAATCATTAGATTAGTAATCTTAATTTACATATGGGTTGAGTTAGGATAAAATTAAAGAAAAAATTGTCTGTTAATATTAATTAATTAATTTTTATTTATGATTTACTTAAGATTTTTTATTTGTTATCTATGATCTAATTAAATTGGCAATTTTACTTCTAATAACTCTTGAGATTAAATTTTCATTACTTTTATATTTAATAATTTATAAATTAACCATTCAATAACTTATTGCATTATTGATTGTATAAAATTTAATAATCACTAATATAATATTAAAAATAATCGTGAAAATTAAAAGTTCCATAATTAATTGATTTTATATAATTTTTTGAAATATTTGATAAAAATTAATTAATATTTAAATTTTTTTATTTCGTTTTCATTTGTTTATTACATTATGATTACCTAACAACTTATTTACAATATAATTAATTTTCTTATTAATTTATTTTTAAATTTGTTTACTTATTATTATAAAATTTCATGAATAATTGATATTCATATTTAAATATGAACTTAAATGCTAGTTAATATTATTTAAATATAATTTAACATAGTACAATCCGGTACTATACCAAACATAAGACAATATAATATAATCTAGCTTAATCCAACTAATCTACTCCAGTCTTATCGTAATAATTAATCCAATCCAATTTTACATGGCAAATGTAGCATAAAGTCATAAAAATTGATATTTGAAAATTTCGCTGAAAGTGAAGTATTTGTTTGCTTTCCTTTATTTTATTTTATTTTTTTGGACAAGAATCTTCTCTTTTTTCTTTTTTAGCCTCTTTTAATGAAATGAGTGATCAATATTAAATTTTAAATTTTAATGTTAACAATTAATCCATCATATTTCACTTTATTTTTAATTAAGTTGGCTTTTTTCACTAAATTCGGAATACTAAGAAAGACTAGGTGAGAAAAAAAATTAAGTAAGAATTCTAATCCTTTTTAAAACATGTTATAATAGGAAAAAAAAAAAAGTAAAACTAATATTTCCTCACATGAAATGTTAATATATCATATTCAAAGGAAAAACTCATGTCAAGGAATAATTATAGCTCCTCATTTCACCTAAAAGCTCTCTGTTTGACGATAAATTTTAGAATAAATCAGAGGTAATATAACTAAGCAATGCATGTGTGACATCTATAATTAGATTTAATGTAACTACCACTTGCATGGTAATTTTTCAAATAAATACACACATCCCATAATATTATTGATTTATTGTATGACTAAGATAATATCTCTGATATATTTTAGAATTCCTCTTGTTTGACAATAGGATCTCATTTGAAATGTTTGATCTTTTAAATTATTTCCAATACATCGCTATAAAAACTATTGAATACACTTTCCCAGAGGTTGGCACTTCAGATTTTTTTAAGTCAACAAAATAAAAGAAATAATATGAGACACGTTAGGATCATGCGATATGTCATTTCAATTTATGCAAATTAAATAAAGATTTTATCCCTAGTAATGTTAATTTTTTAGAGTTGCCAAGCTTCCATATTTTTATCTTCGAACAAGTTATAATCATAATTTAATTTCTGTCATTTAGGGTATGTTTGGGATTGAGGTTGACATTTGTCCATTCAAGACTAAAGTGTTTAGTGTCACTAAAACTTGGAAGTATGTTAATATGATTTTCACTTATATCATGAAAATATTTTATATCTTTAATAATTTTATTAAAATTATTATTTAAAATTATATTTAATATGTATTCTTAAACTTTTGTTTACGTAGTTATAGTTTTTTCGCGTGTTGTATTAAAAACAATGCCAAATCATTGTCTAACTTGCACTATCGAAAACTTCCAAATCAGATTTTACAACCTAAAATAGTAACTCTTCACTCCACTATAAATGCATTGTTTTTGAGGAAAGCATTGTTTTTGAGGAAAACAGATAAGGAAATTCAAGAAAATATGGCAAATGAACAGGGAGACGAAAACTTTGCATATGCCTTTGAAGTGATGACAGGTTCAGTGCTCCACATGACCATGAAAGCAGTAATTCAGCTGGGACTTTTCGAGATCATAGCCAAAGCTGGTCCTGGAGCAAAGCTCTCAGCTTCAGAGATTGCAGCTCAGCTGCCAGCCACCAAGAACAAAGACGCACCCATGATGCTGGACCGGATACTCAGGCTTCTGGCTAGCTATGGTATTGTTGAATGCTCACTTGATGATGTCGATGGTTCTCACAGACTATACGGTTTGAATGATGTTTCCAAATACTTTGTGCCTAATCAAGATGGTGTCTCATTAGGCCCTGTATTGGCCTTAATTCAGGACAAGGCCTTTCTCGACAGCTGGTTTGCCCACTCTATCATTTTAATCCTCTGAATTTTTCTTTTTTTAAGTTAGGGTAAAAATACATGGGTTTATAATACAATTTCTCTTTCTACGCCTTCAGATCCAATCATGCATTTCTCCCAAGTCTTAAATCATAATCGACTTTATACTCAACTTATTTCTAAATTCAGGTCATCGAAAAAGAACAAAAAAAGTGAGCGATAAAATGTAGAATGTACACTCTCAAACTTATAAATCATTATTAAATATACTTCCAGTCATATCAATTCAAGAATGGGTAAAATATTGTTGGTAGTGTTTTAATTACTTGCAGTTACAGAGGATATGAGGAAAAATGTTTTCTTTCGGGGGTATTTTTATCTTTCAATTATACAGGACATGAGCATAACATATATGAAAAGGACAATGTATTTTGTTCTATTGAAAGCATTAATTAATGTTCTTTGCATTAATTGAGTAATTTCTTCAGTTCTGACAGAAATCCTCGAAGAACAAAAATTTCTTTACTTCAGCCGTAGAATTTCGCTCAATTAAAATATTCACTTGGGGTGGTACCATCACATGCCTGGAGAGAATTAGAAATAAAATCTTTTAGGGAAAACAAAATAAAAACAGCAGGACCTAGCCATATGTAAAGGTACTACAAACTACATATCTCCTAATTTGTGACGTTGCTAAAATTAACAACCCACCCGTATGATAATATTACCCTGATTTCCATTTTTTTACTCGTTTTCATAAAGATGTATGTGACAGGTATGAGTTAAGATAAAACATATAATTTTTTATGGCAATGAATCCTCTACTCATCTTATCTGTTAAGGGATTTTATGAAACGCATACATCGTCATATATATAATATAGATATATCCCTTTATTATTTTTGTATCAACCACTAATCATTGTATCTAAAAAAGTTAAGCCAAACGCAAAATGATGATTGATTAACTGGTCATTTAGGTCCCAACTGAAAGAAACTATTATTGAAGGCGGAGTTCCATTTGACCGAGTCCACGGAACGAACGCTTTCGAGTACCTAGGATTGGACCCCAGGTTCAATGAAGTTTTCAGCACAGCGATGTACAACCATACCACTTTGGTCCTTCACAAAATCCTTGAGGCTTACAAGGGTTTCGAGCACATAAAGCAATTGGTTGATGTTGGCGGTTCCCTTGGCAATACCCTTAAAGCAATTACTTCCAAGTATCCCCACATTAAGGGCATCAATTTCGACTTGCCTTATGTTATACAGCATGCCCCTGAGTATCCTGGTATGAACTATCAATTATATTTATAATAATGTCAGGGACGTGGTTAGGTGGCTTTTAAGTAGCTTTCTTTAATTAACCATCCCAATATAAATCCTGAAGAAAGTAGGAAGTTAATTAGAAAATTGATTCCAATCCCCTTTTTTTTTTTTTTGTTTTTTTAGAATGTCATTGTTGCGTAGAAATATGCATTATCATTTGGAAAAAAATGGTAAAAAGACAAAATGTTGCAAAAGAAAAAAGAGACAAAAAAATTAAAACACACTCGATTTACCATATTTGCAATTTAGTGAAAAAAATCAGGTTTGATTTATTGTTATTTTTGTCAGAATTTTATCTAAATTTTTTTCCGGAATATCAGTGCTCTTATGAATTTCCTGCCCATACCGCTAGGTCCTAACAGAGGAAACTAAATTGTATGTCGTACAGGTGTAAAGCATGTAGGGGGTGACATGTTTCAAAGTGTTCCAAATGGCGACGCCGTTTTGATCAAGGTAAGTTTCATTTGAATTTAATTTGCAGGTATTAGGTGTTCGATCCCTGAACAAATTTCATAATATTTCAAATTTTGTAGTGGATACTGCACGATTGGAGCGATGAACATTGCTTGAAGTTACTGAAGAATTGCTACAAAAGTACTCCCGAAGGAGGAAAGGTAATTGTTGTGGAGTCAGTACTTCCAGAACTGCCTGAGACTAGCACTCATTCAAAAATAAATTCCCTAGCTGATGTGCTGGTGATGACTCAATATCCGGGAGGAAAGGAGCGAACAAAGCATGAATTCACGGCGTTGGCTGCTGAAGCTGGATTTAGTGGCATCAGATTTGAATGCTTTTTTTACAATTTATGGGTTATGGAGTTCTACAAGTAGCGTGCGTGCGTGCGTGCCCATGAATTCTGAAGCAATTTTTTTATCATTGTCTTTCTGTTACGAATAAATGCTGAGTCAGCAGTTGAAGTCAGCTGGGGTTTTCAGTATAATGGTGAGTCAGCAACCAAGTTGTCTAACAGTTAAACAAGTTGTCATTTCCCTCCAAACTTAAAGAGTCAGTAGGTTGATATAGTTGGCCGGAAATGTGCACGCGAGTTTGTTGCAGCAGAAGTTTCCACACACAGCTATATATATCAATGTGCTCTCAATTCATTAGTAAGACAAATAAGAATCCAGCTTATAAATTTTCTCTTTGAATCAATAAAATTTTCCATTCATTTTCTTATCAAACAAACAGAATCTACAGAGCTCCTTTTCTTTAATTCTTTCGACATGTACGTGCGCACGGTCAAGATATACTTTTTAATTGCGCTTCTATATGTTAACTACCAATAATTGTATTTGCTCAAATAAGAACCCAGATGAAAAGAGAATTTTAATCTTATATAAATAAAGCATTAGACATGCACATGAATACCAATTTATTTATTTATTTATTTATTGTTAATTTTTTAAAATGATGGCATCAAAATTTACTTGCTATATTTAATAATTAATACTATGTCATTTATGCATTTATATCGCAATTCAAATTTCATCGCTTGTATATTTTAATCATTACTCGTCACAGCTCCCTCACAAAAATATATTAGTACTGACATTGCGGTACATGTGCATCAATTTTTATTTATTTTTTAAAGATGGGCATCAAACACTAACGCATGATTGACAAAAATAAAAATGAAAAATGTACATTGTTACATGTCATCATATTAAGTTGTTATTTTGTTTTGCTGTCAATAATCTATTTACCCTTCAATTATAGTACAGTAAGTGCTGGACTTTTTTTTTTAAGATAAGGGGTGAGGAAGCATAAATATAATTTTTTACTCCTTTATTACCTCTAAGACTCGCATTCAGGTTTTAATAGAGAATACAACTGCACTGCAGCCAACCCGATCACGTCCTTGACGACAAGTCTGGACTTAGTCTAGCAGATGTTAGGAGTTGTTGGGAGTTGTTGGCCACTTACACTTTTTCGTGCTGGGAGTTGCTTGGCTTTAGGAATTACCATTGTGTTTTCACAAGTGGTTGCTGGGTCTCTCGAAGAATCATAATTTACTTGCTTGCTTCTTAAATATTTCGTCCTGAATCCAAAATAGGCAGCACTCATAAGGCTACTTCCATTTCAGGTAGCTGTACCATATGTACGGTCCATCTATGGTGCCTCATTTTTTAAACGAAATTTACTCAATATGTATTTTTTTCTTGCTCACATCAAGAGAAAATTTTAGTTTAAAAATGATAGCTAGTCACAAATGTAATGTATAAACTGTTGGGGAAAATTCAGTTTTAAAAAACTTTTAGGACCGATCTCATAAAATATATATAAATTTGTAATCTAGAAATCGTACCTTGAAAATCCAATTTGGATTTTTCCGCTGAAGTGATTTAAGCTCCCAGATCACGATCCGTCACCACCACGTTCGTTAGATCACGATCCGTTACCAAACGATCTTCCAGGTTATGACTCAGGATTGATCTGCACTTGACGTGTGGGCGCCTTTATCATCACTATAAGCAAACTAGCAGGAGAAAATTTTTCTCTAAAAATTATTGTGTAGAAAAAACCTTTTTCTCTTCTATATTGTGTAGAAAAAAATTTTCTTTGTCATAGGGGCCTTATGTTATCGTACAAATTCTATATTGTTAATCTATAACTCTAATACTCATAATTGCTCCCACCAAAATATCGGGTAATCTTGACCACAAATGTGTGTCATGCCCATTGGTAATTCAAATGGAATAACAATTACAATCATGAAATCATAATTAACTCAAGATTAAGATTACAGTAAAATCAATGCCTATGAGATTTAATAAGTCTGACAATCATTTCAAGGTTAATTAAATATCATGTGATCGATCCTCAATGTGGTCAACTACATTGATAAATTCATATATGATTAAGACAAATCATTCAATGAATTTCTACATCTAAATATAAATAGAGCACCCAACTCGTTTATCATTTGCTGCTTTATTTAATCATAAGATAACTTGTATTTATGTCTTCTGTGAATCCATATGATGATCACATAAATACATATAATATGATTAAACGGATCTTATTTAATATATTTATGCAATTAAAATATCTCAAATATTTATTAATCAGAAAATAAATTAATATGCTTTAAAAGAGCATA
The DNA here is from genome assembly GCA_030449925.1 of Citropsis articulata. Lineage (NCBI taxonomy): Eukaryota > Viridiplantae > Streptophyta > Magnoliopsida > Sapindales > Rutaceae > Citropsis > Citropsis articulata. Next base: position 70,470 of record JASUUH010000133.1, on the reverse strand, counting down.
TTTTCCCAACATAAACAATAATAAGGTTGTGTTTGTTTTTTTATCTTAAATCTGAATAGGTCTAAATGACATATTTTTTTTCTTTTTCAAGATCTGAAGAGAAAAACTTAAATTCTAGTAGTTTGACAAAAATATCATTTTAAGCGATGTATATATTTGTTCTTCACAATTTATAATTTTGACAGGTTAATTAGTTTGGTAGCATTAAAAAAAATACTATCATTGTTGATCTTAATTTAATTTTTTAATAAAAGATATAATGATAATATCAAATTTTATTGGGGAAATTATCATTACACCATCTCTATTTTGCCTCATGTTCATTCTAATCACCACAAAATTCTAACATGTTCTCTACACCACTTTTTTTTAAAAACTTTTATCAATTAGCCACTTTCACACTAACTCCGTTAAGTAATTTTAACAAAATAACAATTTTCTCCTTAAATAAATTAAAAGACCATTTTATCTTATAAAAGCCTTGAAAAATAAAAAAATATAATTATAAAAATACCCCTAAATTTAATAAAAAAAATCCCAAATAGAAGTGCTCAGCTGATTTTTATCAAATTTAGATTTTGTAAAATTTTAATAATTACCTTTATTGAAAAATTATAATTTTACAAAATTTTCATTAAAAAACAGAATTTATTTATTAAAAATTATAATTTTGTAAAATTTTATTAAAATAACTGAATTTATTTATTAAAAAATAAATCCCAAAATTTTAATAATTTAGGTTATTTTTATTAAATCCCAAAATTTTGGGATTTATTTTTTTATTAAATTTAGGGTATTTTTATAATTACATATTTTTTATTTTTCAAAGTTTTTATAAAATAAAATAGTTTTTTAATTTATTTCAGGGTAAAATTATCATTTCTTTTAAATTATTTAACGGTGTTAGTGTAAAAGTGGCTCATTGATATAAATTTAAAAAGAAATGTGGTGCATAGAATATGTTAAAATTTTGTGGTGGTTGGATAAACATAAGGCAGAGGTGGTACAATGATAATTTCTCATTTTATTATAAAGTTAACACTATTATTTTATTTTTGATTCATCACAATAGATATAATTTGATTTCTTCAATATTTCTGTTTAGTTAATGTTATCATGTAAATAAAAATTTAAAGCAATTAAAAAAAATAACTTCAAGAATAATACAAAAATATTAGGTTTATATATAATATTGGAAATACATAAACCGTTAAGGGTATTTTTGAGATTTGAAATTGAAAATTTTCATTTAGATTTCAGACTTCAAATAAAAGTGGATTTTTTCTACTTTTTCTATTTAGATAAAATTGTCTAACAATAAGTGATAAGCTTAAAAAAATAAACAACCTAAAACAAACAACCTAAACTGAACAAATGTCTGGAAAAAATTCAAATTCAAATTCAAACTTTAGACTAAAAAACAAATAACAGCTAAGTAAGGGTGGGCAAATTCAGTTTTTGATCGGGTTCAAGTTCGGGTTAATCAACTTAGGAAAAAAGTAATCCAAACTCAATCCAAACTTATAATCGAATCTGAATTATATTTGGAATGGATAAAAAATTTCAAATAATATTCTTTAATTGTGTGTAATTTCGAATCGAGTTGGACAGATTCCTACCTGATTGGATTGAGAAATTCATCTACATCCGATCTGAACTCAAGTTCTCTAGTCGAATCAGATTGGGTTATTTGCCCACCCCTACTCACAGGTTTGTTTTGCTTGTGTAAAGGACCGACCTGTTGACACAACTTAAAATGTTTGATTTACTCCCAAGTATAAGAGTGCCTAGTTATAATATATCTCGATGAGTCCGAGGTCGACCGACAGAGAAATGGTTTAATTTGTTTATCTAAATTTATCTAAAAAAATAAAAATAAAATTTAAAAACATGCAACTCAATTTGAGAATACTATAAAGTTGTATTAGTTAGAGTTATAGATCCACTCTTAGTAATAAATATAATTTAACAAATTCTTTTTATTTTTATTTTATTTCCTAAAAGATTAATTGTATAAATTAAAATTATTTTTCCATTTATTTTATTTTGGTTTAAGAATTTAATGTACTAAAACTTAATTTGTTTACGCTAAATCAAAATACCATTTTACCATATTTTATACTAAGATATTAAGAATTCATTGTGCCATTTCCTATTTTGTCTACAATAAATCAAAATTTTAAAATATAAAATATGGATAAAATTAAATAGAAAATAATTTAATTTATAAAATTAAAAATTGAATTTGATTAAATCATATTTTTTTACTAAGAGTTTCATCTTCCCCTAACTATGAATATTTAACGAAACATTTTTGAAATAAAAGAAATGATTGAAATTGAAAAACACATAATTAAAATGGAATTTGAAAATTGAAATAAAAAAAATTTTATTGATTGAAAATATATTACAAAGAGAGATGAGAAGAAAAAATTCGGGGGAAAGAAGAGAAGAGAAGATGCAAAGAGATGTGTTCACCCTCCCTCTCTATTTATACTAATATATGGTAAATCCTCACCACACAAATAAAAAAATCTAATTACATCTTAACCTTACATTTGTCCCACTAATAAAATATAAACCTAACTTATTCACTCAAGCATATCCTACACATTCTACCAAAAATTACCATACTTAACAAGATAAAAATTTATAATTTTATAATTACCACATTTACCGTGGTAAAAACATAAAAATTTACAACAAAAGTCTCGGATTCTCCTCGATAATGACATAATTTCTCAGACTTCCGGAATCCAAATTTGACACATGTACATTGGTTTAGAAGCTCCAATTGAATGAAATTACTATTTTCACCTAATAAACACACAAAAATACACAAAATCAAATACTTAGAAAAATAATTAGAAATTCATAATATGTTACACAATTGCAAATATAAATTATATTAATAACACAAAATAACATTTTTACTCCATAATAAACATACAGTTTTTAACATTAATCACACCCCCCAACTAGCTTATTGCTAGCCCCAAGCAATTAAAGCATTATATTAAATTAAGATTAACAAAATTCACATGCAAGTTAATAATTGTTCATCTATCCTCTGAACTACCAAATAAATAAACTCTCCCAAAATTTTTTAAATCTTTGTCGTTCACTCATTATCAAGAATATCATAAACTTTCTTTTGTGCTCAAGTAATTAACACAATACTTATAAGGCTTCATTAAAAGAAAACAACATGTTTGTTCTGCAACTCATTAGAAATTCCATCTTCAAGCAGTAGATTATTCACACTTTTTCTTTTTTTTGAATATATATATATATATATATATATATTTTTTTTTTTTTTTTTTTTTTAAACCCATGTAGCGAGCTTTAGGCCAGTGACTCCCAGACCAGTTGATCTTAGGGCACTAAGCGTTGAAACACCACTACAGACTTAATTACTCGGGTTTTTAATAAATATGCAAACAATATATCTATAACCCATGTACCGAGCGTTAGGCTAATGACTCCCAGATCAGTTGACCTTAGGACACTAGATGTTGAAATACCCTTACGGACTTAAATACTCGAGCTCTAGATATAACAAAATTAAACTCATTTAATTTTTTATCTTTTTCTTTTTTTTTCTCTCTTTTTTGTTGTATGTTCATTCTACTACCTTAGATATTATCCATAATAAATCAAAAGAACTAAATGCTGTAAAAATTTTAACTTACAACCCACTAGCATGTGTTATAGTGTGTGTGTGCGAAAAATGATTTAATAATACTTGTTAAATGAGTAAACGACAAAATAACTTAATAACCAATTGGAGAGTTCAAAAAAATTTGAGTAATTCAAAGAAAAGGAAACAAAAATAACTTGCTATGAATTTTAAAATCAAAATATAATACAACAGGACTATTAGGATATGTATAAAAAATTGTGACTTTTTACACAGCCATCCTAGACAAAAAAAATTGTTGTTTTTGGTCTTTTTTTGTGTTTTTTTAAAATAAATAAATAAGTACACATATTTATAATTTACGTCAACTATTTCTTCCCCTCAACTTAATCTAAGCATTATTCATAATTTAAATATATACATGCAAAAAAGACGAAAAAGATAAAGAAAACATAAATAATAAAAGAAGACATAGGAAAGATCACTCCTGAACAAGCCGTTGAAGATGCGTTTCTGGAGCCGCTACACCCCATATTCTGTCATCTTCGAAAAAAAAATTACTAGGATTTGCTATATTCCACAACTGTCAACTATTCCCTCCCCCCAACCTGAACAAGACATTGTCCTTAATGGCTTAAAGGAAAGAAGTAGAGTTTAGAAGACATAACCTCATTACTCCAAGAAGATGCTATAACCAAAACGTTAAATCAAGGTCCTAGGATCTAGCTAGGGTTACCATCATTAGTTATCCATTCCAATGCCAAGGTCCTAGGATCTGGCTCTGGTTTGTAAGCTTGTAAAACTCAAGTAACTCATTAGCAGTAGAAGCACAGACAAAGATATTTTTCACAGAGATTGGAATAAAAAGATTCTTAATTGCATGGTTAATGAATATGAGCAACCCATCAAAAATATTATTAACATTTAGTAAATTGATGGGTTTCTAATGGATATTTAAATGGGCCTAAGATGCAAATGTAATCAATGCCTCTAAAATTGCAAGATCTCCTAGCAAGAAAATGAAAGATAAGCATTATTTAACATCTCATATATTCGCTCTTGCATACTTGAGACAACTAACTCTTCTCCAATTGGCATATCAGACATGCATCCCAAAGGTTTTAAGGCTTGTGGAATGATACTTAGTACCCGATTTCCTCTAATAAAAACAGCTTTTGAGACAAGCTTTGATAACCCGCGGTCACCTCCTCTATATATAAGGTGCAGTTTCCTCTCAACTATAGCATGACCAAGATCTATAGCTGCTTGAACGAACTCTTTATATTTTCCGTAATGAAATCCAGAGAGCACACAAATGTTTTGAATTGTCTACTCGAAGATGCTGCCATTAGAATATTCTTAAAAATCAAGTTGTGAGTGGTTGGAAAAAGAGCTCATATTTAAAGACCTTAGTGACAGACAAAATGAGAAACAACTGTAAATGGGTTGGTGTATTTGTCAAATGACGCGTAAAGCTCATGTCTCAATTATTTAAAAGCAAACAGTAAAAGGAAAAGCAATCCATGAAAAGAAAACAAATAATGATTAAATACAAAATCATACCAGTAAATGCAATAATGCAAAAGTAAAAGAATATTTACTGGTAGTTGTGATTATGGCTCACATCTTCCTCTGGTTTTACGTACAGTAACGACTTAAATGCCCTCTATGGGTCGAGGATAGGCTTCCCATCCAGTTTTCTTATAAATTGGCAAATAGGGTCTTTTTTAGTCAGATTCCCAAGACTAAACTGTGCGCTTTCTTGTTGGAATAGTCTCCATAACCTGTGTATCTCATATTGCACATATCCGCTTCAATGCGTCTCAAGAGATCGTAAGATATCATCCAATGATTATTTACTCATGCCATCTTTAACGAATCTAATTTTATCTTTTCGACTATCAGAAACCATTCTTGAAGATTTACAAACTTTTCGTTTGCAACTAAGACGTACATAGTTATGACATTCTGAGCCAAGTCTTTTAGCTCTCCGTGTTTTAGCAAATGTGCTTTTACCAAAACTAGGCATGTAAGAAATAAATGGATCAGGAAACTCACTAGCTAACCGGACCTTTGCTTCAATTAACCAACGAATATCAGAAGGAATTCCGTTGATCACTAACAAACACAATCTTTCACAACGAGCTTTGTAAATTTTTTTGAGTGCATTTTCAGGGAGAGAAGGAAAACGCTTATGCAATTTATGGTGTATTTCTTTCATGCTTGATTTTGAGATCTCAGTTATTGTAGGAAATTGAGGACACCGACTTAAAAAGCCATGGAGTACCGTTATCCGCTATTTATACGGGAAAATAAACCAAAACATACCAAAATCAAATCAAAAGTGAAAGCGAACAATAAAAAGAAACACAATATGTGCAAAAGAAAATGAACTTACATTCGTCTTCTCATTGAGTTAACCTCAAGCTCCAATTAAATTTCATATATACTACGCTCTATTTCTCTGAGTTGGCTTTCTTGACCCTCAAAATAGGCCACTAATTCTAGTGGTTGTCGTTCCCAAATTGGATGTGATTTACAGCGTTGTATCAATCCTCTCAAGTGAAATTTTATTCGCAAAAGTCTTTTAAAATGTGTGAACAGAGACTTCCTTATTGAGGTGCTCATGATGTATAATGATGAGGAAAACACAATTATTAAACACACTTAAGTAAAAAACGTCACAACGCGTATCATTCCAGATAGTCAAACAATTCAAACGGTAAAGCAACAATGAAAAGTTAAAACAATCATTAAAAACTTAATCAAGATTTGGTGGGTCACTCAAATTTATTTTAGTGCTTGATTCACGTGGTTGGTATTCCAGATAAGGCTTTATTCTTTGTCCGTTAACTTTAAATGTGACACTATTTTTGGGATTCTTAATTTCTACAGCCCCATATAGATACATTTTTTTTTACAACAAATGGACCATTCCATTTTGACTTTAATTTTCCTGGAAACAAATGAAGTCGAGAATTATAAAGCAACACTTTTTGACCAATTTCAAATGTTTTTCGAAAATTTCTTTTATGATGAAAAATTTTTGTTCTTGCCTTAATAATTCTTGAATTTCCATATGCATTATTTCTTAATTCCTCAAGTTCATTCAATTGCAGTTTTCGCACATTACCAATATCATCCAAATTTGAATTAAAAGCATTAATAGCCCAAAATGACTTATGCTCAAGTTCAACAGGTAAGTGACAAGGTTTACCATAAACTAGTCGATAGGGTGACATTCCTAAAGATGTTTTAAATGCAGTACGGTAAGCCTAGAGTACATCAGTCAGTCGAAGAGACCGATCTTTTGGGTTTGGGTTAACCTTTTTTCTAGAATTTGTTTTATCTCCCTATTTGTAAATTCAACTTGACCATTTATTTAAGGATGATAAGGGGTAGTAATTTTATGTGTAATTCCATATTTTTTCATTGAAGACCCCAATGACTTATTACAAAAATATTTACCTCCATCACTAATAACGGCGCGAGGGATTCCAAATCGACTTAGAATGTTCTCTTTAAAATTTAATGATAGTTTTACTATTATTATTTCGACAAGACATTGCTTCAATCCATTTTGAGACATAATCAACTGCAACTAATATGTATACAAATCCAAAAGATGGTGGAAATGGACCCATAAAATCAATTCCCCAACAGTAAAATATTTCAATTTTAAGTATGAGATTTAAGGGTATCATGTTTCTTTTAGTAATTGATCCTAGGTTTTTTACAGTTTTCACAAGTTTTGTAAAATTCATATATGTCTTTGAATATGGTAGGCTAATAAAATCTACATTGCAAAATTTTAGCCGTAGTTTTTCTTGAAAAAAAGTGTCTACCACATGCTTCAGAATGACAAAAATTAATGACACTACTTACCTCATTATCAGGAATGCATTGTCGAAAAATTTGATCAGGACAATATTTGAACAAGTAAAGATAATCCCAATAAAATTTCTTTACTCCAACCAAAAATTTTTTCTTCTCCTGAGTATTCCATTGCAAAGGCATTTTTCCTGTAACAAGAAAATTAACAATGTTAGCATACTATGACATTGAAGTAACAGAAAATAAAAATTCATCAGGAAAATGAGTCATTGATGGGTATTATATTAGGTAGAATTCAGATGTGAGTCTTGATAAATGATCAGCAACGACATTTTCGACAGCCTTTTTATCTTTGATGGTAAGGTCAAATTCTTAAAGTAACAAAATCCAGTGAAAACATCTTGGCTTAGCATCCTATTTAGTCATCAAATATCTCACAGCAGCATGATCAGTAAAAACAATAGTTTTAGAATCAAGCAAGTACGAACGAAATTTGTTTAATGCAAACATCACAGTAAGTAATTCTTTTTCAATTGTCGAATAATTCATTTGAGTACTATCCAAAGTCTTGCTTACGGTCCCTTATTTGCCCTAAAACAACACCAACAGAAAAGTCACTTGCATCACACATTAATTCAAAAGATAAAGACCAATCAAGAGATTGCATAATAGATGCAGATTTCAAAAGATAAATTATTTTCTCAAAAATTTTTTGACAATCATCAGTCCATTCAAATGATGCATCTTTTAATAAGAGGTTATAAAGTGGTTTAGATATGGCACTAAAGTTTTTATAAACCTCCTATAAAATCCTGCATGTCCTAAAAAGAATCGCACATCTCTAACTGCTTTTAGTTGTGGCAATTTAGATATGACTTCAATTTTTTCTTTGTCAACTCAATTCCTTTAACAGATACAACATAACCCAAAACAATTTCAGAAATAGCCATGTAATGACATTTTTCCTAGTTTAACATGAGTTCTTTTTCAACATATCTTTTTAAAACTTTTTCCAAATTATCAAGGCAATCATCAAAAGAATTCCCAAACACAGTCAAATCATCCATAAAGACCTCTAAACAATGTTCAACCATATCATTGAAAATACTAAGCATGCATCTTTGAAATGTTGCAGGAGCATTACAAAGTCCAAATGACAATCTTTTAAATGCAAATGTTCTAAAGGGACATGTAAATGTGGTTTTCTCTTGGTCTTCAAGTGCTATAGGAATTTGATAATAATCTGAATATTCATCTAAGAGGCAGTAGTATGGATGTCCAGCCACTCTTTCTAAGATTTGATCAAGAAATGGTAATGGAAAATGGTCTTTTCTAGTGGCTTTATTTAATTTCCTATAATCAATGCACATGCGCCAACTAGATGCAATTCGTGTTGGAATTAATTCATCTTTTTCATTTCTAACTACAGTGACTCCAAATTGTTTAGGCACTACTTGTGTAGGACTTACCCACTTACTGTCAGAGATAAGGTAGATAATTCCCGCATCAAGTAACTTAAGAACTTCTGCTTTTACTACTTCTTTCATGTGTGGGTTTAATCTTCTTTGAGGTTGTTGACATGTTTTAGCGTTTTCTTCCAAATTGATTCTATGAGTGCAAATTAAAGGATTAATACCTTAGATGTCATTTAAAGTCCATCCAATTGTGTTTTTATGTTTTTTAAGAACAGATAGTAACTTATCTTCTTGGTCCCTTGATAAGGTTGAAGAAATCACAACAAGATAAGTTTGGTCTTCTCCAAGATAAGCATACTTCAATCCCCCTAGCAAAGGTTTCAGTTCTAATTTAAACGCTTCTTGTTGCTCAGTCTTTTCAATGATTCCAAGCTCGTCAAATTTTTGTTTCTCATCATCATTTTGCAGAGTCTGAAAAGAATCAAACAACAAATTTATATTAGAAATATCATGTTCAAATTTTTTATTTGATTCAACTGAATTAACCAAACAAATATCACTAAGTTCAGAAAAATTTCCTTTTTGAATATTCTCCTCTATACAAGATTCAAGCAATTCTTTTTGTTCATCAATTTCATCTTCATTCTCATTTTCTTCATTAGGTTGCCTACACATTTTAAAAATATTTAATTCCAGAGTCATATTTCCAAATGATAAATTCTTAAATCATTCCTACAATTAATCAAAGTATTAGCAGTTGCTAAAAATGGTCGACCCAAAATTACAGGAATTAGTTTATAATTATTCACAACAGGTTCAATTTCTAAGACAATAAAATCCATAGGGTTTATGAATTTATCAACTTGTACTAAAACATCTTTCACTATTCTTTTTGGTATTTTAACTGATCTATCAGCAAGCAAAAGTGTAGTTGAAGTTGATTTTAACTCACCAAGATTAAGTTAAAGATAAACTAAATATGGAAGCAAATTAACACTAGCACCAAGATCTAACAAAGCATACTTAATTTTGTGATCTCCAATAATACAAGAAATAGTAGAACAACCAGGATCTTTATATTTCAACTTATTATTAGTAGACAAAATGGTACTTACCTGTTCAGCCATGAAAGCACTCTTTTTTACCTTCAATTTTCTTTGAACAGTGCATAAGTCCTTTAAAAATTTGGCATACGAAGGTACCTGCTTGATTGCATATAACAAAGGAATGTTAGCTTTCACTTGCTTTAAAATTTCATAAATTTCTGAAGAGTGGTTTGATTTCCTTAGTTTATTCAATACATGTGGAAATGGTGGTTCAAATGGAACATTAGTTATTTCTTCACTAGGTGTAAGTTTATCTAGTTCTTCCTTACCCTTTGAATTTTCATTTTCACAAGGTTCAGGAATAGTCCGATCAATAACCTTACCACTACGAAGAGTTATAACTGACTTGACTTGGTCCATGGGTTAATTTTGAATCTTAGGATTTGGTTGTGGTTGAGCTGGAAATTTTCCTTTTTCTTGCATTGTGAGTGCAAAAGTAATTTTAGCAAGAGTATCTTTTAAATCAGAAAATATTTGTGCATTTTGATTGTTAATAGCATCTTGTTTCTTAATGAATGAATGCATTATATCTTCCAAATTTTTCCATGGTAGTGGAACATTTGGTGCATAAAGTCGAGTATTTTGAAAGTTTTGTGGAGGTGGTGCTTGTGAAGATTGTGCATTATTATTATTCCTTCAACTAAAATTTGGATGATTTCTCCAACCAGGATTATAAATATGTGAATATGGGTTTGGCTTGTTAAAAGTGTTGATAACATTAGCTTGATCATGCAAACATTCTTTAAATGCAGGCAGAGTGGGACAATCTTGAGTGAAATGATCATTAGAACTACAAACATCACATTCAATTTCTTGAACAGATTTTACTTGATCATTTTTTTTATTTTCCAAAGCTTCAACCTTCCTAAGTAAGGATGCAAATTTTGCTTGTAAATCATAATCTTTCCTAAGATTATAGATTCCTCCACTAGATGAAGATGGTTGTGGTTTATTAGTAAATTTAAAAGTTCCAACAGTATCCCAATGTTGTGCATTTTCAGCTAATTGGTCGAGGTAATCTAGTGCAACTTTAGGATTTTTATCTCTAAATTCACCCTTACACATTATTTCTACAACTTGTCTACTTTGTGGTGTTAAGCCCTCGTAGAAATAAGTGACCAATCGCTAAGTTTCAAAACTATGGTATGGACATATGTTAAGCAATTATTTAAACCTATCCCAACATTGGTATAATGTTTCTCCATTTTTTTTAGTGAAAGAAGTGATTTGCCTTTTAAAAGAATTGGTTCTATAAGGTGGAAAGAATTTTTTCAAAAACTGTTCTTGCATGTTATTCCAAGTTCTTATTGATCCAGATCTAAGATTTTATAACCAAGTTTTAGCTTTATCTTTTAATGAAAAAGAAAAAAGCTTTAATCTAATTATGTTCATGCCACAATTTTGGTTTGTATATGTATTACAAACTTCCTCAAAATCTCTTAGATGCAAGTATGGATTCTCATATTCTAAACCATGAAATGTTGGTAAAAGTTAGATAATACCTAGTTTGAAGTTAAATCGAGATACTTCTGGAGAAAATACTATACACGACAGTGTTCCGGTTCTCGTTGGATTCATGTAATCTCTCAAAGTTCTTGGTTGAATCTGATCATGTTGAGATTGGTTGTCTCCCTGATCAACTGGAGGATTAAGTTGGCCCAAAATGATTTCGTCTTGGATTTCGCCATGATTAATGGTGGTGATTGAGATCTACAAATTAACATGCCACTTGAAGTTCGAGACCAACGTCTCATATAATAATGATGATGTGTGAGTATAAAATTATGTTGCAAAAATAATACACAAACAAATAAATAACAAAAACAAAAACAAAGTAAAAATTACACAAATTAGAGACAAAATGAAAATTAAATAAACAAGATAAATGAAAAAAATACAAGACATAATAAATAAACTAAAAATTAATTAACTAAAATTAAATAGGCAAAAACTAAACATATAAACAAAGTAAAAGCCAACGAGAAAAAAAAAAACTAGTGGTTGAACCCACTATATAAATTAACAAAATAAATAAAAAAAATACGAAATAATAAAATAACTTGAAATTAAACAACAACTGTGGTGCTTGAACCCACCAATAAAAAGAAAAAATACGAAATTAAAAAACTGAAATTAAAAAAAAAGTTAGTAGTTAGTTAGTTAAGAGTTAGTAGTTAGTTTGCTTGGTATAAATTAAGTTCAAATTGAGTCCAAATAAGTCCAAATAAGTCTAAGTCCAATTATTGTGAGAAATTTTATCTAGGGATCTTATTGCAAATTATTTATAATTTTATCACATCGTAATTATTAGAAGTTTAGAATTGAGCCATGTGGGATGAAAGTGAAGATTCTGAAAGATTTTAAGGTCAGCACGCAATTATGAGAAGAATGAGCTAGAAACGAGAATTGTTGGGGTGAAACTAGAATTATGAAAGATGTGGGGATAGAAGAAAATTTAAGAAAAGAAAAAGGGGTAAACAAAAATTTACACAAAGTAAAAAAAATAACAAGGACAAATAAAACAAAATAAATACCTTTCCTCGGCAACAGCTCCAAAAACTTGACACAACTTAAAATGTTTGATTTACTCCCAAATATAAGAGTGCATAATTATAATATATCTCGATGAGTCTAAGGTCGATCCACAGAGAAATGGTTTAATTTGTTTATCTAAATTTATCTAAAAAAATAAAAATAAAATTTAAAAACATGCAATTTAATTTGAGAATACTATAAAGTTGTATTACTTAGGGTTATGGATCCACTCTTAGTAATAAATACAATTTAACAAATTCTTTTTACTTTTGTTTTATTTCCTAAAAGATTAATTGTATAAATTAAAATTATTTTCCCATTTATTTTATTATGAATTAAGAATTTAATGTGCCCAAACTTATTTGTCTACACTAAATCAAAATACCATTTTACCATATTTTATACTAAGATATTAAGAATTCATTGTACCAAATTCTTATTTTGTCTACAATAAATCAAATTTTCAAAATATAAAATATGGATAAAATTAAATATAAAAAAATTTAATTTAAAAAATAAAAAATCGAATTTGATTAAATCATATTTTTTTACTAAGAGTTTCACCTTCCCCTAACTATGAATATTTAGCTAAACATTTTTGAAATAAAAGAAATTATTGAAATTAAAAAACACATAATTAAAATGGAATTTAAAAATTGAAATAAAATTAATTTTATTGATTGAAATATATTACAAAGAGAGATGAGAAGAAGAAATTATGGGGAAAAAAGAGAAGAGAATGTGCAAAAAGATGTGTTCACCTTCCCTCTTTAATTATATCTTAACCTTATATTTGTCCCACTAATAATCCCACTAATAAAACATAAACCTAACTTATTCACTCCTGCATATCCTACACATTCCACTAAAAATTGCCATACCTAACAAGATAAAAACTTATAATTTTATAATTACTACATTTGTCGTGGTAAAATGTAAAAATTTACAGCAAAAGTCTCATATTCTCCTTGACAATGACATAATTTCTCGGACTTTTGGAATCCAAATTTGACACCTGTACATTAGTTTAGAGCTTCCAATTGCATGAAATTACTATTTTTACCTAATAAACACACAAAAATACACAAAATCAAATATTTAGAAAAAGAATTAGAAATTCATAATATGTGACACAATTGTAAATATAAATTATATTAATAACATAAAATAACATTTTTACTCCATAATAAACATACAATTTTTAATATTAATCACCTGTTCAGCCTGTCATATGGGTCAAGGTGGGATCAAATTTTAAGGGTCCTCATTCAATGGGTCAAGCCTTTTTCAACCTATAAGACCATTTTTGGAGCTACTCTGTGAGTAGAGTGGTGATGTTTAAATCCCTCATTATATCTTATCAACCCCCGCTAATGACTTTTATGTTAATACCTATTTTATCCTTATGTGAAATAACTTAAAATAATAAATAATTTTTAAGTGCATCAACATGAAAATTTCTATTAATAACTAATTAAGCTAATCTAATTTGTTAAACTCTAATTTCTTCTAACTTTTTAAACTGAGCCATTCCATTCAATTTAGTCATTCTATTCAAAATATTGAAGAACAATGTAAAATTTTATACTGCAATCCCATAGAGACTGACAACGAGTGCTTTCATTCTCAGATAGATATCCGACAGTATTTTCCATCACGATTCCAAATTTTCATTCGTTCTGTAAATGCATTGCAACGCCAAATTACTGTCCAAGTAATATCACTGTACAATTGCAAACACTTTCCAAATGCAATGCATTCTAGTCCATAAACAGATAAACTTGAATACAAGATTGGGATGCATACAAAAGGAAATCAAGAATCCCCTTTTTAGCTCCAAATCAATTATCATAATAAAAAATCTCTATCTTTATCACGTCCAACCCCTTGGCCAAATTCTTGTATTCCTTCACTTAACACGATACTAAGGTTATTCAGGACCGACTCGGCATGGTTCTTACTCAAATTCTTGGTGGAACTATCAAATCTTAAGTGATGGATAAAATCTTTTTTTAAAAAAGTTGAGAAATTACAATGATTATGAGAGTTCTTTTTAAAAGAAATGATTTTATAAATTTTATACAATGGGTGTATGAAAAAAAAAATTAAAATAAGGGTAAATTAGAGATTAGGTAAGGTATATTGAGAGATAAAGATTTGTTTAAATTTTTAATCGGATTAATTGAAAAATAAGGGGCTTGTGAGATATAATAAGGGATCAAAATCACCATTCTTAAAATAGTGAGGGGGTACACCCCGTTTAATACACCCCATTAAAACTTTTACATTTTACAATATTATTTGGTAAATGAACTAATCTAGATAAAGTTTCTCTTCTAATTTTGACTACTAATACATGTTGAATGATCTACGCCTCTCTCAACTAAAAAGTTTACTAAGAGTTGATGCTATCATTATAATTTTCATAATAATGATTATATATAAAGCCATTTTAGGGGTGAGCGAATGTTGGGATTAACCCAATCAAATCAAAACGTATTTGGGTTGAGAAAGTTTTAATCTAATTCAATCATGAGTACTGTTTTTCACACCCCTTTAATATACTTAGAAAGTACCCAAAAAAAAATAATTGAATTAAACTAAAATGTCTTTATAAATCATAAACCCCTAACTATTTTTTTTAACCTTATTTGTTTGATAAAGTCAAAAATAATTTTGAGGTAATGAGGAAATATATTACTTAATAATAATAGTTTTATTATGAAAAAGTATGTTTACAGTTTGATTCATTTATTCTAAATGATAGTGGAGTTTAATTAAAACTCTATTGTAATTCTATGGACTTTTTTGTAATTTCATAAAAAAGAGTTTAAAATTGAATAAGTAGTGTTTCTTAAGAGTTTTAATGGGATGTTACAAGCTCCACTCTAAAACTATTGAGTAGCTTAAACCAAAAAATTCCAATAAAAATCTATTCAGGTTGGGTTAGAATTAGTTTTCAATATTTAAGTTTTTTTGTGGCGTTTATTTATTCTTTTTAAATCTAAATGAATATGAACTAAGTTGGACTATTGGCACTCCTCTAGGTACCCAGTTCACAACAATTTTAAAGTTCAAACTGACTTTTTTTCCCCCTATTTTGCCTTGGTCATATATGCACTCAAGTTCCAAGGGAATTTGACAGGGAATGGTCTTCTAAAATGGTCCCTATTTTGATTTTTAACAGGGTTGTTACGGGCATTTTGAGATATCTCTGTAGTTGTTTTTTGAGGTTTTAATAATTTTCATATAAACTCTAAGATAACACAAGTAAATATGTACAGGAGAAAAAAATTTTGTTTACGGCGGGTTTAATGAGATTGAATTTTGTCCTATACTGTAATTTTAAAGAAGAATACAATTATAAATAGGTTTTAGAAGATTTTTGTAGAAATTTAAGTGAATATAAATTTATTTTTGTGGTTGAGTTTTGGTAACGGAACCCAAACCTATAAATAATTTGGCAACACAGCTGCTCCAAACGGGTTGTTAAATATGCACGTTTGCTTGGGCTTGGTACATGAATTTTTGATCCACCCATAATCTCCTTATTTAAAAAGGACTTATATCAAGTTAAATGACTCGAAAACGTCTTATAATAGTTTTAACGTATATCATCTCACCGTCCATTAATTAAGCTGCTTTGTTCAGTCTTGACATCATAAGTGTAATCTAGTCTTTTAAGATGAAAGATAAAAAAACGACGTGTCATCCCATTTACCTAGTAAAAAAAGACATGTCATATGATATATTGATAACAAATGACTTGTCATCTCATTTATCGGAAGATGACATCATCTATGTGAAACAACGTTGTTTCAACGAGACTTAAAAAAAATACTACTCTACAACCGAATCTATTCCTCCAAATTTAACCTGATATAATTATAAATAATATGTTGTCAATAATTTTTTATGGTATAATTGTAAATAATATGTTGTTAACAATTTTTTATGGTATAATATGGATGATTTTTTTACGGATAATTGTTAATTGTTAATCATATGTACCATTAATAATTCATTTTTTAATAAAAAAAAATGTATTGTTGATAAATGTCATTTAAGGGTATACGAGTGATAATTTTCCTTTAAACAATTATTGATTAAAGGATAGTATTTTAGACAGTTTGCGGATATCTTGCATTTTTTATAAATGTTTTCGAATGTTTAATTTAATCTTTTTGGATCAATCTCTCTTTTAAATCTACCGAATCAAACGAGGCTAAAATTGTATATTATCTTTCGATCATTCAAATTAAGGATGAAAGTTTAACTTCCAAAAATATCAACAAAGTTAGATGAATGTCCTTACACAGATGCGAGGGGTATTGCAAGGGAAACATCACCGCCCATAAGATAGCAAACCATATCATATGACAAGGCTTCCTAGCAAGCAAGTTGATTAATAAACTACGAAAGTCAGGTCTAGTTCCAACAGTAACAAGCAATTTCTTTGGGGCTTAAGGTTTGAGTCCAGATTTCAGTAGATGCATAAGTTAATAATCTAAAAAAAGAAAAATCCTACCGAAGCACTAGTAAACTAGCAAAATCAATTACCAAAACATAATCAAAGCAGTTGCAATTACTGAACCACTAGCAACACAACAAAACACAATCACAACTTGTTCTTTGATTACATAAACTTACCACAAGCAAATTAAACAAGTAAAAACTCACATGGACAAACAAGACACCGGTGGCTAATTATGCAAAGCAATTAAGCAAGCAAGAAACATTACAATAAAATATATGTCCCTTTAATTTCTATGTTTAAAGACTGGCAAGCTTTTGGATGTTCATGGTATAAACAATGCTCTGATCACCGTAGAAAGCTTTCTTCCAAACATAATGTTCACAGCTTCTGTTGGGTGAAATGCATCCCAGAAAACGTATTGTTTTCGATTTGCACATGGTGTTTGGAATGGAAGACATGTAATTTGGTCTCAGTTTTGTCCAATGCCATAGCACCCTCGATCTATTACACCTTCAACTCATGGATAATGTTGAAGCTTCACCTTCAACTCAAGTTTGAATTATATTAGCCACTTATATTGAACTAGGAGTAAAATGGTAATTTCATACTAAAATATCTTAAAAAATATATGATTGAGAGAGAATTACATAAAAACAGAGCTCAAATTTTAGATTCAGAACTATCAAATTAGGGGGAGAGTCAATTATCTTTCGATACAATGGGTAAATCATGGCTATCCGATGAAATCAATTTGGACGCTAAGGATTTCACAAGTGGCAAACTCTAATATGGAAGGAACATGCCATCAAGGCTGTGATTCGGTGAATTGCATATAACGAACTTGCATTTTTCAATCCAATAATATGTTACCACATCATTGGTCAACGCAAAAAGTCAACTAGTATTGGTTCAGTGCACTGCATGTGTTGTAAACTCATCTTTCGATTCAATAGTATGTTGCCACGTCATCAGTCAATGTAATAGGTTCCTGCCACATAATCAGCCAGCACAATAGGTTATTGCCATGTCATCGGTCAATGCATATCGGCTGGGCCCCACCGAAATCCTCAAATTATGATTTTACTTTTTATACCTTTCTTAAGGTTTTTAGCTATTCTAAGCTTAAAAATACTATCTGTTTTGTTGTCTGATTTCATGTTAATTTTAAAATAATAAAAATACCCCCTGAAATGTATAAAATACTTAAACTATAACATAGTACTCAAAATCGAAGATTAAAAGATTTAAATACATAAAAGTAAAAATATTAATGAGACTTGAAGTGTAAAGTGATGATTTGACCATTTATAAATATACATTCTCCAGCACCCAACAGTAAGCAAGGCAAGAATATCATATTATAAGAGGAAAAAAACTCTTATTTCGAAAGAATCCAAGTTTTTTAAGACTTGTGATTTTTGTGAAACATTAATGCCTATATAAAGAGAGGTATTTAACAATTAAAGGAGACAACATAGAGCATAAATCAGAGAAGCCAAATCCAGCCTCCTTCCTAAAGAACCCACGATGTTGTGTTAATTTGTTTTCTTATCTTCTTCATTCAAGTCTTGTAAACGAGACTATTTTGTTTCATCTCTATGAAAAATTTATGTTGATTTGGGATCACTAGATATTAAAGAATTGATAAATTCCTATTGATCTCTTTGCGAAGTGCCTTAAGGATCAAGGATGAAGAGGGATAGTAGTTATTCAAGAGAAGCAAATTCAGTCTGAGGTTGAGTATGCTGTATGGTAATAAACTATAAGTGAAAGTCTTAAGTTGGTAAAATAACTCAAGCATTCAATCAAGCAATAAAATTCATGACCTGCTAATCTACCAAGCATTCAGTCAAGCATTTAATCAACTTATATGATTAATTAATCTAAACCTTGTTATTAAATTTCTTCAATTTATTATTTTTAACAAAAATAATGTTTTTGATATGGATGAACAGTAATTACGGGCAATGTTTTCAGAAAATCAATTTAATTTAGTTAATTTTGTGTTTTTAATACAATTAGGTTAATTATATTGGAGATTTTCTTAGCTTTACTTTACTACGAAATTTAATTAACTAAGTCATTAATTAATTAGTTCTAGGGTTTTAATTGCCTATATCTATTTCTAATAGATTTAAATTCCTTTCTTTTGGTATCGGAACGGGACACTAATCATTTATTTGGTGATAATCTTGGAACCTAGATCTATTTTGTCGGTATGAATTTGCAAAGTGAAAGAGGCTCTTTGACTCGTTCATCTACATTAGACGAGACAAATTATGCTTATTGCAAGCAAAGAATAGATATTTATATGACAGCTACTGATGAAAGTATTTGGCAATGTGTACTTACTGGATATATTCCATCCACCAAAACTGATGACGATGGTATAGAATCTCCGAAGCTAGTCGTTGAATGGTCTAATGACGAACTCAGTGCATTTGGATATAATGCAAAACGACTTAATGCTATTATCAATAGAGTTAAAATGTTTCAACATCAGCTAATTTCTACATGCAAGACATCAAAAGCTGCATGGGATATAGTTAAAAATACTCTTGAAGGCAATAATATGGTAAAACATTGTATAAACAGTAACAATGAACAAAACTCAAGAATAGAAACACATTACTAATTTCAAATTAAATATGAAAGTGATTGTCTGACCTCTCTCCAAATGCAGGATATTAGTATTATGAAATACCCAAAAAATTCCCACAGCTTCAACTCGATATTCGCATCACCAGTAAGCAAACAATATGTCATCTTCCTCAGCAATATTAATCTTCTTCTTATTCCTCACATCACTCTTTTTCTTCATAGCTAATGTCCAAGTTCCTGCCAATAAAACATTTAAGTTTGTCCACTTTTAAAATCCAAGATTAAAAGTGGTCGAACGCTTTAATATTTTACTTGATAGTGTTGTGGTCCCAAACTTTGTAATCTTCTCCTCAAAATGTGTGGTCCAAGGTTTTAAGATTTCGTTGTTTCCACTTCAACCATGTGTGAATAGCAGGGTTTACTATTTTGGGCCTATGTAAATAATGGGTGAAATTAAGGGTTTGCAACTTAGAAGTAGAAGATAAGAAGATGTTGTATGTGGGGTAAAGTGAATTTTACAAATAAAGATTGTGAAATTCCAAAGAAATGGAGGCCGAAAGAGAGAGTGGTATTTCGTGGGAGACAAAGAAAATAAAAAGAGAAAGTTGAGTTTTTATATTTGAAAATAAATGACAAATTAAAAAAAAAAGAGTCACCTCTTATTTAATTAAAGAGTTATTTAGTGGTGAATCATTTTGATATTACGAGTAAAAGTAATTTTATAATACATGACTTTCAAAAATAAATAAAAGTCATTTAAAAACTAATAGATGACAATTAATAGTATGTGCATCATGTATTACATGTCATCTTTGTCATGTTTTGTAGTAGTGATTAATGGTCATATAAATCTCTTGGCATCTGAAATGGTCACACAAACTCATTTTTTAAAATTATTATAATACACTATGACAATAGTCAAAGCTTTTACAATAAGTAAAGAGAAATAATAAACATAATTTATTATCCCAAATTTCATCTAAAACTATGTTTCATTTGTATACTCCAGAATTTATCCTTTACAAGATCTAAGTGAGATTAATTATATTATCTTACCAACTAATTGATAAATACTATATTTTTTTAAAAAAATTAGAATAAAAAATTTGAAATTTATAGCACTATTCATAAATAAAACAACTGGGTTTTTTGTCCTTATAACGGTTTAGTTAGAAGAATACCTACACTTGCACCGAAAATTTACCCTCCTAATTGGGCCTTATTTATCCACTGGGGCATCACTCCAAGGAGTGAAGCTTGTAACACCCTCTAGATTTCGTATGACACCACTTTTTAATTTTATTTTCTAAAATACCGTAGTTTAATTTATAAAATAAAAATTCATGAAATAAAATTAACATCTTACCATAAATTAAACTTCACCTTGAAAAGAGTTTTTATTTTAAGTTTTTATTTATAAAATGCATACAAATTTTAAAATTTTAAATTATTTTTATTAAATAATTTATATTTCCAGAATCTAAACTCTAACAAAATATATAACATTATTTTTTAAATAAAATTTTAAAATATAAATATAATTAAAAAAACTATTAAATGGGGTGAGTGAAAAGTCTTTTAAAATAATAATTAATTTAAGTTTTTTATTTAATTTCATTTTAAAATTAAATTTATTTTTGGTTATTTAAATTTAAAAAATTATAAAGAATTTGGAGGAACGATTACACGCAATGTCAAAGCTCATTTTTCTATAGCGGCTCACACTGCCCACCCACATGAGCCCACCTCACGCGCCCAAAAAATCCACCAAATTTTTTTTTTTTTTTTTTTTTACACGCGATCGCGTCAAAGCCCACGCCGCCTGGCTACCATCACTTAATATTATTATTATTATTATTATTATTTCATAAATCATAGTAATGATTAATAAAAAATGAAATTTCAATTTTAGAATAACAATTACACATAATTTTATTTGAACTACTAATATTATAATTGCACTTGAATTCCATTGAGTGAAAATATATTTTTTAATTTATCATAAAAATATTTTGTTCACAATGCATAAATATGAAAAATATTTTATTCACAAATAAAACATATCTCCATTAACTATTAACTAAATTATGATTTCATAAATGAAATATTAATATCGTAAATTTTTTTATTTATTATTTATAAAATCATGATATTTATATATTCATTTAATAAATTATAAACATCAAAAAATTAGAATATTTATTTAAACTAGGACTTAAATTAATTTTTAAAAGACTACGCTAAAAAAATATATTAAAAAATTTAATTTCAAAGTATTTGCAAAATTATGATATTTTATTTTTATTTTTCATTAAAAATTTTTTTTTGATATACTTTTGCTTTTAATAAACGCCGTCTTTCCGCCACGCTATTTAATGCTATTCATCTTTAATAAGCATTTTTAAACGCGTCTAAATTCTACGTATAATACGAATACCGCATCTGCGTAAAACGTACTCATGCCATCTCTCGGAGAGGGTGTCAAAAGACAAGCTCTACTCCAAATCCAATGGACACCAGCACACAAAAGTCAAAACGATGCGTTTTTGTTGGCACCATATAAAAAACGGAGCGTTTAGATTTTCTGGCCTCTTTTCTCAGCCGAGGACTGAGGTTAGTGCTGCTCCCAGTTGTAGTTCCATTTGCTTCAAGAAAGAAATGGCAGTTATGTTATCAACAACAGTCACCACCACGCTAAACCTCAATGTTGCAAGTAAACCAGAAATCCCAGAGACAAAATTTGATTTCTTGGCAGGTAACTTCACTTCCCCGGTTCATTTTCCTTCACTTTTTAACACTTGTCTGTTACCAAACCTAAGGAATAAGAAGAGACTCTCACTTATTAGTCTAGCTGTAAAGAACCGATCAAATTTTGAAGCAACTGTGAATTCTTATAGGAAGGTTAATAAACCAAGGAAAGGAAGGGGAAACACTCTAATTTTGAGTGAGGGAAGAGATGAGGATGAGCATTATGGTCCTGTTTGTCCAGGTTGTGGGATATTTATGCAAGATAAGGACCCAAATTTACCCGGGTATTATAAGAAAAAGAACGTTATTGAAAGAAACAAAGAATTTTTGGAAGATGAGGAGGGTATAGAAAATGATGTTGAAGGGTTTGAGGAGGATATTGTGGATGGAAATTTTGATGAAAGTGATGGAAAAGAGAGTGATTCCGGAGACAGGGACGTGTTTGATGATTGGGATTCTGATGAATGGGAAGCCAAGTTTTTAGGTGAAGATGAGGATGATTTGGACTTGGATGGCTTCACACCGGCAGGTGTTGGATACGGTAACATAACAGAGGAGTTGGTAGAGAGGTCGAAAAAGAAGAAATTGTCAAAATCGGAGAGAAAGAAGAAGGCTAGGGAGGCACAAAAGGAAAAGGATGAGGTTACAGTGTGTGCTCGGTGTCATTCTTTGAGGAATTATGGACAAGTGAAGAGTGAAGTAGCGGAAAACTTGATACCTGATTTTGATTTTGATAGGGTAATTGCAACCAGGTTGATGAAGCCTAGTGGCAATGCAAATGCCGGTGTTGTGGTCATGGTAGTTGATTGTGTTGATTTTGATGGGATGTTCCCAAAACGGGCAGCTAAGTCCTTGTTCAAGAAATTAGAAGAGGTCAAAGATGATGCCAAGCTTAGCAAGAAGTTGCCTAAGCTTGTTCTTGTGGGTACAAAGGTTGATCTCCTTCCATCTCAAGTTTCACCTGCAAGGTTAGATAGATGGGTCCGTCACCGTGCTAAGGCTGGAGGGGCACCTAAACTAAATGGGGTTTACTTGGTTAGTGCACGTAAGGATTTGGGTATTAGGAATTTGTTGGCATTCATCAAGGAATTGGCAGGTCCTCGAGGAAATGTGTGGGTTATCGGGGCACAAAATGCTGGCAAGTCCACCTTAATCAATACATTTGCAAAAAAAGAAGGGGTGAAAGTTTCAAAGCTTACAGAAGCTCCAATTCCTGGCACAACACTTGGAATATTGAGAATTGGGGGGATTTTGCCAGCCAAGGCTAAGTTGTATGACACCCCAGGACTCTTACATCCACATCTGATGTCTATGAGATTGAATAGGGATGAGCAGAAAATGGTTGAAATTCGGAAGGAGCTACAGCCTCGGACATATAGGGTGAAGGCAAGTTACCACTTAATTAGTTTGTGCATTCCAACAAACTTTTCTTGTCTAAGCAACTAAGCTTCTGCATATTTGTTTTTTACTTATGTCTGTAAAAAGTTTAAAAGTGATTTGAGTAAGAGCATACATAGCCCTGCTGGTTGAAATTCTGTAAATGAATAAAAGCATCAATTGCTTTAATGGATATTGTTTAGCTGACCAGTAATAATAAAGTACGGTGCATGAAACATTCACCAAACCAAATGAATACCCATCTATTCAGTTTTATGTTAGACTTTATTTATTTACATTTTTTTTTTCTTCTGATTCTAAATTTCTATTTTGGATTATGCTTGGAGCTTGTTAATAAGTTGTGTCTGATTAAACTTGTATGCACTTGGGTTCGATGACAAAGATGTCACCATGCCAGCTACATTTCATACTTCGGATAGCCATTTCTGTAAATTTAATGTTCTTTCTTCAGAATTCAGATTGTAACATTTCTCTTGGAATGGCAGTAATGCTTAGCGAAAGCATGCTTTTGATTAATTAGAGAGGGAACTACAGACATTATTTAACGATAGCTTGTTATTGTCATCATATAGTTTGTAGTTGATATCTGGCTTCAGTGACTTACTGTCTACGGATGCTGTTACTTTTGTACTTCCTTGGGTATAGATTTATCCAACATATCCTAGCTCTAACAGTCTTACTAGAATCAAAGCTTCGTTTAGGCCTAACACTTTAACCTGTTTTGACATTTTTAGGGAGGGCAAGCCATACATGTTGGTGGCTTAATGAGACTGGACCTTGATCAAGCCTCAGTGGAAACAATTTATGTGACAGTATGGGCTTCACCAAATGTTTCCCTACACTTGGGGAAAATAGAAAATGCTGATGAAATCTGGAAAAACCACGTTGGTATCAGATTGCAGGTGAGAAATTTTCAGAAGAGTTGCTCTTGTTATGAGCATTACTCTAATAGTTAATTCCTTATTTCACTCTATATGATGGATTAGGTTCTGTGTGGTGTTTGCTAGTTATCATCAATGCTGCATTCCTTGCTAATTCAACTGGCACTTACATGCAACTTAGCCAAAATAATCCAAGTTAGGTCATTTATGTTCGTTTTGTGTGCTCTATTCCTTTTAGGGGCCACGACTGCTCATCTTAATGTTCCGTGATCTCCCTGCCATCAAACTAATTAAGGAATTGGTGAACATATGCTCGCTCGTTAGTCTGTTGGATGCTTTTCACTAGGCCATGCATACTCTATATCTACATTTTCAAAATTTTGGATTAGCAAAATGTCTTAGTTTATGGCACATATTTCTGAAGATGGTTTTAATAAGGAAAAAGACTTAGCAAAGATTTCAACAGAAGTTGTCTTTCAACCATTTTACTTACAAAAAATGCGATTGTTTTTTGTGGCTAAGATACTGATTCATGGAGTGAGAAAGAGTGGGAGACATTAATATAAACAAAGAACATTTTCACGTCCATATTTTTCAGTTACTATCATGTTTAAATATTATTTAACGTAATGATAAAAAAATAATTTGATTTTAGCTTTAGTTGTTATTGGTTGAAAAAAATTAGATGCAGCCTTGATAAGTGAAGTGATTAATATATGGTGTGATGGCATGTAGTGTTTGATCATCAATCTGAAAGGTTCAAACCTTGACAGCGTTTTGAATACATGAATGAATCCGCACACTAAGTTGTATGAATCCACTGCCCAGGTTTTTCTGTTTTTGGATTGATGGCAATTTCACTCCCCCTCCCCTAACTTTCTAACTTCTAGCTGTTCAAGAGGCCAATTTGCTTTGTAGCAGATTTGCCCTCCAAGATGTATCATTGAGCATCTCTACTCTCGATTTTAGATGCTCTCTATTTTCCTATTTCACATTGGTGGAGAAAAATTGAAGATTTCTTGATTTTGTGCTAGTTTGAATGGCATTCATTTTTAGTCCCTGGAAGTTCCATAGAATAAAATATCAGTGTATGTTTACTAATGTGAGAACGATGTAACTTGGTGTGGTTCAACTACATAATAATTCCTCTCAGTATCTGTTAAAAAAGAAGAATTGGTGCCTAAAAATGTCATAAATGATAACTCAGCTTTGTTTAACTACATTTAGCTTCTTCTCTCAGCCTCCTATCAGCCAAGACCGAGTTTCTGAGCTAGGCACATGGAAAGACAGGAAATTGAAAGTGTCTGGAACAAGTTGGGATGTGAACAGCATTGACATTGCTGCAGCTGGCTTGGGTTGGTTTTCTTTGGGTCTAAAAGGTGAAGCATCCTTGACTTTGTGGACATATGATGGCATTGAGATAACCTTGAGGGAACCTCTCGTTCTTGACCGGGCACCATTCCTCGAGAGACCTGGTTTTTGGCTACCCAAGGCTATATCTGATGCCCTAGGCAGCAAAAATAAACTTGAAGCTAAAAAGAGGAAAAAACTTGAAGAGACTGCAGATTTCCTGTCAGAAGTTTCTGCTTATAATTAGAAGTCTCCCTTGTCATCAGTATGTTTGAACTTGCAGCCGTAGAAGATGATATTGTTGAACTGGAAACAGGTTCAGTTGGCATTTGGCTATATGGGTTAAATAGGTTGAACCATCATTTTGGCAAGTACAGGCATACAGATTTTGTCACCCGTGTTTACTTCACTTTGAGTTGTATCTCGTGTGAGCTAATTTTGATGACCACTTCATTCAACTTGATGAATGATGAATCTGAGGGAAATGTATTTGCATGAAGCCATGACCCATGTTGCATAGCGTACATCTGTGGTTGATGTAATCTATGTATTGTTGTGCTCTTATTATGATTCAGGGAACCACCATTTTCAAGTTACAGCAAATCTGTCTGCCTATGAACAAGCAAGACCGAGCATACTACAATGGTAAATAAGACCAATGAAAACGGCCTTTGCTTTCCAACTGCCATTTTGCGTAACAATTATCAACACAATTGCACAGCACTTGAGGGAGATTCGGTGAGGAAGATGAAAGAGAACCATTTCTTGTTTCATTTATCCTAAATTGTACATCTTTTTTACATTTTTTTTTTCCCCAATGATTCTTTGTTTCACTGAAATTAAAGACGAGAATGAACAAGGAGTTATACAAAGAGTTAGAGCCTTGCTCTATACAGCAACTACAGAAAGCGAAAAACTACAAACGGCAATCAACAGCCATTGCCCATTTTCCCTCTTCAACGGGGTTGCTGGATGCGGCGGGGGCTGCACTTTGGGTTCACATACTTGGCCGGCTTCTCAACATATTTGGCAGCTTCCATGGAAGATTTGGGAGATTTCGAGACCCTCATATTCTTCATCAGTGCATCTGCGTCTGTTTACAATTATTCCATGTTAGAATTCAAACATAAGTTGATGTCTACTGGCGTAGTTAAAATATTCACTGAAAATATCAAAAGAGTCTATCCATATCACCATTTGCAGGCAGTGGGGATGAAATGTTCTCCAGTTCACTTTCAAACGACTCAACAAACTCATCGAATTGAGCTTCTATGCTAGAGAAATTTTCGCCAGCATCAAGGTCAAACGTATCGGGAAGCAAGTCAGCTACATTGCTGACATCAAAGTCATCATCTCCACCATCGTCATAAAAGCCATCCTCGTCTTGATGCTGGCTCAGCCAGTAGTTGTGGTACCATGTGGAGGTCGTGATCAGCTGCCACCATTCCGGGGAGAAATCCTCCACTTGGCGAAAAGCAGCTGGAATGAAGAGTGGGGCATTGGGGTTCAACGTCGACCTTCCTCCTGAAACTAGCGCCATCAAAGTCTAATTCTCACTTCTGATCTGCAACACAAATCAACAAAAATCAAAAACAAAAAAATGAAAATTTGTTCAACTCCTCAATTGACATCAAAATGTCATGAATCCTAGGGAAAAAGCCACACCCACCACAACATCGCCATCCAAATCAATAAAAGCCAGTTCATCCAACTATCAGATTCAGTGTTTGTATACTTTGAAAACCCATTTCAAAGCAATTCCAAATACATATAAATACATGCATCCAAAGATCAGATCCAAGCAACACACCTGATTCAAATAAACTTATCCCTCGAAATCAAGAAATCAAACACGTCCAAAATTGAATTTTTCATACAATATGCATGTAAAAAATCCAAATTTTTTCATACATGGATAACTCAAAAATTTTTTTTTTTTTACACGATACAGATCTGTTAGGCCCTTTATGAAAATACTACCCTTTTTTTTTTTTTGAAATTCGCCTTCACTTTCCTCCGATTTCTCAGCAACCAAATAAATTAGAAAAAACATTAATAAATAAAAATTCGAGAAATATACTACCTTTGATTTGAGAGAAGATATTTTCTCGTTTTGCTACGTCCTAGAGGAAAAGATCAGGAAGCCAAATGTCTTATATAGCAAGGGAAATTTCGGGCCTGTTAGGTTCGGATTCCGAATCTGTTTGGTTTGGACTATTAAAAACAATACCAGCAAGTTGTTTTGTTTCCGCTGCAGTACAGCCTGCCTCGTCATTCAGTCAATCTCATTCCTGCTGTTGTTAGTTGACCTTTGACTTTCTACTACGGTTTCATATTTTACGGTTATTACAACGTTTACCACTAAAAACATGCCGCGTCGAAATAAAAATTAAAAAAAAATTGTATGGGACCCATCCACGTGCGCCAACCGGCCTTTTTGTCTTTCGGACAGCCAAATCACACCCCACGGCCGATCGCAATCATTGAAGCTGAAGGATCTGACGTCCGGGATTTTTCGAGCGTGGATGATTATGGGCGTGGGAGGTGGGACCGGATTAGGTTATCCAACCCATCTTATGCGCGTAAGCCACATGGCCTGCTGGTCGGTCATCAGGTAATAAGTGCATGATTTAGAATGACACGACACGTATCGATGCCGACCCGAAGGCAAACATCCTAATCATATCATAAAACTTTAATATTGGTTTAATAATTAATCCCATTTATTTTTTTTTTGTTCTTTTTATTTAATTAATACGTTATAACGTGGAAATTTGTGATATATATAATATGATAATAAAAAACCCCTAATATATTTTTTTTAAACTCTCTTATCTCCGAAGTTGTAATAATTAATCTTAACCGATTATATACATCTCAGTAGTTGGTCTATAAATTGATCTTTAATGTTTTGTCAAATCTACTGTTCTAGAGTAAATGTTTATTTGATTTAATGAAATTTCACTATATTACAAAGAAATAAAAAAAAAAGTTTAATTGAAAGAAATAGAGTTAACTTTGATGATTGAAATGCAACAAGGGAGAAAATTATATTTTGGTCGAGGCAGGAATACCGTCTTATTTTATTCTTAAGATAAAGAATTTGTGTATCTCGCCTACATTGTAGAGAGTGATTTTCTTTTTAAATTTTTTAAAAAGTAAACACAACTCGTTTTAGGTCTAAATATTCGAATTACGTCTCACAAAGCTTAATTATAATAAATTTCTTCTAACTTTTAAGTTTATTATAATGTAAAAATAGACAGGACTCTCTTACAAGTAAAATTTTATTCTAAATAGATGAAAATTTTTTTATATATAAAAAAAATAATATAATCAATTAATAATATTATGGGTCATACTATGTTATATTAGCTATAACATACAACTTAGAATTTTGAAAATTAATTTTAGATCAACTGTAAGTTATAATTAATAGCTGCCGAATATTATTATTATTATTATTAGTAGTAGTAGTAGTAGTGGTGTAAAAATACGTACACAGTTGAAGATTGGAGAAGTAATTGGACACCAACAAGTTTTTAATTAAGACAAAATCAAGATAATTAGATTTCACAATTATCAATCAGTCAGAATTTAAATTGTACCGATAAATGCATTGGGATTCACTCAAAGATTCGGCGTAATCCCCTTCGTTAGGAACAGAGCTTCCACATGCCCTTGCTTCTCGACGGGCAATGGCATTTGATAATTTTTTTTTTTCACTTGCATCATTTTTTTTTTTTAATCTAAATCACTCGTTATTCAGTATCATATTGGGCTCGATTAATCCGAATTCAAATTGAAGGCGAATGATTCTCTCTCACGAGAAAGATTTTCCTGTGACTTGAATTGATGAGCAAACTCAATCAAACCATTATGGAACCGAAAGTCCCTTGCATCACTCTTTTATACACCTGCAAACTGAAAAGGATCGCACTTTGTATGCCTTTTTCTATCACTGCTAGTACAGAACTACCACTACCAATACTGCACTCCATTCCAACCCAACAGTCAAATTCCTCGTCAGATCCCATAAAAAATAATAATAATCTAATTTCAGTAGCTACTAAATCCTTACTTTTGTTCAAAACTAATTGCATTGTCTTAGTTCACGCCCTTTATTGAGATTTAGCAATTGTATCAATGATTGTTATTTAAGAAAAAAAAAAAAAATTTATGGCATAAGATGAACTCAAAATTAAATTCTTATTTCATTTTATACTTTTTCAGTCTCTTTTATTTTATTTTTGGAAAAAGAATTGTCTATTTCAGTTATTTTGAAGATGTTTAGGTTTGTAATTTAGTTCATTGACTACGTAATGGAGATTCTTTTCTACACCATGGAGAGAATGAATTTGAGTTCATTGACGGCTTCGTATTCTTTGTAAATATTTACTTATAAACGTGGGTTACATTTAATCTATACTGCATTTCTAAGCAACGTTTAGTAAACTTTGGAACTATGCTATAATTGTATGTGCTTTGGGATAAAATTGGGGGACTACAATCAGATGTCCGCTCACACATAATCGTGCATTCGTGCTTTCCTCGTTATGAGACAAAGACAAAAAGAAATTGTGAGCAACCACCCAATAGGAAGTTTTTTTTTTTTACTTTTTTGCTAACTCTTGGTAGTAAACCATGTGGAGAAAATTTATGAGCAAATATTATACAAAGGGACATTTAAACTAAGTTAGCTAAAAAGTAAGATGCAGTCAAAATGAATCTCACTTATTTTCTTTGAAATATTAAGGATTAGATTCTTAATGGGTTGAATATTAATAATTTTCAACAGAATTTTAGGGAAGATGATTCTAACCTCAACAAAAACCTCAGAAAATTCAAATAAAGATAAGTTCAACTTTTTTCTGTATACTCTATCTTTTATTTCTTACTCTTTTCACTTAGAAGATTTTTTCTTTCCTTTCCCATTTTACTAAAAATCAGATATTATTTACCTTATTTTTCTAATAAACTCATAAACCGACTTAAGTATCGGATGGTTAATATCGAAAAACTTCTAATACTTCTTACTATCTGTTAAGCTTTCAAATGCTCATGGATTATCTTACAGTTGTAGGGTGTCTTTGGAGATTGGCAAGCCGCTTCCCTTTAAATAAACTTAAGGTTGGTGTAGAAATCTGGTACTTGGACGCTTATCAAGCCAACCATATTTCAGCATAATATTATGGATTTAAAATTTTCTTGGATGCTTGATTTTATTTCAATAAATTATAATATAAGTAAAAAATTATAGTTCTAATCTATTATAATGATTTAAATTAAGTGCTGCACTGAACTTTGTGATAAGCATTTTATATTATCGTGACTAAAAATAACATATGTTTAAATCTTAACCGTAAACAATTATAAACACATGCCGTGCCTAAGGACTATAAAAACTTAATTCATTTAGCACTAGATCCAAACTCTTATTAGGCGAGCATGAATTAAATTGGGTCATAGTTCTCAAGCTCATTAGGTGGCTGAAATTCAACCTAAACTAGCCTGTATGCCCAAACGACTTTTGCTTGGTTGCAAGTTGACACAGAAATTGGGATGGCAATGAAAACAATTTTCTGCTTCTGTGGGCGCATCGTGAAAAGAGAGTTCTGATTTGATGCAATTTTGACCCTCTAATATTATTATTATCTATAGATGTTTAGAACGTACTGACATACAACGCTTTTGATGGATCTAGAGAAATGCAGTGCTGTTAATGGAGTCGATCATGATTAAGAAAATAGACTGATGCGCTTGCAGATTGACCAAGCCACTCATTTAAGCTTTTATGTTATGGGTCGTATGGAGTCTCTACGGGCCTGACTTGTATTGTTAGGTCCATTTTGGGAGATTAACCTGCAAAGCAAAGTTGAAAAGAACGGTGATATTTATTCTCTTAATTAGTGTCATTTTTCAAGAATACTAAGGGGTACTATCTACTGTTGGATTTATTATTATTAAATTCACTCCCACAAAATAAATAAATAAATAAATAAATTACTAAATTTATCCATAATCTACAGTGAGTTTTTATTTTCTTAAAAAAATTTGCTGGCTGTTTTTAACAATTACCAAACCTACCTTCAATCCACAGTGAATTTTTTTACAAGTTTTCTCCTTTAAAATCACAAATATATTAAAAAATACTTCTAATAATACATAAACATTTAAATTATATAATTCAAACTATAAATTTATAAAAATAGCCGATAAAATCTATATACAACACTCAATTCTAGATTTTATCAATGTAAATAAGAAATTAAAATTTGAACATTAAAACAAATGCACAAAATATATTGATCTAACACAAAATATTTCTATTGTAAATAAATCATTATCATTAATATCAATGCCTTTCCCTCTCTTTTAATCAATATACAAATATTGTCAACAATACTAAAAAGAAAATTTTATACAACTACTATCAACAATAAATTTAAAAAATAAACACCTAACTTTAGTTAGTAATCATGAGGTTCAAGTCATTAAAGCAAAACAAACAAAATCAATCAAATTAAAATAAAGTATAAATAAAATTAAACTTGAAAATTATAAAATTTCTACTAATTAAAAGCTTGTTGTACACACACAAAGAGTAGTTTTTCAACCATCAATCCTTGATTTTATTAAAGTTAGGGACATGATAAAAGACAAAAAAAAAAAAACAATATATAGTAGTTTATTAATATTATGCTGGAGCAAGATAAGTTAGATTTATTAATTAGGAACTTTTATTAGGAACTTTAACTTATATATATTTATGATTAAATTTTTTAATATAGTTTTTATTATTAAAATAAAAAATATAAATAATTAAAACAAAGAATGCATGTTGGTGGATACCTGCATGGGTTCTGTTAGATTTTTTATCAATACCAAACCCACTCGCAATTTGCTACGAGTTTAAATTTAAAATACCAAATCCGTCCATAACCCATAAAATCACCCACAGCGGATAGGTCAAGTTCATGGGAATTTTGCCATCCATGTCAATTCCCACTAATCATCTTTATACCAGTCAAAGTCTATTACCTTTTCACTATTTTTGTTTAGCCATACTACTAAGAAAGGCCAAGCTCGATCTAAAATTATCCATTGCTTCATTATTATTAGACTTTGACTGGATGTCACCAGAATCACTAATTGATTCATCACCATTTTTAATTTTAAATTCACCAACCTCTTCACACTAATCATTGTTGTAAAATCAGATTGTATAGTCTTGTTCCTTTTCACTAGGTAGGCTAGCATGAATTCTTCAAATACAATAGTAATCTATGTAAAAAATATGATAAAAATATGATAAAATTAGTATAATAAAATAATTTAAAATGATGTATATATATTAATATGTCACTCTTACAATACACACGTTTTTATTATTGAAAATGTACTTAACAGGGTCATCATATTGAACATTTGCAGTGCAGTCTAATTAAGAATTCGAGGAATCTATTCTTATTATATATGGCAACTATCTAATAAAATCAAGCATTATCTCGTAAGCCATATCTATATAGTTAACATAATAATAAATTGTTAGGAAAATAATGATTTGCTATTTAATTAAATGATAAAGTTTAAAAGGATTACAAGCGCCACCGAAAATCCGATGAGTGTACGCCTCGTTCTTATGACTGGGGTTTTCTGTAATCTTCTTCTTATGTATTCTCACATGATCTACTAAACCTTTTTTTAAACTTTCTAAAACATTTATGAAACAAACACGACCATAAGGATAACTATTAAAGTACTCAAAATTATCCATGTGTTACACATGTTTAGTTTGAACCTTAGTTTTCAAATCCTTACTAAGGAGAATAACCTCTAAAAAGTAAAAAATAGCAAGCTTTATAATTTTTCTATCATCGGTCCATATAGAATTCCTGAACAATTGTTCTAACTTAGATGTGGTAAATCTTTCAAAACTGTCCATTAACTCTTCATGCAATCTAGCACAGCCATCATCGTCCATATTGCCTGTGTCGGATTTATAGAGAGGTTTACAATTTAAACCAATAACTAGTGCAAACAACTCCATATATAGAGAATTTACATCACTTGTTCCCCAACTTAAACCATATAGAGAAATCATTGGAATGCACCTCTGTAAGCAAAATGCTATTTATAATAGTACAAGAAAATTATAAATGTTGGATATTAATAAAATGTCTAAAGGAAGATGCCTTAAACATATCCATCTAATTATGATTCTTGGCAAAATCCTCTTGAATATTCTTAATTACTTTTATTTAGGAGAGTGTTGACAGTTTGTCTTTGAAATGATCTTTTTTTTTATTTTTCAATATAGGTGGTATCCTAAAAAGAAATATATATTTTGTTATCAAAATAATACAAAACTTTGTAAAAGCCCAACCAATTCTATAAATTCTCAACTTCTGAACCAAACAAGTCTAGAAGTCCAGCAATCTATTTTACATAATTCAAATAATTCTAATGGCAACTAGCAACTTAATAGAAGTTATCCAAAACATGACACCATCTTTATCATCTTAAAATGGAATCCTCAACTATGAATTCTAAAAGCCTTACGTCTATGGTAAATTCAAAAGTGATAAACTCCAGATTGTCAAAACTAATAAAACAAAGTTCTATGGTTAACAAACTTTCAAATTTTTGTTGTAATGCTCAATTTTGTCTATTTTGATGAGACACACATGAACTGCTGATGAAAATGGAGATTGACAGTGAAAGAATTTGATATTCTCCTTCTCTTTGACTTCCAAACCTCACAACATCTTCTTTCTGAACTTGCTAGCTCAAATTTTCTTTTATTCTGAAGTTAGTTGCTACTAAGGGTATTTGTGTACTTTCACTTATTATTATGTCATATTCTTGGCATATAAACAATTAAGTCATACTCTTAGCATTTACCAAGTATTGAGTTATATCTATTGCAATTTCCTATTATCAATATTGATATATATAAAATAATGTAGTTAGCTCCTTCATCAGCATGCTTCAAAGTAAGATCTCTTTACTTAAGATTCAATGACCCCATCAATTATAAACTGAGAGCTCAAATTATGCAACAAAGTCTCAGCTACGTATCCATATCAGGAAAACAGGGAAAAGTTTTTTTTTTGTAATTTAATTAAAAGATTTAGAGTACAATATCAATAAACAATTAGAATCCACTGCTACACGAAATAAATACTAACACAGAATCAAAATAATCTAATATTAATGTTTTAAGGTACCATAAACTTGGTGAGGATAATCTAATATTAATGTTATTGAAATAATATATTTTGTGTGCTTGCTTAGTAATTTTTTTTAAAAAAATCATTTAAAATAAGCAATGGAAAATAATAAAGATGAAAATAGTTAAACCCAGTTGCTATTTAACTAGCCTAAAATTCATATTATTAAGAAATAATTTCAACTTTTTTCAAAGAAAATAAGCACCACCACCCAAAAGGAAAGAACATGGCCACGAAACAACAAAGAAAGTGAAGTGGAGGGAGTGGCTATAGGCACCGGCGTTGATGGAGAGGAGGGCTTCAGTGAATAAAAAAAGAAGGGTAGTGTTGATGAGTTAGTGGCGGATCGATTGAGCGAAGAGGAAAAGAAGACACACTTTATAAATTATACAACAAAATGAGGTATTTTGAGAATAAAATTTTAAATGAAGTGATTCAAGATATAAGCTCCTTTTGTGGAGAATACTACTTTACAAATATTGTAAGGTGTAGCACTCTCACAAAATGGCCGCAGACCCTATTTGGACACACTTTCTATTTCACTGTACAAGAGTAGTTGTACCTTACAGATGCTAAGGTAGCCACCCCCATTTTGTTATAAGAAATTTGACATGAAACCAATTAATAAACTTGATGTATATCAAAAGAAATCCTTATTCTTTATTGAATCATTATAATTTACAGATTTCTTGTAATTTGAGGTCAACCGAATCCAAATACATATAATTTTTACCAAAGCCTAGACTTACCAAACACAGTTCGAAATTTTGCTTGCACGTCATATTTTGTGAAGAGAAGAAAGAGGCCTTGTGGGCTAAGTTGGGACGTAGCCCAGCCAAATTTTGGAAAAACACATTTACAAACTGCCATTATTGTAATTCCCCAAAGTCTGCAGTATTTATAAAACTGCCGCTAACTTCATGAAATTACCGCTATGAGATTTTCAAAACTGCCATTCTTATTTATAAAAAATAACTATGGTCATTTTCCAATTTCTTATTATGTAAGAAATTGGTCACTTATTTGATTTTTAATTCTTTGAAGTTGATTATTTTCCTTGTCAAAGGAACTTAATTCACAAGGTATTTCTCAAACACAAAAGTAATAGTTTTAAGAAATTTGTATCAGATTGTATGGTTATTTATATTGAAAGAGAACTTATTGGCACTATTAATCCATATTCCATAATAGATAAGTTTAACTCTCTAAAGAAGGCATTATTTAAATAGTGTTTAGTTGTAGACTTATATATTAATGGAACATTCTTTAGGATTTGTTTGTCTTTGACATAAATTTCATACATGTAAAAAAATAAATAAATTAGCCAATTTAATTCGATCAAAAGCTTAAGATAATAGATGTAATCCGAAAAAAGAATTATAGAAGGTTAACAGAGTTGAAGCTACCAAATTTTGAGGAGTTGGCATCAATTAATGCCTAATTGCTCCACGTAAAAAAAAATTTCTGCTTCATCCTTGCTTGATCAGGTACCTTCAACAATGTTGATATTGAGCATAACCCAGTGGCAGCACAAATATAAAACACAAGCTTAACAACATCTTATTATATGCTTAGAAGTGAAGGATACACAAAGAGAGAAAACAAACATTAAGAATGCGTTCGGGATTGAGGTTAGGCAGTTATACCTTTTAAGTTACAGCACTAAAGTATTTGGTAAATACTTACTGCTGCAGTTTGAAAGTTATGTTAATGTGATTTTTCACTTGTATCATGAAAATTTTTTTATATGTTTAATAATTTTGCCAAAATTACTATTTAAAATTTATATTTACTACGTATTACTAACTTTTATTTTATAGTTATAATTTTTTGTCCATAACTGTTGTACCTTAAAAGTTCAAGCACCTAAATCCCAAACTCTTTTTGTCCGCAAACAAACAAGAAGCATGGTTCACGAGAGCAAACTAACACAACCAACTGAAACAACTAACCCTCAATGGTCTGCATGGGCGGCTAATTAATTAATTAACAACCTTTCTGTATCACGCTCTCTCTTTCATACATTTCCAAGATTATTACAACGAATAAAAGAAATTAAAAATAAGATGGAAACAAACAAAACAATGTCACGGGAATATAACATTATTCAATGATCAGTTTCTTGTAGCACATACTGACAAGAAATCTTGATTCTGCAAAGTTGTTTTCTTATAGGGTTGTGTCTGCTAGCTGCTGACAAGTCTATATATGGCTCTGTGTTAAACCTCATATAAGAGCATGCATGTGAGTGAACATGCCTATCGTTTTCATTGTTGCCCATTTCACATGGAAGGGACTCACAAGAAGCTATGGTGATGGCTACATGTCTGGTACCGGCGCTGAGTTTTGATAATGTGATAGCAATCTGTGATTTATCTTCTGTTGTTTTGAAGATTATATGCGTCGGTCCATCACGTTAATTTATGGTATCGTATCAGCTATGATCTCTTAAAAAAGCCGAGTATTTAATTAATTATACCCGATTATTTTTTAACATGCATGATTTATGCTCTCGTTGGTGAAGTGAAAGTGATGACTAATTAGTAATTATATGTTTAGAAAAATTAAGGACAGTGTAATTAATTAACCACCGAATTAGTCACGATCATGAAAGGCCGGGAGCTAATGTTAACTCTCTGGAATAGGATCTTGTAACTCTTTGTGCAAGGATTAATTACTTAATTAACTTAATCATCAAATGTATACCTGTTCTGTCATTTGTATAGGACAAGAATGGCGCTGCCTAAAATTGTGGCATTGCATGAAGCACCTTTCCAGAAAAGGAAATGCATAGACAATTTTGTATTCAACTGCCTATAAATATAACCCAAAATGCTTCAATAATCACTCATTCTCACTTGCAACCCTTGCTTCCTCTATATCTCTTTATCCCTTCTCTGTACTTGCTCCACATTTCCTGAAAATGGCAAGCAAGCTAAGTGTTGTAGCATTCTCTGTTGTTTTCATTTTTCTTTTTCTTGTGGAGAATCATGTAAGTCTCTCTCCCCGTGTGTGTGTGTGTGTGCCGTTTAATTCTTTAACTAAAGCAAGATCAATTCATCAGACTGCATGCATACAGTTTCATTAATCTTCATTCTCGTAAATTTAAAAACGTAATTTCGCGATTCGCCCAGGCTACCAGCATTGTTGAGGCTCCAACTCCGCAGCCTGCAGAGTCAAGTGGTAGCAACGGCAACCATTCCACGGTGAGATTTTACAGATGCGCACGTGCTAGGCAGCGTCATACGATTGCATGAATTATTTCTTTCATGTTTCTCAAATTTGCTCTTGTTTTCTTCAATTTCAGTACGGTACCACCCAAGGAAGTCTTCAACCCCAAGGTAAGAATCAAGAATATTGCAAACCGTTCATGTTTTCCTTGGTGTATTGAGCCACATGCATATTGTCTGTTGATTACAAGACCATGATTATGAGAGCCGGAGCTAGAGTTGAAAATGTGGTGGCTCAAGTAGTCATAGGGTTAAGAACTTTTAGAGGAAAGTTTTAAACTTACTTCTCATAAACTTCAATCTAGTAATGTAAAAACCATACTCTTTGCTGGTATATTAACTGTAAAGCCCAATAAGTGCCAAATGCTAAAGTATGAAATGTAGGAGAAAAGTGTCATTCTCTTATAATAATATTATTATTGGATTTGGATTTAGTATTGAGTTGGCCTTTGTCACGTTTTTTATAATTTTTTGCTATACATACATGTATAATAATATACGTTTAAGATTTAATTAATTTTATATTCTTATCTAATAGCTATAAATTATATATTTCTAAAATATCCGTGCAAAGATCAGCATTACACTAAATTTAAATCCTTAATATTATACCACGTCTCAAATTTATGTTGGTGATGCTGCAGAGTGCGGACCACGATGCACGACAAGATGCTCAAAGACACAATACAGGAAGGCATGTTTGTTCTTCTGTCAAAAGTGCTGTGCCAAGTGCTTGTGTGTGCCTGCTGGATTTTACGGAAACAAGCAATCCTGCCCTTGCTACAATAACTGGAAAACTAAGAGAGGAGGACCCAAATGCCCTTGAGCTGCTCATTTTTAAATAACTGTTATTCCATAAACGTACCTTTTGATTACTTTATTTCACCTCAATTTAACTTTTAGTATGTTATATCTGATATTAATTTTGTTTGTTCGTTTGTTTACTACTTATATATGTTACATAGTTTGATCTATTTTAATGAATTTGCCCGACTATTACCCTAATTGGTTAATCTCATCTAATAATTAGCTATTATGCGAATAATAATAATAATATACGAGAATTTTCACTGTGGTTCGAACAACAATTATACATTCTCCATAAAAAAAAAAATAGAAAAGAAAAAGAAAAAACAATCATACATTGGTAGAGTCATGCCAAACTATTAAGTAATTTATAACTTAATGCTTATTGCTTAAAGTAATGATATTGTCACAAACTAAAATTAGGATTAACCCTCATTTGCTCCACCCCTCCCTCTCCTCTCCTCAACTGAATGTGCACGGACCATTTTCGTGATAGATTTAAGGTCCTATTTGGCATTGTGATTAGTTAACTGTAACTTTTAAGTTATTAATACTAAACTATTTAGTAAATATTTACTATTGTAATTTGAAAATTAAGTTTATTTTATCCCACACTTGTATGACAAAAAATTTAAAATATATTTAGTACTTTTTTCAATATTAAAATCACTTTTATTGTACACTATTAATTTTTATTTCATAATTATAATATTATAATAGTTATAAATTTTATATTGCAACATCTCAATGCCAAATAATATTCATGTCTATTTTCTCCTTTAAAATATTTTAAAAACCACCTAAATTCTTTGTTTAAATAATGAGATCCTTTTTTTACTATTATATCGTTTGATGTAACAAACCAAAATAATACAGCGCATTGTTTAAAACTACCTAATAT
This sequence comes from Citropsis articulata, assembly GCA_030449925.1. NCBI lineage: Eukaryota > Viridiplantae > Streptophyta > Magnoliopsida > Sapindales > Rutaceae > Citropsis > Citropsis articulata. The sequence goes on along the minus strand of JASUUH010000133.1, from coordinate 30,314 downwards.
AAAAACTAACATTATATTAAAATTAAACAATAATTTTAACCTCTTGTCGATGCGAACTTCGTGATGACTTTGTCCTGAAGAGAAATACACATGAGATGTAAATAATTGCGATATGAATTTTTTTATTGAAAATGATTTTATTTCCAAAAAGACGATAAAATTACAACAAATAGTCGATTTCGTTCGGAACCTCTTCAATCCATACCCGAGATTCCAAACTGGACAAGGCCGTTTTCGCTAATCCATGGGCCACTACATTGTAAGATCTTGGAGTATATACCAGTGTAAACTGATTGTTTTGGTCTATCAAAGCTTGAATTTCACATATTATCCAATCCAACTCGCCTCTACAAGAACCACCCTTGAGAATGGAATTGACGACATTCTTTGAGTCGGACTCTATAATCAAGGGAGCCAAAGCAACGTTTGCAGCCATCCTCATGCCTTTTAAAATAACTAGAGCTTCCCCAATATGCGCATCTCTAAGCAAGGCTTCTTTGTTATGGCCGCAGCCATTACAGCTCCTTCAGAATTTCTGATAATACTGCTTAAACCAGCAAAACCTCCTTCCTTTTCCACAGTGGCATCAGTGTTAAGCTTATACCAAGGAGGGTCTGGAGGGTGCCATATTTCAGGTTGAGGAGCTGCATTTTGGCATGCAGTAGATTTACCAAGTAGCCCAGCTGTGTTGAATCCCAGCAAAATTTCAGCCCTATTTAACACTTGATGGCAATCTTCTCTTGAACTACCATATAAAGCCTTATTTCGTGCTTTCCGGATTGACCAAGCCACTCCCATAAACAAGAGAAACTCATCCTTTGACAAAATTTCAGCCCTTTTCTTGCCAAACAAGAGAAAGACATATGAGCTAAATTGGCAATCCAAGAAAAACAGGGCTTGAGCTTCCAAACTTTCCTCGCATATTTCCAATAAATAAGATTATAAAAGGCATCTTCCACGCAGGCATGGCATCTTTGACAAATTTCATTATTTAAGATTTTTCTTCTTGCCAAATTAGATTACGTAGGGAGAATGTCTTGTAAGGCCCGCCAAAAAAAGATTTTCATTTTGGGAAGGGCTAGGAGGTGCCATATAAATTGCCACCAACTAGCAAGACTTTCCGAACTAGAAGGAAGGTCGGGGAATCTCAATCCCAATGCAAACATGGTATCTGCTCTACACCGAATAAACTCCATTTCTGTTAAAGTGCCAAAGTATTTTATCTTTAGGAGGCACAGTAGGCAGTGGAATCTATAGAATTTCAGCAGCAGCATCGGGAAGAAAATGTTGTCGAATGAGCTCAACATTCCATCCTTCGTTTGAACTTAGTAGTTTGGCGATAGTTGTGTTTGAAGGCAGAGTGTGAGGAGAGAAAGGTATGAAGGTATAAGGTCGAGGGATCCAGTTCCGATAATATACAAGAATATCTTTCCCATCTCCTACTCTCCATCTCAAACCACGCTTAATTACCTTCCTGCCCCAAAGCAAACTCTTCCAAATATAAGACGAATTATTACTCGGTTTACTCTCAAGAAAGCCTGAAGTAGGAAAATACCTAGCTTTTAAAACTTGAGCCACAAAGAAGATGGTTGAAGAAGAATCTGCCAGCACTGCTTGGCCAAAAGAGCTTGGTTAAAGGTCTGGAGATCGCGAAAACCCATTCCGCCTTCGCTTTTCGGTTGGTAAAGAACCCTCCATAGAAGCCAATGAATACCTTTCGATGAAGAAGAGTGACTCCACCAGTAATTAGACATCAGATTGAGTACAAAACCCAAAAGGTAGTTTAAAAACACTCATAGCATATATGGGGATTGCCTGTGCCACAGCCTTTAACAAGACTTCTTTGCCACCGCAAGAAAATAACTTCGATTTCCAACGTAACATTTTGTTTCGAATCCTCTCTCTTTCAACATGGAAAAAGGTTGAGATTTTTTTTTACCAAGTACTGAGGGAAGCCCAAGATACATATCATGGCAGGAGACAACAGGTAGATTAAAAATATTTTGAACTGAACTAAACTAACAGTGGCTGGTAAAGCATTTGGACTAATTAAAATAGAAGAGTTGCCAAAATTAATCGCCTGACCTGATATCCCAGAATATTTGTCAAGGAGACTCTTTAAGTGGGCACACTCTGCTGTAGCCGCACGGGCAAAAATTACGCTATCATCAACAAAAAAAACAAATGCAAGATTGACAAACCTGCTCGATCAAATTGAAAACCATGAGTTAAACCTGCATATGGGAGCATGGAGGAAAGGGCCTTTGTGCATAAAATGGAAAGATATGAAGATAGAAGACAACCTTGCCTTAGCCCTCTTTGGGGAATTATATGACCTGTAACTTGCCCATTAACTAGTAGCGAAAATGAGGAGGATGAGACACATCTATAAATTAGTTATACCCACTGTGAGGAGGAGCCTAGCTTTAACATGACTGCCTGTAGAAAACCCTATTTAATTCTATCATAGGCTTTACTAACATCTAATTTTACGGCCACCGAACATTGTTTCCCTTGCCTTTGGTTCGAATTTTATGCAAGCATTCATACCTGATAATGATGTTATCTGTAATTAGCCTACCAGGGAGACAAAGGTACATTGGTTTGGAGAAATTCTCTTGCAAAATAGATTTTAACTGATTTGTTAGGACCTTAGCAATAATTTTGTAAATGACATTACAAAGGCTTATTGGACAAAATCGCCCACTTGATGCGGAATTTTAACCTTGAGTGCGGAATTTTAACCTTGAGAATTAATACAACATAGGTGTGATTAATCTTGTGCAAATCCCCACCTTCATTGAGAAAGTTCAAATATGTATCAGCCACGAAATCACCTATCAAGCTCCAATAGGATCGAAAAAATGAGACGCGAAATCCATTTGGGCCGGGGGCTTTATTTGATTCATCTGAAGCAGAGCCTTCTGAACCTCTTCTTTTGTGAACACATAAGTAAGCATGTCATTCATCTCATTCGTAACTTTTGGCTGCAAAGAAACAAGAGCACCCTTTATGCTATCTGGTGATGGATTGGAAGATTGAAAAGACTAGAAAAGTAATTGATAAATTCTGCCTCAACTTCTTCAGGCTCCTCTTTCCATATATTATATCCATCTAGGATGCCTTCAATTAAATTTCGTTGCCTTCTCGAATTTGCTTTCGCATGAAAAAGCTCGAGTTCCGGTCCCTAGCATGTAACTAAGAAATTCTAGATCTGATGCCAATATAACTCCTTATCCTCATTAAGTCTTTGATTTGTCTTTCTAGGATTTGGATATCATTCGATCTCGGCGTATCTGTGGGGCCACTTTTGATGGTCATGCTTTATCTTGAATCCTTTTAATAACTTTTGTCGATTTCTAAAACGTTGGGAGGTCCATTTCTGCAAGGTTTCCTAGTTATCTCTATTTTGTGGAAGAAGTTGTCAATCGGGTTAAGGGTATCGGCATGCTTGTTAACCCAGACTTTACTTATTAACTGCTTGTTGTCTTCATATAAACCCAATAATTCTCATAGTGAACCGTCGACCCCACTTGGCTCGTTTGTCTTCTAAAGGCTTTCTCCTCTAAACAATATCAACTGTGATTGGATGGTGATCTGACCCAATTGCTTGAATATTAGATACCGCGGCACCTCGAAAAATGTCATTCCAAGCTCTGGTACATACAAACCGATCAAGCCATTCTTCAATGAGCACATCCCCATCCCTGTATCTTTTGTTTGACTAAGTGAAAGGATAACCTAGGCATCTAAGGTCATATAAGCCACAGTCTTGTAAAGCATCCTTGAAGTCACCCAAGAAGTTTATGTTTTTTGGGGCGCCTCCTCTTTCTCGTCAACCTTCAAAATCTTATTAAAATCTCCGCATAGCCAAGGGGTTGTGGAAAGCACGGATTGCCTGCGCAATAAGGTCCATGAATGCTTCTTTTCTGCTTGTGCCAGGTGGCCATAAAATCCTGTAAATCTCTAAGTGAGGTTGTCGTTGTGTAAAATCAACATATCAATATGGTGCAGATTATAAGACAATAGCTTAATTTTTATAACAGAATTTTACAGTAAAGCTAACCTCTCTGGAACCCGAACAACCTACTGAAAAACAAAAATTATAATTCAACTTAACCCGAATAATTTCCACTTGATAGGCGGTACACTTGGTTTCACTTAAGAAGACAAAACTTGGTTTATATTGGTGGAGAACTCGCTTTGAAGCATGGAATGTTCGAGGGTTCCCCAAGCCATTCCAACATAAGGCCCTCATTGTGTTAGGCGGGGTTGGGGTCCAGCCATCGCCATGGAAATATTAGAGGAAGCATCTTCTGTACGCATAGCCATGGAAGCAGTTCCTGCAATTTTAACCTATTTTTTCTCTAGGCCATCTATCTTCATCTGCTTGCTGCGTCTTTTCAGACTTTCCTGACCGGTGAAAGTGGGAATTGATGAGTTTGTGAAGTGTGCTTGCTTCCGGCTAGTTATTTCCATCTTCTGTGTGCTTGAAGACCAGCACTCTCAGATGTGGGTTGAGCATATGGCTTATCCTGCCGGACGTCTGGCGAAAAAACGGGACTTAGTTCTTGGCTTTCGACTGAGCACCCATTCCCTTCGGTTATATTCTCCGTATTCTTGGCTGGGAAATCATCTTCGAGCGTTCTAAGGAACTGGAATTGTTAGGTGCCTCCGTCCGGTTCCTCATGTTTACGCTTTCGTCTGGAGCTATCTGCACTTGGGCCAACTCGGGATGATCGTTACCCTATTCCGACCCACTTGGCTTTGGGCTTTCACCCCCGCTGTCACGTTTCCCCTCCTTATTCTTCATTGCCATCGTGGCTGCTTTTAGCCGGGTGCCATAACCAAGATGATCTTCGTCTGCATCGTGAGGCATAATCTCGCAATCCTTGTATGCATGACCAATCATTCCACAGTAATAACTGAATTCCGGTAGTCATTCATAAAGCAGAGGTAGCATGATGGCTCCTTCCTCCTCTGTAGAAAGCTTCACAACAAGTACCTCCGCAAGGGTTGAGTAATGTCAATCTGCACCCGTACACGGATGAATCTGCCAAAAGACTCCCCTGTTTCCCCTGAATCTACTTCTTCCCACTTGGCTTTGGGATCGTTGTGAATTTGTAAGTACATAATTCTTCTAGTTGAGAAGGCGGAACCATGGTATTTGCCTGATGGGGCCACAATACTAAAACTATAAATTTAGAGCACGCTAAAACATAATATCAGTAAAACTAAGGGGGCCAGCATGAGAATAATAATAGAGAAAAACCATATCAAAATGGAGGGGCCTATCATAAATGTACACATTTTAATTGAAATGTCAATTCAGTCCTCTAGTGTTACTGAATGTTCTTTTTCGCATCCTTTGTTGTTGTTATTTTATTTGTTTTTGACATTTCACATTCCACAACCCACACCGTGGCAGATCTTTATGCACAAACACGTACGAGGGAAAAAAAAAGAAGCCATATTTATATTTCATTAATTCTTATGATAACACATCATTCAGCACCTTATAATTATTTGTGCAAGGAAAAATATGTTATCAAATCGCAAAATCATTGCATGTCCATGAAGAGAACATAGCACATTGATTAACTAAACAAAAAATTACGATTATCCCAAGAATATTATAAATCAGCAGCAATAATAGTATTACAATCATTTCGTACAAATAAGTATGTATAAATTAACGTGGCATGAATGAATTGGGTGTAAAAATGTATTATGCGTTCACATAATTAAAAGAAAAAATAATTGTCATCATTTTTCAATCAACCTCTTCATACGACATTAGATTGTACATGCTAATTTATATAAAATTATTTGTGACTCTATCATTATTGATGAATCAATAGTAGCTGCCTTGGTCTTCGTCAGATTGACTGTCATTGGTATCTGGTTTTTCACACATAGGAGAGGTATAGTAAAAAGGGCCAACCCTGTACTTGATAATGTCACGAAACACTGAGGTGGGCGATCGCATGAGCTTTACTCCTATCTTTCCTCCAGCAAAATTAGTGGCAATGTTGCAGTCTGCATGAGTTGATGAAACCAATCTCACTGAGCATAATTTAGCTTTCAATTCCTTGCCGTTAATGATTCTGTCCACGGTCATGTAAAATTGGCCTTGCTCATCCGTCTCATCACTTTTGTAAAACATCACTCTGCTCCTATCATCCATGCAAGTCAGAGACACGGTAACACCTGCAATTATACATACAGAACAGTTTTTTTTTTTGTTTTATGTTAAAGTTAGTTGTGAAAATAAAAGTTATGAAAATTTATTTTTTCTGTTTATATATAAATATTTGAAAATCAAACATAAGTGAAAAAAGATAAATTAACAAATTTTAAAAATGTTTGAAATTAATAATATTTCAAGCTTCAGATGTTTATATCCTCTTATAAATTGTATTTATTACTTGGGTTCTTGATAATTTTTTCCTATTTCATTTCATCCATGGATTTTAAATAGTAAAAAATACAAAAAAAAAAAAATGTAAAACACAGTATTAAAGAGTAAGTGTGTTTCTTCACCAAAGAAATTAACTAATAGAAACATGTATGCATAGTGGTTTCTGAAGGTAAAAAGGTTACATTTATCCTTTAACAATAATAGTGCTTTTTTTTTTTTCTTTTTTAAACTACTTTACCACCATGTTTTTTTTTTCTTTTTGAAATTATTTTATCACTAAGCAGGAAATGAGATATTAAAAGTTTCAAAAACCCAAATTGATAAAACTAAATTTGAATAGAGATGAAAATGTCATTTTCCCATTATATCGGATGGTAAATCACATCATTAAATGGCACAGATATATAAGAAAAGTGAATGTTAATTGGTACCCTTGAGGGGATTGGAGCCATTAACCCATTCCTTGTAGCTTTTGAAGCAGTTCTGGCACAATACTTGACCACCCACATGTATGACTCCTGCTGAAGCATCCCCATAATTAGCCACCGCCAAGTTGGTGCACCCCATGAAAAATGCTGCGGATAACATCAAGACCATAGACAACATAGTTGCCATTTCTCTTCCTCTATTCTTCGATGATTTGCAGATGGATGCTGAATATATTTTCCAAGAACTTGTCCTCTTATATATATATATATATATATATATATAATCAAGTTAAATGTGTGTTTGTTGGTGGAATACATAGAGTGGAAGGGCACTACTTGAGTCGTGCAAAGCATTTTGAAAGTTTGGTATTGATTTTATAGGAGGTCGTCGCATATTATGCGCACTGCAGCCAACATCAAGTTAATAAACATTTGATTAATTAAAATAATATATTTCTAATCACTTCCTGGGCTAGGCCCGAACTTTTCAAGTGATGTACGGATCGGCCCACACCTCCCTAGTACCTTGTATTCATTTCAAGTGCAATATATATATATATATATATTTTTTTATTTTTTTTTTAATGTGAGAAAGGTCATCTCTAGTACTTTTAAAAGCAAAAGACTCGCTAGTTTTGTTGGTGACTTTTTCTAATCAAATCCCCACAATCCTGCACTGCCCAACCAAAATAACCATCATCACAAATAAAAATAACAACCAATGCAGATATAAAATCTTCCATTATTGCCATAACTTAAGCACTCCATTAATTCATTTCTGCCATGGCTCATACTCCTCAAAAATCCAAATCAAACGCAAACAAGCAACGGCCAAAGTCTCAATTAAGCTACTTTAACCCACACATACAAAACCAAATTCAATTAACAACCATCAAATTATGCAGCATGGAATTTCCTTCTGATATAATTTATAATATCCTTCTGAGACAACCTGTAAAAGTACTTTTGCGTTTCCGATGTGTCTCTAAAGCTTGGTCCAACATAATTGATAGTCACTCTTTTGCACACGCGCATGCTATTGCTGCCACCGAAGAATCTCACCATCTGCCTCTAAATTTATCTGCGAATCGAGATGGCGTATTCCCATATATATATGATGGCCATGCCTTGAAGCAAAGTGAACACGCCCTATTCCCATACATATATGATGATGATAATGCCTTGAAGCCAGGTGAATATCCCACCATCTTAGATTTCTCTAACGAACGTGACACACCAATTTATTTTGTTGCTTATGGTTTCATATGCTTTGGAGAATCGTCATGTCATATTAACGATCACGTCCATTTATGGAATCCTCTCAGAAGAGAAGTTTTACGTCTACCAAAACTCGGGTTTTATTGCGATTACCAGCACGATTACTATGATGCATACGGGGGCTTGAGAGCACATTTTGGAATGGGCTATGACAGTGCAACTGGTACTTATAAGATTGTTCAATCGTATCCGGTGAGAGAGCCATCAGACTATAAGATTGCGGTTTATACATTGGGGAAGGATGATTCTTGGAGAATAATTCCATCCTCATTGGCTTTACGTCCTGATGACTATGATGAATTTGGTGTGTCCGCATGCGGAGACATGCATTGGATAAGTTTCGACGAAAATAATATACATATGTGTATATTCTCATTTGACTTCAACAAAGAGGAATTCAAAAAAATCGATCTCCCAATAGACTATAATATGGTACCACGTTCACCTTCGTTGATAAACCTGAGGGGAAACTTGGCTCTGGTTGCGTTTCCCACTGATGATTATGATGGTGAGATAGAATATATTTGGATTGAGATATGGGTACTAAAGATCATTATGAAAGAAATGAGTGGTTTAAAGTATATAAAATTAGTACTTATGAAGATGGTGACAGGATTGAAGAAGAAGATTTTTGGGGCGAATCGTTTTGCTCTACTGTTGTTGCCGGTCGTTGGATGGTTTTGGATACTTTTCGCCAAGATAATAAATTTGTTCTTGATCTAGAAAACAATGATTGTCATCTTAGGGATTGTCCTGTGCCGAAAAATTTTGATCACTATGACACAATCAAATTTACCGGGAGTATTCTTTCTTTTAAAAACTTAAGTAATCCATTTGCGGTGGTTTCCTGATGTCATGGATAGGTTTCTCTTAATTTTTGTTAATAAATTATTAAAAAATTTATTCTCATGTTTAATTATTCTTTTCAAGTTGTCATTGCTAGCTAGTTCATTAATTCTTATAATTCATTTTCCTGCAAATATTATGATGCATAATATGATAACTCTTGGATCACTTTTAATTTGAATTTGATTGAATCATTTTATAGTTGGAGCTGAAAATTAATCGTTATTGACTTTTTGAACAAAATCATATCACCGTTAACTGCTATCGGTTAACTAGTTTGACTAGTGCAAATGACCGTTTTACTGAATTTTAAATAATCTTTTAACTATTTAGAATTATAGGTTAGTCATTAATTTCTAGAAACCTGCAAATCAAATTTGGTTTGACTATTCTTGCTAAACGGTTCACGGTTAGAATGTTATTCATTTCTAGAATTATCTTGTCATTTAATCGCCACCATTTATTTCCGTAAATGTAAAACAAATTGTGCTTATTCGTTTTGCTGAACGGCACAAGGTTAGAAATCAATACCTCTCTAAAAATTATTGGTTAACCGTTTACAGCAAACGGTTCACTGATATTTTCCAGAATCGGTATTTTTATAGATTTTCGCAGAGAATAGTTTTCTAGTTAAAGTTAACGTTTATCCAAATTCATCGGCTTTTAAGAATTTATCTATTAATGAAAGCTCCAACATTTTTAATAAAAAATATATAAAGTTTATTATCATCAAAATCAATTTTATAGACATATAGATGCTAACACCATATTTGCTTTTTAAAAGTGGAGCATAAAGTTAGTTATTTTGACTTGGTCATATTTTTGATAAACGGATGTTATAAAATCATTTAGTGAATTTTTCACCATGGATACTCACCTGATAGTTATGTGTGTTTACCAACCTGTGTATATGAGCACTGAACATGAACTCATTTAGGTCTCTTAAGTGTTATTTAAGATTTTTTTTTTTTGAGAAAACCTTTTAGTTCTTAGTTATCATAAAAGTTTTTTTTTTTTTTTCCCTTTAATACGTTTTTAGGATTGAGCAAGATTAGGAAAATAAAAATGAGATAATAGTCTGTGATGGTTGATTCTTCGAGTTCGTTTTTATTGTAAACTCTTTACTATTTTGAGTTTGACACAATGTTTTGGCTTTTATATTTCAATGTTCGTGTAGTTCTACACAATGTAATAAATTTTCATATTATTCGATGAATATTTCAATTCTAGTACCAATCGTAAATTTTTTATTCTGTTTTTTTTTTAATTATTTTAGAAAAAACCTTCTTACTATAGTTTCATTATCTTTGTAATACCCTTGTATCAATATTTACTTGATACCATAGTATCGTTATGTACGTGATGTCCTAAAATTAAAATGATTTTGACTATAGTGACATAAAACTACTTATACTATTTTCACTAGCATGGACTATGCTGACACTAAAACTCAATGTTAACGAAACATGTTGCTCACACCAAAATGATATCAGCGAAGACCATTTTTCTCCTAATGCTATTTTCATTTTATGAGCTCTATTCTTATTAGCTGTTAGTTGGATGGTTTTCTACATCTTTCGCCATTATGATAAATTTATTCTTGATCTAGAAAATAATGATTGTCGTCTTAGGAAATGTCCAGTGCCATAAAATTTTGTCCGTAATAACAAATTTAAATTTACGAGGAATGTTCTTTCTTTTAGAAACTTGGGCAATCTAATTGCAGAGAGGTTCCCTGACATCATGGATCGGATAGACTTCTCCTAATATGTTGCGCAAATTTAAGTTGTACTCGGGAGATGTTGGGCATAAAAAGTGCCAACAATGTATAGGTCCACAAAAAGAGATTTTTGTCTACTTATCTTCGAATATTTGAGGGCAGCAAGAGCATTGCTCTCTTACCTCATGTGTATGAATATTTTGATGCGCATGATTGCTGAAAGATACGCTAAGCAAATGCTCAAGCAGCACTTATATTTTGTGCTTAAATCATTAAAATTATCAGGCCGATAACATCGAGTATTGAGAAGAAAAGCTAATTATAATGAAAATTGCAATTCCTTGGAACATCTTAGTAATCAATGCCAGTGATCAATAATGATCACATTGCTCTTAACGTTTCTTTAGGCCTAAAGCTCATGCAATGAGCTCTCAAAAGAGGGGAAAATATAGACACGCACGCACACACTTATATGTATACATTTATATATACTGCTCTTAGCGTTTCTTTAAATACCTCTCAACGCCCTAGCAAATTGCTTCTCCATTTTTTACCTGCTAAAGCATGTAATTTTCTTCTTTTAATCTTTTTCTTTTCTTACGCTTATGATTTTCTTTTTAATTTTAAGATGGCAAATCTTGAATTAATATTCTCGAAGATTGAGTGCAGTGGCATATTTTCTCAGAAATGCTTCTAAAAAAAAAAAAAAAAAAAAAAAGGTTTTCTCAGAAATGTATATGGGATTCGAATGCTGTTGAAGAGTTTAAAACAAGATGGAGGGATGACATCGAAAATGCAAAATTGGATGATAATGAGTGGCTCCACGGAGTTTATGAAATTCTATCAAAGTGGGTGCCTAAACATGTAAATTTTGGTCGAATTTATGAGGGATTTAAAGAAATTTACATCCTTTAGCAAGTAAAAATGAGGAATAAGCCATCTGCAAGGGTAAGGTGCAGAGATAGAGACGGAAGAGGAGTGATTGAATTTTTTTTTTTTTTTTTTTTCTGATAGAGTGATTGAATTCATTTGCTTTTTCTTTTTCACTTTATTCGGGGCCCCAGTGTGTAAAGTGTTTGACTTACGTTTTTGTCAGCAGGGTCCCACGATGACAGCAAATCTTGGCTATTCAATTCTGTTAACGTCTCACACACAATTCACAATTTTCGCGTGTCCGCATATTAGCATAACCGTGTGTGTATATAATGACTAAGGTGGCGTTTGTTTTTTAACTTAATGACTTAAAAGTGATTTAACTTTATTAATTAAGTTAATTAGAAGTGTTTGTTTTTATAACTTAATGAGATTTTTTAGATAATTTTGACTTAATAAAATAAGTTATTTTTTTTTACTTTTTACTGAATTGAGAAATCTAAATTAATATCCTTGTTTTATAATTTATTTTTCATGTCTATCCCAAAACTCATCCATAGACATTTACCCAACATAATAATCTCATCATTATTTTTTAACCATCATTGAATCGCTCATCACTTTGCTACTCTCATCTAGTTCTTAAATCTCCTATTAATATATTATTTTACTTATAAATGTTAAAATATTATGGTATTTAATATATTATTTATTTGACATTCAAATTTAATAAGGATACAAATGTAAAAATACATATTTTCAGGTTTTTAAGTTGAAAAAAACAAACAACTTAATACTTATTTTCTGAAATTCAGACGAAAAAATAAACATATTATTCAGATTCGTATCTGTGATCTATTCGTAATCTGACTAATTCGCGCCTATTCGTATTTCGCATAAAAAACAAACGGCACCTAAATGTGTGTCTGGTTTCTATATTTTAAAAAAATATCTTAAAAGATTTTTATAATTTAATATATTATATTTTATTTTATTTTTTACTTTTACAATAATAATCTTGTAATAATAGTCTTGACATTGATTAATTTATCTATAAAAATTTAAGTAAAAAACTTATTAAATCTAATTTATCTATGAAAGAACTAGTATTTATTTATAAATAAAATTAATATCAGCTAATTTAAAGTAATGTTTAATATCATTGAAGCAATTTTGTTAATAGTAATTTTATTAAAAAATTATTTTCGAAATTAACCTTAAAAGTAAAATAATAACATAAAAAATTGTGAAAATTTTTATGTTAATTTTAAGGTTAATTTGATAAATTAATATTTTTTTCTTTTCATTAATGTCTTTAAGAAAACAAGAATATTGTTACGAGGGTATTATTATAAAAAGAAATAAAATGCAACGTTAGGAGTGTAATATATTAACAGTAAGGGTGTTTTGAGATATTTTTTAAAATATGAGGAATAAACAAGTTCTTAAGTCAAAATATAAAGAATAAACGAGAATTTATCTACTTATCTAGTCTAATATTTTGTATTTGTTAAAATCCAAGAAACTATTAAGTCATACGATTTAGTAGTATAATGTCATTATATTATTAAACAATATGACTTAATAGTTTTTTCGAACTTTAATAAAGTTCAGGATCTTAAATTCGAACAGATGTTTGGACCTTGAAATATTTTTTAAGTGTGTCTGTTAAAATTAAGTTTGATATGAAACTAACCATTTTGAATGTCCATGCTGTGTAACTCTTAGTTTCCCCATTAATCTTCCTCTTACTTTGCATTCTCTCATTTGACGATCCTTTATACCTTGTATTTATGAATTGTTTTCTTTTTTAGAAGTTAATATTGTAAACCTATAAAATACTAAGGTTTCTAGCATTTGGTCAGGATTGACACTCCTAAGCCATAGTGTTTTGCTGCTCCTTAAGGCCTGGATCCAAAACCGAAAGGAAACAATGCTGTCGTATCCTTTGTTTCTTAGATAAAAACCTATTCAAACCAAAAACTAGCAAGTCATACCATTAGACATGCCTCAATCGCATTTTCTGAGATCATATGGCTTGTGATTCCATTGTTATAGTTTCTTACAAATGAATTTTTCTCTCATGGCCTTAATGTTGTATACTTTACACGGCTCCTAGAGCCCTGGCTGCTCGGACCCGGTCTCTCTATTATTTAACACTCTATACAATCTACCCCCACATCATTTCTCCCCAGTAATATGCTTATCTTTGGTCAAACAACCATGCTTTAGTCAAAGCTCATTCATAATCACACCACAGGAATCAGTAGGTTACATTAACGCTTGAGGAAGTCCGTGGTCCTCACTCTGAACTCATTACTTGACGGATCAACGAATTGTTAATTTACAAAGCACACTGTAAGGTTGAAAATCATTTCAAGAGCAGGTGTAGAAAGGTTGAAATTGCATCCAAATAAAAATTAGGGTTCCGATAACGATATGGTTAATTGATGGTTTTAGACGTTTACAAAACACATTGTAAGGTGTAAATAGCCACGACCTTAAATTAATTCTCCTCCGAAGTTGGTATGAGGAAAAATAAATCATTCTTTAAGGCGGCTAAGCTTGTCCTTACTTATAGGAAAATTAAAGCGAATTACATTGCTCTCCTCAGATCCGTGCGGCGTTCGCTTGACAGTGTTGAATTCTTGAATAAGTTACAGTGACACGTGATCATAATTGATTTTGATGGTGCTTTTCCACATCCGTTGCGTCATACCCTCCCAGTGGCTTAATATTAAATTAATAAGATTAGCAAATTGTTGATAAAAATATCTCCCTCAATACTGCATGGTTCACATTAGTTCATTCACCTACCATTACACAAACATTGCAATTGCATGCCTAGTTCATATTGGGTTAATGAAGAAGTTTAAAAAAGTGGCAATTTAAATTGACCGTTCAAATAAAGGAGGCTATGACTATTATTTCCGAAAGCAATGCAGTCCAACTTTTGTGGCAGATGTTTATTTGGTTTACCTACCCACCATGACCAACGCATATTCCTCCGCACATTCTAGCACTCCATGTTAGCTTCATTTTGACTCTTCGGTTGAAGCAAAATTAGCTAGCTACAGCCACAAATGCCCTGAAAAATATCTCAACATTCCAATTTATTTATTATTTTTTTTATTTTTGACTGGTGTCCCAATTTAAAGGATGCAGTTTACAGAGATCAAAACATTTTAAGATGTGTTATTGCTGCTAATTTGTCACATGGTATTGTTTGTTCGGCATAGAGAAATTGAAGAATGGTTCATAAATTAATTAACTTTTTATGATGATGAAAAAGGGTAAATTTCACATTATTCTCCCCTGAATTGATTATTTTTAAATTGTTCATCTTATTTTTAAAAATCTTAAGTTCTCCATAATTTCAAGATAATAGAGGCGAGCTGATGATTTTTCTTTTTTAATCTTCTTAATAAAAATGAAGGTAAATTAAAATTTTTTACACTAAAAAAGACTATTTAAAAATAATCCATTCTCAAAGGGAGTATGAAAAACCAAGCTATTAAACTAACCATGATGAAAACCAACCTATTATCATCAATTTATTAATAAGATTTTGAAAGACTATTTAAACTAACCATGATGAAAAACCAAGCTATTAACATCAATTTACTAATAAGATTTTGAATTGTTTGGATAACGGACTTAGTTCTTTTTTCCACTAAATTTGATGATTTTATAATAGTATATTTACAACACATGAATCTATACAATAAATTTCATGCATCAATATACATAGCTAAAATTTTCTCACAAATACAACAGAATAAACGTAAAAATTAATAGTACTTCTAACATATATATTTATATAGCCAAAATGATCATTGATGAGCATTTTGCTGGTTTTATTTATACTATAATATATATAAGGATCAAGAAACCACACAAATCTCGCTCATATGGAAGGAGAGAGATAGAGTTTTGCTATTATACAGCACAAGATGTTAGGGAGAAAGCAGCCTGACACCATGTTGACAGAAGCAAAGACAAAAAAACAACGACGTTTTTATTCTGATTTATCCAGCGAAGCTCCAGGCTTGTGGGTTGGCGCTGGGCCATCTCGCTTTCTGATGTGTATCGGAGCCGGGCGGCGCTGCTGCCCGGAGTTATTGACTATGAGAGACTGAGGTACCGGACGAGGATGCAAGTAATCAGTAGGGAAGGAATGATATTGCTGCTGCGAAGGAAGTGATGACGCTTTTTCAGCAGCAGCTGACGTGTCGGCGGCGGCAGCGGCGGCGAAAGCAGGCTTCGATGTTCTTGGGTAAAAGAAATCAGTTGGGAAAAAGTTGTATTGAAGGCCGGCCATCGCTGCAAGTCTGTAGCTGATGATTCTCTTTTCCCGGACTTGAGAAAAAAGACTTAACTGTTCTGTTTGGACTTTGGCATATTTATAGAGGAAAAAAAAAAGAATGAGAGGTTTAGGGAATTGTTTACCCTTCAAGAAAATTGGATGCCAATTTGTTTATGTTCGGTAGGCATATGCGCAGGGATATTTTGGTATTTTTACTTTGGAATATTTATACGTGTTACTGTTTTGTTTATTAGCTTAAAAAACATGAGCAAAATATGCTAATTGGCTTGATTTGAAAATAAATATTTGTATGGCTCGTTGCTGGAGACAACAACTAAGATGAATTATCAATTTTGCATGTGACTATGTCGCTACGTTGGCAGTGGCAGGTCCAGTCCGTTTGTGCAACGAACGGTAAGGAGTCAGTCATGAACCTGAGTGAGTTTTTTTTTTTTTTCCTTCTTTTTTTTAAAGGAAATTCATGTGAGTAAAGAGTGATCAAATGTAATTAATAAAAAAAATTAGAGTTAAATCATAGTTATATACTCTCATTACTTATCACGTGACATAAAATTTTAAAAAATTCAAGAGAGTTTAGACTAAGAGATAAGCATAATTCTGTGAAATCATTTGAATTTTTGTGTGCTTGATTCGAAAAACTAAAGAGAAAATGACCAAAAGAGTCTAAAAAATAACCCTCCTAACAAAAAAAGTCTCGAAGATAACCCTCCTAACAAACATAATTCTTTTCATGAAACTACTTATAAGAGGCATTTGCCTGTTCATGCTTATGTCAATGCACTTACCAAGCACATTGCCAAAAAATTTCGTAATGCACATATTAAAATAATCTTTTCAAAATCCACAAAAATGTATTTATTCATTATGATTCCAGTTTAAAGTCTAATTTACTTACTTCCAATCAAAGGTTTCACATTTCAAAAGTCGTTTATAAATACTCTCAATCTTATTCTAGGAATCCCAACATTTCAATTGCACTTAGTAGGACTTCACGTATCACATATCACATAATGAGCCCAAGTCACTTGTAGGCGACTTACCGGACATGTCACGTATACCTCCCAAAAAATGATCACACATCTCAAAAGAATTATGTTTATTAACTGTATTTGTAATTTATGACACACACACACAAAATCTGTTATTATGCTAAGTTCTATGAAAGTTCATATTGGGGTGATGAGTAGGAAAAAAAATGAAGAGGAGACTGGTTGATTAAATAGCATTGTTTACTTGATTAAAATGAATAAATCTCATATAAATCTCATATTTTATACTATAAAACTGAAGTTTCTAGATTGTTATTTACACTAATACATTATTTATCATAAGCTACACCGACTCTATGTTTAGTTTGAAGAAATGAAAGAAGAGGAAAGGAAAAAAAGAGAAAAGAAATAAGGGGGGAAGAGATAAATTCCATATCAAACTAAATAATAAAATTGACATTGATCCTCTTTTCTCTCATTTTCTCTTCTCATCTCTCCTTTCCATTTATTTGCGCTTCTCTCATTTCTTTCAACCAAACATGATCTAAAATCATGTCATTACGTAACTAACATACATGTAACTGTATTGTGGCGCAAATTTTGGGAAGCTTCTATCATACTGTCTAATATAAAGCCACGTCGTCATGGCACCTCAACTAGCCTTGATAGTTTTGCTCAGTTTTGTTGAATACTCAAACAATTTGCAATTTAATAGAAGTTTTAAGACATCAAAAAGAAAAATTTAGTGGTGGAATTTAAAGTTTGTAACTAGGTTCTAAAGGGATAAATAATTTAATTTTTTAAAAAAATTTAAAATTTGAAATGCATCTTTAATAGATTTTTGAGATTCACATGAGAGTGAATATGTGGATCCTTATTATCGTATACACTTATTTATTAAGTAATCCTAGTTTGGTTAAGTTATAGTTTTTAAATAATTAATGTTAGTTCTTGTACAAATAATCGGTTATGAAAGAATTAGTTTTACATTTGGTAAAATATGTTTTTAAACTCTGTGAGTTTTAAAAGCAGTTGTATATATTTAGTAAATTTTATTGTTAAACTACTATAAGAATGCAAATGATTAAAACAAACACAATATTGAGTAAAATTTATTTTCACATTTATAAACATGTACATATAAATAAATATGAATATTTTATTTACTTTTTATTTTATTAAATTCAATATAATTGGTAATAATAATAATCTCTTTAAATTTAATGATTTTATTTCCTAGTTGAATAAAAATATTTATTTTTATAATGTATGTGAGGATACATTTGAAATTGTAACAAGTATAAAATTGAGTTTCAAAATAAGATTTTGAAAAGATATTCCTTTCATACTTTTCAAAAAGATGGAGTGATTTTACAAAAGTAAATTTAAAAGAATACCAAACACTAAATTTAATTTTTAACTTTTTAAAATTACTTTTAAATCTTTTAAAAGCAATCTCAAACGAGTCTTAAATGTAGCAGCCATCCCCTATGTTCTAAAAATTTTTATAAAATTTAAGAATGGCTAATATTCCTTATGATGAGTATTAATGAAGACATACATACAACAGGGATGCTTGAAATAATTGTTAAAAACATAATGATTAATTTTATAATTGATTCAAACCTTAAGGACTAAATGAGTTTTTATAGTTACTTTTTCGCTTTTGTGATATGCTACCACAAATATTTAATTAAGATTCCACTCCTCGTTTTTTTTTGGGAAATTTACAAAAATAGCTAAAAAAAATTTGCTATTTTCACAACTAACCCCCTAAAGATTTTCCTATTAACATTGGCCAAAACTCTCCCCCTTTACCGAAAATACCCCTCCCATAACTCCTTCCTCTCCTTCATCTCCTTCCTCTCTCTCCTCTCTCGCTTTCTCTCACCGCTGAATTCTCTCCCAACGTGTTCACTCGTTACCGACAGTTTCCCGGAGTCATTCTTAGCAATGAACATCACCAAAATTCCCATCAAGAACTGAAATTAAAGATTAGGTCAAAAACCATAAATTTCTATTTTCTATGATGAGGTTTTTGTGTTGTGTCGGTGATGATGAGTGAAGATTGAAGATTTGAGTGTATGGGTGAAATTGTTGGTGCATGAGTAAGGAAGTTGCCGTGGGTATGGAGAAGGATGCTTAAAAGTTGTTTCCGCGCACGATCTGCGATCAGGTGCGACAAGCGTTGTCAAAATTTCGGCGACAGCCGCGCACCAAGCGGAGTGCGTCGTCAGACGAACATTTTGCGCGACAGTGCTGTTGCACGAAATTTGCGCGTGTGCCTCGCACGAAGTTTGGTGCGACAGGTGCGACAGGTGCCGTCACTTGTATGGTGCGGTGCCTCGCGACGAAGTTTGGTGCGATAGGTGCCTCGTCACTTATTTGCGCGACAAGTGCCTATCGATTTGATTTGGTGCAAGATGTAATCGCACTAAAAAAGGAGAAAGGAAGTTGATTTTGGTTTGTAAATAAGGGTAATTTGGGGAGAATACCTTGTGTTTGGCTAATGTTGATAGGAAAAAGTTTAGAAGATTAATTGTGAAAATAGCAAAAATTTTTAAGTTACTTTTATAAATTTCCCTTTTTTTTTTTCATTTTATAAACCATTCCAATTTTTCCCCCAAAACGAAAAAAGTCATGGAGGCTTTTTATTGCTTCAATCCATCTATTTCTTATCAATACTTCCTTTTAAGCTCTATTAAGGGACAGTTTAGTGATGCTATAACTTTGAAATAATTATTGTTAATTGTGTTATAAAATTAATTAGTTGTGAAGAAAATAAGTTAAACATTTAGTAAAATTTATTTTTAAAAGTGCTATGAGTTTTTAAAGCAGACATATATGTTTAGTAAATCTTATTATTGAACTATTGAAAGAATTTAAATAATTGAATTAGATATAATGTTAAATAAGATTTAGTTAAAGCACTTATAAACATGCATATAAAATTTCTTTTGTTGTGTATATAATAATTGATTTTAAATAAATATTTTGTATTATTAATTTTATTTTTTATTCTATTATCTTATTATAATTGGTAATAATAATAATTTTTAAAGTTAATTATTTTATCTTCTAATTAATAGGAATAATTTTAGATTTATATGAGGATATATATATATATAGAATTATATTAAGTATAAAAGTAATTCTCAAAATTAGATTTTAAAAAATTACTTCTTTCCTATATTTTAAAATCTGTTTTAAGATTAAATAATTTTAGAAAAAATACTTTTTAATAAAATTTATTTAATATCAAATTTAATTTTTAATTTTTCAAAATTACTTTTGAACTTTGAAAAACAATCCCAAATACACCGTAAATAATTCAGTTTGCTGGTTAAGCTCGTGCCATCTCTTGCAAAACAAAAAATATATAATATATAAATAAATAAACTATTGGTGCAAATTGCTGACCGCCCACTATGTTGACTATTGAGTAAATAAAATCAATGGCCAAAACCAAATAAATACTAATTATGTTTAAAAAAATTTGGGAAACTCGGTGACATGTTGACTTCAGTGTTTACAATAATGGAGCCCCCTACGTTACGATTAATTAACATACCGCCGTTCACAACAATAGTGGTGGGTGGATTTCACGACCATTGTTATTGTGAGTGGCATACGCTACGTTAATTGTACCGTAGTGGATCCCTTACAATAATAATAAAAGTTTCTCTCAGCTAACTCCTGGTCACCGGTCAGCAATCAACAATATTATTTAAACGAGATAAGCTCCTCGGCTTGTAGACTCAGCTGGGAGCTTCATTTTTATATTTTGTTGCCCGTCAACATTTATAATCAACTTCAACTGTAGCCCTGATAACGAGATAAGCTCAATGAAAAAGAAAAATGAAACAAAAAAGGAAATTGAAAGATTTATTAAAATGTAATGAACAGAGGATTAATTAGATTTGTTTCAATGTCATAAAAAAGATTAGAACTGAAAAATGTCCATTAACGCAGTCAAGAACGTTTCACACAACATGGGTTCAGCAATAAAATTAAATAACCTCACTTAACAATTCAAATGTCTTGCCTCCAAAGTGATTCATGCTATTCACTCTATTTTGAAACAGGTTTTTCCTCTCTAAAACTTTTTCAAGAGCTCTACAGTAATTTTGATGGCCAAATTTTGTAGAGAATAATCTTATCTTTTATATAAGACTTAAAAAACCTAAGAGTGAAATTTATATGGGATCCTTAGGATTTTTTGGATACGTTTGGGATTGAGGTTGGATAGTTGTATCTTTAGTTACAGCACTAAAATATTTTGTAGACACTAGCTGTTATAACTTAAAAACTATATTGATATGATTTTTCACTTGTATTATAAAAAATATATTATATCTTTAAAAATTTTATCAAAATTATTATTTAAAATTTATATTTACTACATATTATCAATTTCTTTCACAAATAACTATATTTTTAAAAGTTCTGACTTAATTCCAAACAGGGACCTTTATCTTTAGTAGTGGGATTAAGGTAAAACTCTTTATCTCATATGGATAGAACTCTTATCCTTAAACTTAAAATAATTCAAAATTTAAATTTGAGATATTATCTATTTATTTATTTGAAGAAACTGTTTTAAATTGTTTTCTCAACATAATATATAATTTCAATATAGTATTAATTAAGTTAATATACTGATGTGGGATCCTAGAAATTTGTCATTTCTGTTTCAGATTAAAACTTTCTTTTCCATAGAAGTCCTAACTGTCAATAATTTTATAACATAATGAAGTAAAGAAAGAAAAAAATAATATGTAAATTTTTTTTACCACATCACTCTTATTTTTGAAGGTATTATACAGCACAGACTCTTCTCGATATGAGTCTCAATTTCAATTATTAATTTCTTTTGACTCATTTGTTTCTTCTCATAAATTTGGTGAGCATTGATGGTTTGCAAAATTAGACATGAACATGAATAAAGAGCGATCCATTCAGATTTTGTTTTATCAACATTTGTTTTCTTTGTTTATAAAAAATTAAAATCTTTACGTGAAGTCCTAAAGTACACTAAAGAATTTTTTGGGTAAATATTCAGTTAGTCCCTATATTTTGACTTAAATACTTATTTAATCTTCATATTTTAAAAATATCTCAAAGTAGCCTATAGTTAAGTACGTCACATTCTTACCTTCACTTGTTCTTTTCTTTTATAATAATACTCTTTCAACAATATTCTTTACATTAATTAATTTATTCATAAAAAATTCAATTATTAAGTTAGCCAATAAATATCAGTACAAAGAATTAGTATTTTTTATACTTGCACAACAATCTTGTTAATAAATATTTATAAATAAGTTAATATAAATTAACTTTAATGTTTAACTTATCTTTGATAACAAAGATTATGAAAGAGAGCATGACTAAGGTCTGGAGAGCAAGAAAAAGGTTGTCTGCTTGTTAGGAATCATCTTAGAAATAATTATTTTTATAAAAATTCCATTTACCAAATTAATCCTAAAAGTAAAATAACAACATTAAAATTTGTGTTAGTTTTTATGTTACTAAGGTTAGTTTTTATGTTACTAAGGTTACTTTGATAAATTATCATTTTTTTATCCCCAGAAATAATGTTGCATATTATTGTAAAAAGAAAGAAAAAGTAAGGGTAAGACCATAATATATTTAACTACGAGGGTGTCTTGAGGGTATTTTTTTCATTATTTGGACTATGTGAGTATTTAACTCAATATAGGAGCTACACAAGTATGGGTGAGGTTATTTGAACCCAACAAAATACTCACTACACCCATTTACTAAATAAATCCACCCTTAAATTTTAAAATTTTAAATTTTACTCAATAAACCTATCTAAAAACCCAATATACCCTTATGGAACCCAACTATTATAATAATATGTTTTTACTTATTACACCCATTAAATTCATTTAAAATTAATGAATGATCAAATTTATTAAATTGAAAACTAAAAGATTATACAAAACATAAACAATACTCTCAGTTATATATTTTGGAGCAAAAATTCCAACGTGAAGTAAGCAAAGCCAAAGCAAAATGGCTGGAGCAGCTAATAATGGTAAAAGTGAGAGCCCTAGTAAAGTGGTACCACTACCTGATTTTGGGAAAGAAGCGATAATATATCCAGTATTTCAAAAAAAAAAATTAGTAAGACGTCTACAAAAAAACTTTTGGTATTGATAGAAAAAAAAAATCCAAAATCCAATATTTTAATCTGAAAAGTCTCTAGTATTCCTTGAATTGATTCTTCCTTCATTTTCTCTGACTCCATGAAGGTTTAATTTTGATAAGAAAGTCAAGCGGAGTCAATAAAGAATATCAATTTAGGGTTTAAGAAAAGTAAAATAAGGTTGAATGTAAAATGGGTTCAAAGAGTAAATTTTATTTTGAAAACTATATTTTAATAGGTAAAATTGTAATTTACTTTAGGAATACTTTAATAATTAAAATTTATTTTAAAAAGTGGGTCCAATAAGTAATTTGGTGAGTTCAAATAGCCCCACCCCACAAGCATTTATCCCTTATTTTCTTTAATAAAAGCTGAAAATTTGTCAGAAAAAAAAAATTGCTTACGGGGTCTCAAATATCCTATTTCAATATTGACTTTTTGTTTGATTATAGATATATTACAATTTGAAATTTATCTAAGTCTAGATTATAATACATTTATGAACAAATTAAAAATATATTGATATGATTTATTTTTATTATTTTATATTTTCATTCAACCAGTATATTTATGGCACATCAGTTTAAACAAAAATTCATCAACCTTAGATTCTTATTAATTATTATTTTTTCATCGCGATGGGTATTAAGGTTATTGAAGGTGTACTATGACGGAAGTTTGTCGAAGCTCCTCAAAACAAATACTGATTCACCTAAATAAATTTGTAGAAGTAGTGAAACCAGGTCGAATCCCAAGAGAACTATGTTATTAATTTCTCAAAGTTTAAAACAAAAATAATTTCCCAAGAAAACTGGATTTTCGAGCTTTCTGCCAATAAACGGCGAACCGTTAGTAGTTAGCGGTGAACCGTTTATTTGGTGAATGTTTCTGGGAGTTAACCGGCTAACCGGTTAAGGAAAACGGAAGACCGTTTACGGGTTGTGACCTTTCTGGAATTTATCGGCTAACCGTTTAAGGAAAACGGCAAACCGAATTCGGGTTGGCTTGGTTCTGGAATTAATCGGCTAACCGTTTAGGGAAAACGGAAAACCGAATCTCGTTCGTAACCTACGGGCTAATCGGCTAGAGTTAGAGTAACCGGCAAACCGAATGTTTGGTCCTTTTTCTCTATCGGTTCTGGAAATAAATGGTTAGCCGTTTGAGATTAACGGTTCGCCGATAGAGGTTAACGGTTCGCCGTTAGTGATTAACGGTTAACCGTTTTTCTGGGTTTTTAATTTTCTTCTTTTTTAACAAGGAATAAAATAAAATAAAATTAAATAAAACAAGATGTAAAAATTAAGCAAAGAAAATCAATCTTACCAAACTTCCAATCCAAGGGTGTCAATTCCATCCAATTGCAACTTTGATCATAGGCATAAATATAAATTACTCAATCCAAGAACTTAGTCTACTTAATCGGAAAAGCCGTAGAAAGTAATTATTCTCCTAATACATTAGACTCAAACAATCGCCTAAATCCAAACTTATCACCAATTTAACTGGGCATCATCGTTCCATATCAAATTTAGTGATAGCATTAAGAATAGTGAGAATGACTAAAACAAGATCAATTAATTCAGATTACTCCAATTTAATCAATTTGTATTTTTATTTCCCTAGAGCCTATCATGCAAGCTATGTAATTGCGGCCGTCAATATACACACACATGAGCCAACTCCTTGCTACTCAATTCAATCATTCATGACAATTACGGATCACAAACTCATGACTAGCGATAGAAAAATAAATATTGAATTAAGGCGTCAACTCAATCAATATAAATAATTCATAGATAATGAGAACAAGAAAATAAAAATTACTTGGATTGAAGAAATTCTTGTTAAGTTCAAAGCCTCACAAAACTACAATCGGAATTTGATTACCCTTGGATCAGAATTAAAACCTTAGCCACGCATGGTGGCCAAACAAAATCAAGAGATTTGTTTATTAAAGAATAAAGTGCAACAGTAGGATTCCTTTTCTCACGCCCAAGCTCTCCCCTTTTATATTGCTCACGTTTTTGACTTCCCTTTTATAATGCTTGCTTTTTGTCTTCTTTTTGGTTTCCTCTTCTTGCTCTCTTTCCTTTTTCCTTGCGATTTCTTTTCCTCTTTTGCTAGCTTTTCTAATCCTTCTTGGCTTCTTCTCCTCTTAATGCTAGAAACCGTCCTTCAGTCAACGGTCAGCCCATGATTGCAAAGCCCAAATAAAGCTCTTTTTATCCACTTTTTATCATAATCTCCATGTTTCTCCTCCTAAATCAAATCAAACATAATCTCCATAAATTAGCACAAGATCAATCAAAATATAAGGGAATTAAACTAAATATAATATGACTATTTATGACCTATCATACTATAAGAGAAAGAGTTAGTTTTGAAATTATTAAACATGTTAGACGTAGAGACGGGATTGTGAGAGAATTGTTAAGGAGTATCAAGAGCACCGCTCAAAACACATTAAAATCTTTTATCCTTTTTTATAGTTTCATTAGCGAAAATTTTATAAATTTAATAAACGGGATTTCATAAGAATTTTAAAGGGGTGGTCGAAATGCTGGTTTGAGGGGAGTGTTAAAAAGAAGTGTTAAAGGCTCAACTCCATGAGACATGGCGCTGCCAGAAATCCGGTGGAAATGGGCTAGCTGTTGATCGATAATGCCACAATGGGCTGTCATCAACTGTTCAAGGGTGCCTGCCATATGACTTCTCTTCATAGTGCGTTTATTTCTCGGATTGGGGAATCAGAATTCGAAATCGGAATGATTGACGGTATTTACTTCGCAAAATAGAGCCGGGAATCAAAATCAGAATCGTGGGACCTACCACAATTTGAGAATGAGGATTGGGAGACTCATTCCCAAGGGGGAGGTAGGAATGAGTCTCCCATTCGTAGGAGTGACTATTTTGCTCTCTCCAAAATTAAAAATGTCCATATTGTCCTCATTTATAATTAATTAATATACTATTATAATTAATTAATAAATATATTATTAACAATAATTATTAATAATTATAGTTTTTGAATAAATAATCATAATTAATATATTATGATTATAATTAATTAATATATTAATATATTATTAAAAAATTATTAATAATTATTTTGATTATTATAAAAAATAATTATTATATTAATAATAATTAATTAATTAATTAATATACTACTATAATAACTATTAATACAATTATTATAATTGATAAAATATTAATAATTAATTAATTAATTAATATAATTGTTACTGTTAATTAATATATTAATATATTATTAACAATAATTATTATAATTATAATTTTTGATAAATAATCACAATAATTAATATTCTTTTTTTATTATTAATTAATATAATTATTACTATTAATTAATATATTAGTATATTATTAATAATAATATATTAATAATTATAGTTAATCAATTAATATATAATTTTAATAATTATTAATATAATTATTTTAATTAATTCATATATTATTACTATTAATAATTAGTTAATATACTATTATAATAATAATTAATATAATTATTACTATTAATAATTAGTTAATATACTATTATAATAATAATTAATATAATTATTACTATTAATTAATATATTAATATATTATTGATAGTAATGTATTAATAATTATAGTTTTTGAATAAATAATCACAATAATTAATATATTTTTATAATAATAATTAATATTATTATAATAATTGATTAGTATATCATTATAATTAATTAATTAAAAATTACAATTAATTAATATATTAATATATTATTCACAATAATTAATAATAATTATTATTTTTGAATAAATAATAACTATAATTAAAGTATTAAATAATAATTATGACAATAATTCATTAAGTACTTTTTAGTAATTTGTTACAATCTAACTCATTCCGATTCCGATTCTAAGATAAAATAAACACATCAATGAGATTTCAGCCCATTCCTATTCCGATTCTTATAGGTCAAATAAACAACTTATTCTGATTCTCATTTCTCATTTCCATTCTAGCCCATTCCGATTCCAACTCATTCCGATTACTGATAAGTAAACGCAGCATTAGTGTATGCGTATGTTGTGGCAATTTGGTTGATGTGGAATGGTGTGCGGGATCAGTTGTTGATATGTTGATGACTTGGCAGGCTGATGTGGCGCTAATAATTAAAAAATTTTACTATATGCTAAAATGAAGATTCGAAACAGGGACTCAAGCATTCAAGCTTGTACTAGATGGTAATTTAAAAAAAAAAAGTTCGAAAATAACCATAATCACAAAATTTACTTCAAACTAGCTCTTCATACATTTAATATAAGGTAATAAATGTAATATAAGTTATGCCCAAGAGTCGTCCTTTATTGTAATCACGTGCCTCAATTTTTTACAGGATAGATGTCCTCAACATATTAGCTCCGTCAATAGAATAGACGATGGAGTTGCACGAGGCCTTCTTGAAAACAGCGCACAAGCTCATGGTTCTCGTGACAATAGCATGTATATCTCATGTGGTTCCCTTTTGCAGAGGATCACCATCACATCCCTTTTATCTTCTGATGGATGTCCTTCGAGTTTCCGATGGTATGCTTCCTAATTTTCTGAGTTGGATTAAAAAAGAACACGTATACTTCGTTATCGGCAAGACAATATTGGGGACTTTGAACCCCTCGTGTCTAAATTTAAAGGATGCTCTTTTAGATCCTTTTATGAAAGCCTGATTCCGGATGTTCTTTTGAATCAAATACACTAATAACAATTATAAAATAAGCAATTGTCCAACATAATTTAGAATTGGATTTTTCAAATTAGTTACTTGTTGAAAATCCATCACCATACAAATGAGAAATTAAAATAAGGCCAGTTTGGTTCTATTTTTCATAAATAATTTTTAGCATGTTAAGTAATTCAAGAGAGTTAAATTGTAAATTTTAAAATTGGGAATATATATGCTTGGACCTATACGTTATTGTTATAGTTTTCAAAAATGATTTAAACGAAGTGCAATAATGCGTAATTTTGAAATGGTTTCCACCGATGATTTCAGTGAAGTCATGTTATTAGTTACATTTGAAAGAAAGTTTTTATGAAAAATTGAAGTGATTGGTGAACAAATTTTCAAAAAAAAGAAAAAAGGAAAAGAAATTGATGAGAAACTTATTACTATGATACATATTTTTTAACAAATTTAGTACAATCGTTAATAACTTGTTTTACAAAAAAAATTAAAATGTTATACAGAACTTGGTCTTAGAAAGAAGCCTTGCATTCTGATACGGAAGATCGTCACAATGCGGTGGTTGGCAAAGTCTAAGATAATCACTGGGTGAATTTGGTCTTAGAAAGAAGCGACGACCACGATCGCAGCAAGTTTCAGATTTTGACAAGGATGAGTTGAAAGTTTTAAATAGAGTTTATGTTTAATTTCCTCCAAAGTTTCAGCATGACTTTTGTATTGTGTTTCCTAACATTTATAAACGTTAAGTAAATTTAATATGTTATACAGAATGCTTTCAAGGATTAAAAAAGGAAAAGAGAGAGAGGAGGGATGAGAAAGAGATTATGATGAAAAATTCAAGTAAATAGAAAACTTTATTATCTTATTTATTTTGTTTTCCTCTATCATGTGTATTAGATCTTTTTTATAGCCATCCATGTTTGATACAAATATTTGATTAGACACAATCTTACATGATATCCGTTGAAGAGATAGAATCACTAACAATTTGTGATTCCTTTCCACCTACTTGCAATCAATCAATTTATTGCATTCTTTTAAAATAATTACAAATTGAAAAAAAAAATGAAGACTACTTACTAATTACTAAACATATATAAAAACACATAGTAGCATGTTATATATTCCTAAGAAAATTTCAAATAAAATTTGAAGTAAAATCTAATTTGAACATTAAATATTAAAATTAAAAAATAATTCGTAATTAAATTAAAATATCATGATTTAAAAGCATTTGTAAAATATAACATTGCATACTCGTCTTGAACAGGCATATTATGCCCGTCTATGTACATATAGGTTAAAAATGATTTAAAATAAATCGCAGACCATCCCTTTGGTTGGATTAGTCCGCACATCTCTTCCCTTAACTTTAAAATAAAAGGTTTGAATGTCGTCGTGACTCGTGATGGTGGAAGTCGATTTTACTTGATTTTCTATGTTAGGCTGGGCTTTTGTTGTATATCTATGCGGGCTAAATTTATGAACTCTATAGCGTATATTATGTGGGCTCAATTTATTAATTGTATTCTATACAATATTTAATAAAATAATAATAATTAGTGATTTTTTTTTTTTTAAGCACTGAGAAAGTGGGGAGTTAAAACGATCCTCTAGCTGTAATATAGATAAGAAAATGACGAACAGAAGAAGGCGAACCGAATCAAAACTTCCAATACAAAGCGCAACAGAAAGCAAAAGTAAAAAAACCCATAAGAAATAAGCAAAAGAACCCAAAAGAGAAAAAATCATTTCCTATGATAATAAGTAGTGAATCATTGCAAGCACATATGCCACGTTTTCCCTAATTTATCTTTCATTAATTAGTTCTTTTTATTACGTAATAAATTCTATTTTTAATTATTAGTATTTGTAATGACAAACTATTAAAGGTCATAAGTTCTTATCTTCAATGCTCGAAATAATTACCTAAACTATTCCTTTCGAGAGCATCGATGGTGGTACTTGCAAAGGTACTCTATTGTTCGCGTTATAAATTTGGGAGCTAAGAAAGTGAAGAATAGTTTTGAAGTTGTTAGAAAAATATGGGAGCTGACTAAGACATCCTTGAATTATGGCTATAAAAGATCCTCTAATAGTTTACTCAGTCACTATTTATAACAATTTCTCACTTTGGCGAGAGATCTAATTTCCCCCGACTCATATTTTTCTTTTTTAGAATTGATTTGAATTAACGTGGATGCTTATGTCCGAATAATATATTGGTTTATTTTCTTTTCCAACATCTAAGGAAATATCTAAAATTAAGTAAGTTGGCAATTACGAAATTTATATTTCAATATATTAAAGTATCAGCACCATGTTTAAAAAGAAATAATAATATGTTCAAAACTTAAAAGATAGATAAAGTTGCTCAATTACATTAAATAATATACTCTTCCTTATAAGAAAAGTTAACAAGACTCATAGACTTCACGAACCTATAAAGGATTGATTTACTGGAATCAAAATTTGGTTTGAATTCTTGTCATTTGTGCATCACATAACGATAATAATCTTATCATATATG